>VXBC01000620.1:14272-54931 GCA_013399945.1 Ploceus nigricollis | reverse complement strand
TTTTCCTTTCTTTTTCCAATAAACCTCCTGAAACAGACTTGTTTTTCCTCTTGAATGTAACTGAGCTACTAGATTACAAAGGCTCACACCTAGGATACTATACTTAAGAGAGGTCGACATTTGCAGAAACGTGTGCTGCTTTGTCCCTTTCATTTAAAAATCATACTTTTCTCTTTATATATATATATATATATATACTGGAATCTTGCAGGTTTTATAAGACTAGAAATTTTTATTCTGCTTCTTAATTCAGTTGTTTTTAGTTGAAATAGAAAAAGCCAAAAGCATTGCAAGCTTGTTTTCTTGAAGATGGAAGTGAAAAGGAGCAGTAGATATTCAGTATTTGAAAAGGCTGAGTGAAGAGTGTCCCCCACTTAGTACCAAACAGCCATTTCCTGGGAAAGAAAACAGTGCAGGAACTGCACAGAAAATGAAAGACTACTGGCTGGGTACAGAATATGAGTTGCTAAATGTCTCACAACTGGGCAAACCCATGTTCATGTTCAGAGCTCCAGCAGCAGGAAACAGCTGCAGCTTTGTGCAGGACTATTTTGGGACCTTGCTTCCTCAGACAGAGATGGCTTTTTGCCAAAGCATCTCAATCAAGATTCTTCCTTAGACATTTGTGTGAATGGTGGGTGTTATGTATAGGTATAATTAATGCAGATAGTTGTGCATGTAATAAAATCGTAGTTATAGAATTCATACTTCGTAGCTATAAAATGATTTAGAGAAACTAACTAAGATACCAGGGGCTCGCCTCCCGAATCGCCAAATTAACATTAAAAGGATCCTAGCCGGGAGGGGACAATAGGCGACAACGCGACTATTACCACGCCCGGCTAGGGCCATTACCGGCCGGAGACCAGCTCAGCCCCAGGAGCGGAGGAGCGAGAAAGTCCCGAGGGAGGAATGCGCCTGTTGTCCTCCTACAGGAAGACACCTGGACTCAGTTCTGTGGCCGATAACCTGCTCAGAGGACATCTACAGCCGGGAATTCCTGCTCCATGAAGGGGGACTGCATGAATATGTAATGACTTTATAGCCAAGGGCGAAATAAAACGTAAAAACCTCCAGCGAGGATGCAATGGCGGGCAGACTCGAGGAAGGCAGGGACCCTGTCAGACTGCCCCCAGAGCGCTCTGTAAGGCTGTGGCCGGAATTCGAACTCTAAATTGTAATCTGATCGCTAATAAATTTAATTATAAATTTCTAATTCGGATTGGCTGGTCTCCATTCATAACAGTGGGAAAACACAATTTTCCAGCGGATAGGTTTTAATTCGTTTTTTGTGTAAAAAGTGCTACTCTCTGATCTTACAGCTTCCTTATGTTATAGAACCTCTGGTGAAAGCTTGTGAGGTGTTTTCCCAGTCTGGGCAGTCCCTTGGGGAAAATGGGTCATCTTCTCAGATAATGTCTTTTCTTTCATGGTAGCTATGGTAACAGTGGCACCTGAGCTCAGATTGACCAGAGGAGCTGCATGGTAGGTTGTGTCACTCAAATGTTTTCAGAATTTTCCCATTCATGGAAATTGTCTGCTTGAGGCTACATGAAGGTTTTGTTTTGTTTTGTTTTGTTTTTATTTGGTTTTGGAGTTTTGTCCCACATTTTCTGTAGGGTAAGTGAAAATCTACTTCTACTGTCATTAGTCGAAAAGGAAGCTAGCAATGGCTAATGATTCTGTTTGAGGTCTGCATGCACATTAACATTGCAGTAAATTGGTATACACCTAAGGAAAAAAACTGGTAATTTTTTTAAAAAGGCAAACTGTTCAAACAAATATAGGCTGGATACTCCCCTCAGTGGCACTTCATAAATAGTTTATTACTTTTGAAGTTTAAAAATACCATATCTGGAGCTGCTAAATGTCCTTGATTTCTCTGCTTTTAAGTAAAAGTGCGTATGGTTGCACATCAGCCATCCACAAAGCTCTGATTAATGTGATGTCTAAGACAGTAAGCATCAAAGGGAAGTACTCTGTTTTAAATCACTCTTTCTTCTAACAGCAGAGTTCACCAGTGCCTTGAAGGCTGTGCTCTCCCTCTGGAAAACAAGAATTTCTCTTCTTTCACTTCTCAGTGATTTAGAAATATCAGATGTTCATACACTATGCTGCTATGTGAAATGCAGCAAATGAAAATTCAGAAGAGGTTGCTCAAGTCCTGGGTTAGAATTGCAGCGGGAGTTGGTCAGTATACAGGCTGCTTTCAGCAGCTCAGCTGTCCTGACTGCTCAGAGTGGGTTCTCCACTAGACAATTCTAGTTCACCCTGGGGCAGAGAGCTTCCTTGACATGACTGGAGTGGAAGACTGGGAGCTGCACCAGGGCTGCATGCTTCAGGGAATACTAGTAGGATGGCTCAGTGTCTCGGAGACTGTCAGCTGCAGCTCTGCCGGTAGAACTGAAAGCACGTCTCTAAAAAGGTTTAGAACAGCTGATGGAAACTTTATACTTTAGTTATGACAAGGTTTCCTCTTTGAAGGGACCCTACCCTCAGCTTGTCTGTCATCTCAGACACGGAGAGAAGATCATAGATTTGCAGTTGAACATCTTCATGGTTGTTATTTGTGTTTATTGACAGTGCCAGCTGGCTTAGGACAGGGAAGTGGCCACAGTGCCAGAGTAGCCTCCATAACCACCGTGAATATCTATGAGCCTCTGCCCTGTCTGTCCACAGGGAAAGATGGGCCTTGCAGAGGCTCATCTTGAGCTGGAATGCTGCTCAGTGGGTATGCTGTCTTCTCTTGCACTGCCTGCTTGTGCTCCTCTGCTGGACCTCCTCTAGCACCTAGGAGAGAGCTGGGTGGGGTTGTTGGCAGAAAAGAGGTGTGCAACATGCATAGATTAGCCCAGCAGAGGGGGGGCAGCTTTTAGAACCAGAAAACCACTAAAAAGATAGTGAAATAGGAATTTGCAACTTCATCTTAAACTCCATAACACGGTATTCTTCTGGGGAGGTCCTGGTTATTCCTTTTGATGCTGATGTAATCCCTCTATTCTGAGAAAGATGGAAGAAGGCACTTGGGCCACATTATGGAGTTACACCTTGGCAGGGCAGCCTTCAGTACTTTTACCATTCACTCAAAACTGAGCTGCACAAAGAAGATAAACCAGGGCCTAGCATCTTGCGCGACTGTTGCTGTTTTTAGGCTTAATGTTTCCACAAACTATTTGTTTATATCCTGATGAAACTTATTAGTAAGGCTGAGAAACTGTTGTACTATGCAATAACTCAGTAGCATTTGCATTTTCTGTAAAAGCAAATTCATTCTCTGTAAAACCATTTCAAGGCTGACAGAAGGACTGATTGCTGCTGAGAAATGGATAATTTATCATTCTAACCTGTTATAAAGTATTAAGCAGGTGAATTTGCTGTTGCCTTAACTCTCTCCCCAATGCATATGGATTATGATTTAGTATATAATAATGCTATCAGTATTATTCAAATAATGCATTACACTACCATATATTTTGCAAATGTATTCCGGTAATTTGGTGTAGTTATCTCTTGATTTAGTTCTCTTCCATCCTCCAGTTACCTTTTGTCTATACACTGTTTACTACAATTATTTGTTTCTACACTGTGTCTTCTGAGAGGTGGCACTGCATCCAAGGAAGGGACAAGGGAAGTGCTTGTTGATATTTTAGTCTTTTCTAGGGTTGAGAGAGTATGTGTTCTGTTGGAGGCATGGGGTGGAATCCACAGTTGTGAAGGTTAGGTGCTGATTACCAACACCAGCTGGGCTGTGTGTGCACAGTAACTGTTCTGCCCTGAACGAAGAAGTAACAGGTGATGGGGCAAAGGCTGCACATTTCTTTTCCTGTACCATCAGCTGCCTGCTATCCTCTCTCCCTCTCTTTAATCCAGAGGGCAGGGCTCTTAGCTTCTTCCCTAAGCCCATCACAGCAGTGATGTCTAAAAGACTTCCCATTCTTTGGTTTGTTTTTTTTACCCATACTATTCCCTTTTCTCTTCCCTCTGGATAGTCTTCAATACAGGGAAGGCCCACAGGCTACCAGGTAATGAGGAAAGTTCATTCCAGTTCCTGGCTGGTTAGTAATAGGAGAATGGGTATGGGTGGCCTTCACAAACAAACTCTGAAACTAGGTAGCCTGAAAGAACAAATCATGTTCTGGAAGAATGGGTGTGAGGGCCTTTACAAACATCAAACTGTACAATTTTGTTACAAAACAGGGTCTTTACAAACTTCAAACTGTATAAGTTTGCTACAGAATCCAACAGGGTCTAAACTTTTCAGCTTTAGGGAAGAGTGTGCAGGTTTAATAGGCTTATGAGTAGTAACTCTTCCGCCAGCGTGAGCTTTAAGCTAATTTGAATGATCATATGTTCTATGATATGTGGGGGTACATGTTAAAGGGGGAATGTGTATTAGGCAGTCTGGGTACCTCAGCCAACTGGGAAATTAAGAGGGCAAGCTGTGGCTGGGAATTCAGGATAAAAAGGAAGCTGCGTGTTCCAAAAACTCGAGAGATGCCACAGGGGTATGTCCCATTGGACTCTCTTTTTATTTGAATAAAATGGATTCTTGCAGGACTTCATTGTCCTTCATTTGTGGACAGTGGCCTTTAGCAGTGTGATTTTCTGCATAACTGGGGACTCATACAGGAAAGCTTTCACCTTCCAGAGATGGCAGATGGCAAAGAGAGTTCCTGTTGCACCTCACCCACTAGTAGATGATCACTCTCTTCAGTGGCAGCTGGCACTGAAAGACTGATTGGGTACTTAAGAGCACCAGTGAGCGGTGGGTCTGTGAAGAGGTCCACAGGGAGGGACCACTGAAAATCTCACCACAGACTGCAATGGGAATTCTGGGGACTAAGCATGAAAGGATGCCCAGGGGAGGCAGTGAGGGAAAGATGAGAAGGGATCTCAACAATAGCTACTGCGATCATGGAGTACCTCCAGATAGTTCCTTGGGGAGAACACTGAGGTTCTGAGATAGTTTGTGCATTCCCTCAGAGGTAACTAAGGAAATAATCATAGAATATTATTATTTTATCTGGCCAGAATATGATCTGCCAAGTGGATTTAAATGGCCCCCTTTTGGGACAGATGATGTTAGTCTTTGTCAAAATTTTCATTGTATTTAAATTATACTAGGAAAGGATTGGTTGAAAAGGAATGTGGAAAAAATATGGTTAAGGCAAGACTCCAGCAGGAGTCCATGTAGTAAGAAATAAGAAGAAGGAGGAAAAGGAAATGAAGAAAAGAGTGAGGATTGGGATGTTTTCCGGTACCTTCTCCCACCTTGTCTTCAAAATCTACAAAGATCCAGGGCTGGATACAGATCCCCTGTATCTCTAAATTCCAGGACAGGGAAAAAAAGAAAATACTGTTCCTACAGCCCCCTTCAGATACGGCAAGGCAAAAGGACAGGATATCATATCTGTCTCCAGAACTAGAGAAGGAGCCCAGTAATAAGACATCAAGTGCCCCTAGAACACTGGAGATAGAAATTGCCCCTATGTCAGGTTCCATTGGAGGGCCAGGGTGGAAGATTTGGGTTTTTAATTCTGCCAGTTACCACTCAGGCTATAAGAGGGCTGAAAAAGGAATTACCCCCATATTTGGATGACTCCATAGGGGTGGGGGAAAAGATGGAGGAATATTTGGGAAATGCAGATTGTACTTGGAAAGATTGGGATTTCCTTTTAGGCATTTTTTTTCAGGATACAGGAAAAATGGATGTTTTGCAGAAAGCTCACCAGCTGTGGGAAGATTAACACCCAGAGGCCATGGGAAGGGCTGGACAAAATTTACCTACAGCGGTTGATGCAATTCCCCAGGCAGATCCTCAGTGGGACCTGAATAATTAAGACTGGCCTACATTTGAGATTACAGTGACTATTTAATTAGAGCAGTGAAAATGGTGGTTTCTAGAACTAACAATTCTATGTTAGAGCAAGAAAAAAATCAAGAGTCCTTCTCATCGTCTAGAAAGGACTAGGGATGCCTTGACAAAAGAAGGAGGTTTGGACCCTGAGGGACCAGCCTTTGATACATTGAAGGTAAAGTTTGTCACCAAATCCTGGCCTGATACCAGAATACAGAAATACAGGGAGTGGCAGGATAGGCCCCTCAGGGAGTTGGTTAGAAAGGCAGAGCAGGGGTATGTAAGAAGGGATGAGGAAAAGGCAAAGGTGAGGTGAAGACAAGGATAATGGAATACTTTTTACAACCCCTGAAGCGAAAAGTGCAGTGACATGCAGGACAAAAGAGAAGGGGGATTTAACCAGGAATTAACCAGGAATTTAACAGGTATATGTCTTCCCCAGTGGTAGAGATCAGCCAAGAGAGCATTGAGAAGGAGTTAATGTCCATTTGTAAGAAAGAAGGACATTGGAAGAGGGAATGTCCCCAGAGATAAATGGCCCGTGTGAGGAGGAAGTCCATTGGCTGATGGAAATGGATTGTTAGGGGTGTCAGGGGCTTCCATTAGATCAAGGACCCACCACAGGAGCCCTTAATAACATACAAATTGGTTCTGGATCAAGAGGAAATACACTTCCTTGTAGACGCAGGAGCCTCTTGTTCTTCTTTGAATCTTATGCCAAAGCGGGGGCAATTGTCAAAATGGTCTTTGGTTATTCAAGGAGTAGATGGAAAAGATGACTGAGTGTGCCTCATTCAACCACTCCTAGTGGATGCGGGAGATAAATACAAGATGCATGAATTTTAACTTGTTCCAAATTGTGGTTGTAACATTTTGGGAAGGGAATTAATGGCTAAATTGGGAATGCAAATCAATATTATAAAAGGTGATACAGAGCCTAATACTTCTGTAACACGATGTAAATTCTCTGATTAAGCTTAAGCCAAAGTGGATCCAGAAACATCATCAGTCCCGGGGAAATATGGAAAATTAGATATGGACACTCTGCAGATTATTTTGAAGCAATCTAGACAAGTGGTCTCTAAGAAGCAATGCCCTATTTCAAGAGATGGAAGAAAAGGATTACAGCCTGTTCTTGAGTTCTCAGTAAAGATAGGTCTTTCGGAGCCATGCATGTGTCCCTATAATTCTCCCATCCTAATGGTTAAAAAAACAGATAAAACCTACAGAATGGTGCAGGATAATAAGAATAATAAATGAGATTATTAAACCAAGGCATCCCATGGTCCCAAATCCTTATACCGTCTCTAACCAGATTTCCTCCTGATATCATTACTATTTAGTACTTAATTTAAAGGGTGCTTTCTGGGAATGCCAATTTACAGATGATAGTAAACAGTATTTTGCTTTGGAGTGGGAACTCAAAGATGAAGCAGAGAAAATAGGAAAGCAGCAATTGACGTGGGCAGACCTTCAGCAGGGATACATCGTCTTATTTAGACTAGCCTCACAAAAAATATTGAAAGAATTTCCTCTGCTCCCAGGGATTAGGTTACTGCAACATGTGGATGTCTTGCTCCTATCAGGAGAACAAGAGGAAGTGGTAGAAGAAGCCACTGTGAAATTGCCTAATTTTCTAGCTAAAAAGGAGCTTAGAGTAGCTGAAAAGAAAGTACAAATGGTGGAGAAAAAGGTTAAATATTTAGGACATACTTTGACTGAAGGCTTGCAATGTATTGACCTAGAGAGGGTCCAAGGAATTTTAGAAGTACCTTTACCCAGGATTAAAAAGGATCTGTGACAATTTTTAGGACTAATACAGTGTTGCAGAATCTGGGTGGAGGACTCTTAGCCAGACCCCTGCACGACCTTTTAACAGAAGACAGCCCCAATGTTGTGAGATGGACATCAGAAGGAAAGCAGAGCTTCAAAGCTTTAAAAAGCAGATTAATCAAGGCCCCCATGTTCTAAAAGAACGGGTATGAGGGCCTTTACAAACATCAAACTGTACAAGTTTGCTACAGAATCCAACAGGGTCTAAACTTTTCAGCTTTAGGGAAGAGTGTGCAGGTTTAATAGGCTTATGAGTAGTAACTCTTCCGCCAGCGTGAGCTTTAAGCTAATTTGAATGATCATATGTTCTATGATATGTGGGGGTACATGTTAAAGGGGGAATGTGTATTAGGCAGTCTGGGTACCTCAGCCAACTGGGAAATTAAGAGGGCAAGCTGTGGCTGGGAATTCAGGATAAAAAGGAAGCTGCGTGTTCCAAAAACTCGAGAGATGCCACAGGGGTATGTCCCATTGGACTCTCTTTTTATTTGAATAAAATGGATTCTTGCAGGACTTCATTGTCCTTCATTTGTGGACAGTGGCCTTTGGCAGCATGATTTTCCACACATTAGCATGGGTTGGTCATGAATAGGGAAAGGAAGTTCACTTCTTGAACTCTGTCAGGCTTGGTGCTGCGACCACTTCCCTGGGGAGCCTGTTCAAGTGCCCAACTACCCTCCGGATGAAGAATATTTTTCTAATATCCAACCTAAATCTGGCAGAGTTCATATAATTCCCTTGGGTCCTGTAACTGATGACCACAAAGAAGAGATCAGTGCCTGTCCCTCCTATTCCCCTCACAAGGAAGTTGAAGACTGCAATGCAGTCTCCTCCAGCCCAAATAAACAAAGCGACCTCAGCTGCTGCTTTTATGTCTTCCCCTTGAGGCCCTTCATCATCTTCACTCCCCTCCTTTGGTCATTCTCTTAAAGCTTTTTGTCCTTCTTATATTGTGGCACCCAAAACTTCCCCCAACACTCACAGTGAGGCCACCCCATTGCAGAGAAGAGTGGGACAATCCCCTGTGCTGACTGGCTGGTGATGCTGTGTCTGATGCACCCCAGGACACAGCTGACTTACACTAATGCTAGTGAGTGGTTAGCTATGCAGAGTCATGGGTAGATGTCCACACCTGGAGACACATTGTGGACTTGCATGTGTCCCACTATTTGTGGGGTAAGAGATTGTGGCCAAAATGAGCTCTTTTTCTCTGGCAGTTTTCTCATAGCAGTCTCACTTGGGACAAAATCTTCATATTGCAGTTAGAGGTTGGCAAATAACTGTGATGTGTTGTTACTAGACTCATTCCTGCTTGCACTAGTCAAAGGGTTAGCTGTTGAGAATTTTAGGATGTTCATGCACTACGTTTTGTTTATTCAGCTGACTTCTCTGAGTAGTATCATTATCAGCCTGAGTACGCAGAATGAGAGCTGCATTATCTACCACAATCTCCAAATATATCAAAAGAGACTTTGAAATAGATATTTTTAATTAGAAAAGCTGGGAACAGATGATAGCCACAAATTAAAACTACTATCCACCATTCTATTTCAAATTTCCTCTTGTCCAAACACTCTGAATGGTGCTGTGAGCCCATGGCAGTGGGGGTGGTGCTTAGAATTAAGCTTGACTTTTTGGCAGGTGATTGTCTCCTTCTCTCATGGGATTGTTGTGTGTCAGTGAAGTGCCCTCATTCTCTTTCTGTACAGATGGAGGCTGATGGAAGGATCCATTTCAAAACTGTGCTGCTCTGATGTCTTTGCTGCATATGCTCTGCAAGTTGCACTGTCTTGCAATGCCTCCAGATACCTTCTGTGAAAAGAATATAAGCACCTATATGACTGAGAGCTGCTGTATTTTTCTAAGACTTAATTTATTTTAAAAAATTACATGACCATAATTAAAATTTTCAGAAACAATTCAGACCTAAGATTCTTTGCTGCCCTTTCCACTCCCTTCCATTGTCCCTGCAGAGTTCAAGAACCTTCTATTATTGTACTAAGCAACATATGTTATGTCTGACTAAGCCATGTCAGTGCCATGCTGTTTTCCATTCTCTCCTGGCATCTCTGGGGAAAATGGTTTATGTAGCACAGTATTCCCAAGAACCTACTGTATTTCACTTCTTTCACAGGAGTATGTGGTTCTCTGTTTCCTGATGAGATTGCAAGCTGAGGAGGCTTAGGGATTCTGATTATTCCCATCACTAGATTTTAGAGGATCCCACCCACTGACTGGGGCCAGAATAAATTCTATCCATGCTTATTTGAGCAGGATGGAGGTAGGATAGCACGATCTCTGGCAGTTAGTGATGCTCTAACCTATACAAATATGTTCAGCTTTGGAAAAACCTTATCAGTATGCATATCTTTGCTCTGGCCTTCACAGCATTTTTGCTTTTGAAAGAGGAATCAGCAACTGGTAACGCAGGTGTGCTTGACTGTTGTATTGGGTGGATAAGCTCATTTAAAAATGAATTGCACCACTAATTGTTTTGTCAACATAGGAGCTGTAAGTCGTCATTGTACATTTTTTAGGGCTTTGCGGAAGCTGGAATTCCAGAAAGTGCATACACTGTGATGGTTATAACTTTTCCTTGCACATGATCTGGCCAGGCAGTTTTAGATTTCCAGTGGTGATTACATTGCTGTATGATGACTCTGCATTCTGTTTAGAACCCCATGAAAAAAGGTTTGAATGTATTAAATTTTAACTGTAATTGAATTAAAACAGTTTTAGCTCACAAGATTTACCTGTATTAAAAACACTCCAGTGCTAAAGCAAACCAATGAAAAATGCTTAGCCATACCTTGGAGAAAATGGGTTAGTGCATGTTGCCTACTTGACTGTTAATGACTGATTTCTCATGATCCCGAGCTTTGGATTGTTCTTTCCATCAGGTATCACCTCTTTTCAGTACCTCACAGTGTGCAAACCAGAGGAAAGCTGAGACACAAGAAAGCAGTGGGTATGTGCTGCCAGGCATGGGGTTTGCAGAGAAAGGTATAGGGAGGCATTTTACTACAAGGATATCCTTTCTGTTATTATTATCTCTGTGGGTCCATTTCATTGCTTACCATCATGGGCTTGTGTTTTCTTTAGCAAAAGCAACAGTGATTTGAATGACTTGTCTCCTTACTTTGGCTTCACTCCTCTCTTCGCACTCACCCAAGGTTTTTTTTAATGCAAAAACAAGTACTCAGGCTCTGAAATAACCCATAAGCTGGCAGGTGATGTCTGATAACCAGTGTTTTCTTGCTGCCAGCCAGGAAAGGCTGAGAACTGGCTAGTTCTCAGATGCATCTGTGTCAGATGCATCTGTGTCAGAATCATCATATTTCATTATTTATATTTCAGCTAAGCTTAAGCCATTATAGCCCAACAAAGATATTAATGATATCCAGAATATTATTGTAATTTATAAATATCCAGATACTCTACTGTAGGTAAATACAGTGATATCAGCTGCACTTGGTGACACATTGAGCCCCTCAGTCCTCAGTCCTCTCTCACAGAGAGCACATAACTGGTGCCTAGAAAAGATAACCACAACCTATGTGTAGGGTAATGGCACTTCCTTGGCACAAGTTCTAAGCTTCCAGTGATTTACAAATCATGGCTCAGAGACTTTTGAATGAAGGTTTAGATCTCTTTATTACATCATGTCAGACCCTCTAGCTCTCTAGCAAAAATATACTGGGTCAGAAAGTGCTGGAAACACTGAAACTACAATAGAGGTGTAGCAGTATCTAGTCCTTAATCCTGGGGCTGTGGAGAAAACTGAAGGGCAATGCTCTCTTTTAGCATTATCTCGATCTCATTCTGGCTAAATCTGTAAAAATCATACTAGGAGCATATCCCAAATGTAAGTTCTCATTGTTTCACCAATTCTGGACATGCTTCTGGGTCATGATGGGAGGACAGGCAAGGGACACATGGTCTTAATAGGCTCATCTTGGAATAATATGTAAAGAAATACCTTCGACATGGTAGTACTATGTAACACAATGGATTGCTTTTCTTGCTGAAAAATTATTTTGCCCCAAGTCCAGAAACTTGAAAATCTTTCAGAGATATTGAAAAATCACCTAGTGTTAGGATAGGGCTTCGGATGACAAGAAGAGTGATACTGGCTGGCTCTGAATGCAGCCATTCTAATGTCGGTGACACAGGAGTGAGATATTAGTGGTCTTGATTGTTATTCCAGTCATCTAGTCCTCATTGCCTGCAGAGTGAATATGGTGGTCAAGACTGTTGTAATGAGATCCTGGAAAAAAATGTCATTTTCTGAACCCAAGTGTAAAAAAGGATCTCCCTCCTTAAGCCAGGGCAGTGATTCTCNTTTTTTTTTTTTTTTGAATATTTGTGTCCCCTGAAGGATGGCTGCCTGATGATTCACAGTGTGTGATTTGTGATCAGACAAAACAGACTTTCCTTCAGATATGTTGTTAGTCTCTCGGTACATCCATCTTCATCTTTCCTTGCTGTCTTCTGAACAGCACAAGAAAGCAAAGGCTTTGTTTCTGACCAGGCTAGAGATCCTCCTAAAACTGGGTGACGCAAGATTTTGGAGATTTGTCTGGGCTTTTTACAACCTTCTATTTTACTTGGGGAATAGGGAGGAAATTATGAGGCACTATCATCATGTAGACATTGGTGTAGACATTACTTCTGCTGATTCACCACTGCTAGATCTCCCCTTCCCCCTGCTCCAGGATACTTTCATGGACAATGAGTGGGCTCCGACGGTTCTAAAAACACAACTGTGACTGCAGCAGAGGAGTATGTTTTCTGGGTACATTTCCACCCACAGGAAACGACGAGAGGTTTTTGTTGCTGGTTTGGGTTTTTTTTTGAAATTTGATTAGAATCATGGTATACCTCTAAATCAAGTAGACTGAAGCAAGTTCTACATTTATGTTTGTTGTGTGACTTGTGGTGGCATATAATACACCTAAATCCCCAGATATGTGATTGTGGCTCAGCTCTCTCTGTAAACTCCTGTCCTCTTTTGAGCACTTTTACAATTGCATTATCATCTCTCCCTGAAGCCTGTCTCCTGGTTCTCTGTCATCAAGATTCAATCTTAGAAGTAACAATCAGGATATAATGACCAGCAGTAGTTTTGGAGCAAGAAACATGGTGTTTATCTCACTCTAGCCTCTGGAGACTGGAAGAAATTGTATATTACTGAAGGTCATCAGAGGAAAGGAGCCGCTCAGTTCTGTGTGCATGCAGACCTCAGCACAGACAGGCCACACTGGAGGGCAGAGGTTCTGTGGTGCGGTGTGGGTGCCTATGATTTATGAACCTATGTCCTCAGATCTCACTGACCTTAGCACCTTGTAGGACTGAGAGAACAGAAGCCTTGGTTCTGGTTCAGACACCAGGGGATTGGTCCTGGAAAGTGCGGTGCATACACAGTGGCATGCAAGCCTAGAAGTGAGTATAGATTTGCCCTGAATCCTCTTCCTGTTCCATTCTTGCTTCTGATTTGAGAAAACTTCTACTTCTTCCTTCAATGAAGCAAGGACCTTCAGGCTTTGCACAGTGATAATTCGTGTCCTGACCATACCTCTCCCTGATGTCAGGACACCATGGCATCACTGATACTTTTCCACATAGCAGCATCCTGCCTGGAAAGGAAAGCAACTCCCTCTCTGTGGCCTCAAGATCTCTGACACCTGCATCTAAAGAGGCATCAAGGCAACAGCTAAATCTACGGAACAAAACAGCTCTCTCATGTCTGTATGGGAGGATGGGAGTCCCTGTTTCTTTTAATCATAGCCAAATAGGAAGCAAAAACCCAGGTCTTTTCCTTGGTTGGAGGCTGAATGATGGGGTTAAGTGTCAGGAGTAAATAGTGTCAAGAATAATAATGCATCTTGCCTCTTTCATCACTTTGTGCACCTACAGGCACCCCCCCATGGCTCTTCATGTTGTCAAACTGTTGCAGAAACTTCTGCAACATTTTGTGAAGGACCTGCAGAAAACAAAGAAAGGTAGTTCCAAAAGAAGATGGAAGCACTTAGAGAGATCAGAAGAGTAGGAAGGCCCACAAGGCAAAACATGTATTTGCTCTTTATTACTCAACTGATGATTTTCCATTCCTTAACTGTTCCCTCTCCACAGTCTACTTTTAATAAGAAAGTGAACCACTAGTAGTTGAGTGGTAAGTATTTCAAAGATCATGAGTTATATGCCAAAAATTCAGGGGATTGTTCAAAATAATGGATTGAAAAAACCTATATATTTTCTGTTTCTATGATTTTTTTTTGGTATCTGATTCTGTAGTAACCTGTCATTTTAAAGCTTCTCTCCCTACAACTTCAAAGACATCTTTCCCTTCATAAAACATTGTTTTTCCCTTCATAAAAACATTGTTTTTCTCCTGAATTCAGTACCTGGGGTTAGAAATGAGGAAAATAACCTCAAGTTAAATATAAAAGTGTAAAAAAAAAAACCCTAAAAAATTTTAAAATTGTAAGTGTTCTGATTTGATGACACTGAACTACTGATGATATTGGTGTATAGGTTATGTATATGTGTATGTATATGTGTATGTATTTGTACTGGTGGGTTCAGGGCAATAATCAATCATGATCTCAATCTAAAGCAAACATGAAAGGATCTTTTGTAGTGTTGGAATTTGGTAGAACACACAAATACCTAACAAGTTTCAATTTGTTTGCAAAATCAAAACAGAAGAACTCTGGCTGTCTTTTTTGTAAACCCACTATAAAATACAATACAGTTTAGCATCAGTCTTCATGCATGAAGAATCAGAGTAGAGTCTGGTATGTATGAGTGATATAACAGCACATATATTCTTGAGCACTTAGTACCAGGATGCATTTGGGAGCATGGGGAAGCTGGTGGAAATAGTACAATGATGGTGGAGTATTATGAAAGGAGATGGATGCAGGCCTTACAGAAGCATAAGAAACACTTAAGGTAGCGTTCTCAAAATGCACATCTAGCTCCTTGCTCATGCACAAAAATAAGTGGCTTGCTAAGTCCAAGTGGAGCTATGGGACGTCTTGGATACATGGTGGTTCTTCAGTTCTTCTCTTTCTTCTGTTGCTGCAATAGGATGTAGGGGCAGATAAAAGGCCCAGGCAGGAACCATCTCATCCAGCCCCCAGCCACAGGGTACTAGATCTGGATTTCCTTCGGTGTGTGGCCATAACATAACAAGGCAGTCTTGCCTGCAGTTATGGTTTCTGAAAACTAGTCATTCATGCTATGTTGAGAGGAGGGAGTTTGCTGCTTGGTGGGGCAGATGCACCCCTGACCTGCATGTGGCAGCCCCCATTGGCTCAGCACAGGTTGGACCTATTCACAGAAAGAGGAGCAGTATACTTTCTTCTTTTCCAGTCCCCTTCTTTGGGGCAAAATGAAAGCTGTGCCTGTTATCTACACAAAGATGAGGGATAATTTTGCATTACTCTTGTCTCACCTGCAGTGACATTTTTTCTGTCTGTTACAACCCCTCTCCTGTCAGAGGCTGTGATATTTAAATGATCCTGAGATTATAGAAAGTCTCTGTCTTTCAGCCCCGCTGCCAAAGAAGAAGCCACAATCCATCTGTGCTGGTTTCCAAGGTTGTTTATTCTTGCTTATCTATAACATGTTCTCTCTGACCTGCAGCAGGTCTGTCTTGCAGGACGGTGTGCGGGGCTCTGCCCTCAGTGGGATGTTACAAACATTATATACTAAAAACTACGTGTGCTATATTTACAATAACGTGCCAATATCTATCACCTGTGTTGAACAGTGTGTCCCCTGTCTAAACCAATAGAACAGTGCCAACACTACAGTGAAAAATGGAGGGCATGAAGAAGAAGAAAAAGGATAAGGCACGCCCAATTTCCTCCATCTTGCCCCTTTGAACCCCCATTCTAAAAACTCTTTAATTCTACATTTGCACCTGTGCCACACTAATTACTACTTATATCAAACACCCAGAGCTTGTAATTCATCCTGTAAGATTGAAAACTCTTTTCCATGGACAGAGATCAGAGACAGTGTCTCTCGGGGCTCTGTACAGGGGGGTTCCTGACCCCCTGCCAGGGTCCCAGACCTTCCAGGACAGCCAGAAGGATGTCCTGGATTCCCACACTCTCCAATCTCCTTATTTGTACTAGCTACTTTCACCTAGATCTGACAGAGGAAAGGGTTTTGGAGGGTGGCAATTGAAGAAAAAAAAAGAAAAGAAAAAAAGGGGAATATGGCTAGAAGAAAGAGGAGAGAGGATCCCTGTTTGTGTACCAAGAAAGGGAAAGGCAGCAGTGCTGTGAGATCAGCCTCTGCTCAGTGTTAGTGAATTTCTACTGCAAACAGCACTGATAGGAGCCAGGCTGCATTCATTCTCCTGTTCATGGAACCATTTGTATGAAGCAAATCATCGGTATTTTTAAAACAGATTTTTACTGACTTTTCACATATTGATGGGATGTGCAATTTTTATTGTCAATCCCTCAGCAGAAAATCAAAAACTGGTGCTGAAATTGACTCTTTCCAGGAAGACAAAAATTTGGTTGGACTAGGATGTCATTTATCTCCTTCCCATTGCATGCACTTTGTGTGGTGACAGCACCTTCAAAACAGACATGTTAACATAGCTAGGAGCTTAATTTGTGTGGAATTGACTGTGTAAGGGTGCAGAACATCAGATTATTGAGTGCTTGGGAATGACCGTATTTTGTGGCTCTAAAATGCTAGCTGAATAAGCAGCAATAGAGTTCATAATAGCATTTCATGGGTTTTACACACAGCACTTATGTGGTTCTTTCCTGTCTGAGATTTTACTTCTGGAGCTTAGTTATTTTAGTACAATAGAGATATCCCATGGAATTGCTTAACTGTGCTACTATGAATTATTTTCATTAGTGCCTAGGAGTACCTAAGAAAATAGCTCCATTATGTTAGGCACTGCTGACACCTGTTGTAAGAGAAAATCCCTCCTACAGAGGTTTTGCAATCTAAATAATCAGTCATAGACTGAGAGGAGAAGGTAGAGGCAAAACCCAAAGTGCTATTTTAGAGAAACAGAGGAAAGAAATGTGAGTAATTTTAATTTTTAAACATTTGAGATTTTGAGGACCTTGTTTTGTCAAAAGAGCAAGCCATGTTAATTTCACAGTCAGAAATTACTCAAGGAGCATCCACTAAAATTGCTTTTCTCCACCATCCTGGTAAGGAAATTTCTTCATACAGGAGGGAGCACTGCCCCAACAGGAGCCATCCCTTGAAGGTATGCCAGTGAGGTCAAGGCCAGCTGGTGGTTTAGCCCACAGATAAGACCAGTTTAGCACATGTCCCACCCTAGTGATGTCCTTCCCAATTCTGGTGGGCATAGCACACACACAATCTGCCCCCATGAGTCATATGGTCAAAATAAGCCATCTTTCGCTGTTAAATTTCACTTTGCTGATGCTGTACATTTTGAATTGAGGCTTTTCAGATCTGGTAGCATTCATTTTTTATTGTGGGAAAGTATATTTTATCCATTTGTCTTGTATGCACGTCCATCCTGCTACAGCTCAAACTTCCATTAAAAATTTACCATGGAACAGAACTGAGCATAAAAAACATCTGTGAGCTTGCATAGATGTTCCTGCAAGCCCTAGCCAGGTAACTTTCAGGGTATGGATTTAAGGTCTTGGTAGACAAGCCCCCACTCCTCCTCCCCCTTACCTATATGCAAGCAATTTAGCAAGACTCAGCCCTTATAGAGGAGCTCCTCCAGTCATTATGCAAATCAATCCTTTCAGCTGCATTTGTATAACTGAGGAGCTGTCTTCCTCCTCCCTGAGTGTTGGAAAGGGTTACTTTAGCTTGTTTGCTGAACTGTTGAACAGATAACCATTTTTCTAAGTGATGCTGTTTGTCCATAAGCCTATTAGACTGTGCTATTTTTAACTCTTTAATGCAGTGTGTTTTATAAAAAAATACAAAAAGCAAATTAAGTTAGTTACCATAGCAGGTAGCCTCTTGGACTGCAATCAGTGAAGCAGATATTAACATGGAGAAAGGCTCATTAACTTTAGCAAAAACATTCTTTCCTTGCAGCTAATACATGAGTCATACAGGTACATATTCTTGCAGAAACTAGATACTTTTTTTGATCACAATCAATTGAACTGCCCATATTTTATAGCCATCTGTCTGCTTAGGGGGGTGTGTGTGTGAATTGTGTAATGTACTTTAAAATCCTAGCTTCAAAAGCACAAGTAAGAATAAAGGATTTGTTTACTCATCAGTATTTCCATTAAGGCTGGATAAAATCTTCTAAATAGCGCAGCAGTATTGCCAGATATTATGTCACCTAAAGAGCTGAATATAGTTTGTATCATATAAACTGATGACTTGTAACAGAATAACTTTTATCCTGTGATAATGGATTTTAATTGTGTATCTGAGGCTCTGACCCTCAGGATTCATTAACCATCCCTTCACCTAACCCTCCACTCATTAGCTGCTGCCTGACACCTTTGTAGCTGTGCTAGCTTTGGGAAGGGCCTGTGATAAATAAGAGCGCCCTGTGGCAAAAGGTAAAATGGTTTTGTTCGGTGCTTTGCATTTGGGGGGAGCTGCACACCCTGACAAACACCTGATAAACTCTGACCAATGATAATGGCTCTGTGCAAAGCACACCGCATTCCTTACCTTCTTCTTCATCGTATGTGAGGATGTTTTCTGCT
Source organism: Ploceus nigricollis (assembly GCA_013399945.1). Lineage (NCBI taxonomy): Eukaryota > Metazoa > Chordata > Aves > Passeriformes > Ploceidae > Ploceus > Ploceus nigricollis. Next base: position 36,535 of record VXBC01000620.1, on the reverse strand, counting down.
GTATCTTCTCTGCTAATACATTTTCTCATCTTCAAGAGTAATAACAACTTTCTGAAGATATGAGGGATCACCACCATGTATGCCAGCCAGTCTTCAGTGAGAGAGTTAATGAGAATATATAACACAGTAAAACACAGGTTTCTGCTTGGCCCTCTAAGAGGCTTTTCAAACTGAAACGGCTGATTTCTTTGGTTTGCCACTGCATAAATAAAGAGCATATTGGATTATGTAATTAAGTTTGTGCTACTGCTTCTTTGCATCCTTAGACACAAATATTCCTTTTGATGTTATAACACAACACTTTCTCCTGAAAGGAGAGCAGATGAGCTTCCATGTTTAGGCCAGCAACTCCAAGGCAGCAATGGTCACAGTGAAGGCTTCATATAGCTGAAGATGGAGGGCACTAGCACTCCAAATCTATTTGTCATTTTGGTCAACCAAAGCTGTTGAATGGTACCTGACAGGTGTTTTCTGACAATATAGAGAATTTGAATTTAGGTCCCCTACTATCAAAGTAAAAATAGTCCCCTACTGTCAAAGTGCCACAGCAGCACAATGCATGAAAAGTCACCCTGCCCAACCATGATTGTCATAGACATTTTGCCAGAGTAAAACGGAGTTTTTTGGTTTGGTTTCTTTTTGGTGCCAGAAGGCTTCTTGGATCTCTCTTTCTGTAGGCAGAGTGAGCTAAAGTGAACCACGTGTTCTGGCTAGCACATAGAATTTGTACTTTTGGTTTGCTGGCACTGTTCTGAAGCTGGGGCCCAGGAAGCTGTGGTCTGGGTTGTTTAGCCCCTGAGAACTGAAGTGTTAGACACATACCTGAGAAGGGAGTACCAAGACAAACTAAATAATGAGCACCTCCTCTCTGAATTGCAAAAACAAGAGCAGTGACCAGTCCTTTAGTTGGTATGAATTGGGCTCTGAATGTGCAGTGTCCTGTGCCTTATCAAAAAAACGATGACAAGACTTAGAATGTGTATATTTTCCTGAGGTATGGTGTGGGTAGATGCTTAGAATTCAAACCTCAGGAGACACAAATTGGTCTCATGTAGCTGATTGCAAGAAAAAAACACTTCTATAATCTGTTTGACATCTGGTCTTCCTTATTCTACTTTATATTTTTGTTCAAGACAGAAAATCAGCCAGGTATCACACAAATCATAAGAGCAAGGACATTGCTTTGAGGATCTGAAATTAACATTACTTCCACTAGAGGCAATAGTCCTCTTGAACCAATCAGGGAGAAACAGAAATCATTCTCTGAAATTAAAGTTGTCTTTTTATTTCACTGTTCATATAATTTTTTAATGCAAGCACTAGCATTCCAGTATTCAAATTACGAATTAGTCTTTGATCTAGATAGATTATTTCAACAAAATATGCATTGCACTTTTATATTTGGTATATTTAGATTAATTACATCCTCCTTATTTTAGAGAAAGAACTTTAGGCTAAGAAATGCAGTAAAGTCTGTTGATTAAATGAGCTCACATATCACATATACATGTGGTTGATAAGAGCCACTTTGCACTTCCTAAGTAGAAAAGAGAATTCAGCATTTTCATGTGGCTTCTATTAGTGTCTTATTAAACATTCATGTCATTTTCTTCCTTTTCCCTTGCTTGTCTAATAAATATAGCATTACAGCCATTAATTGCCCAGAGTTAAGTTGTTTAAGTGCTATAAGATATGCCAAGTAAATTGTTGGCTCCTGAAGTATTGGTTTTCTGTCTAGCTATCTGGTATTTTCTCAGCCCCTTGAAACTCCAAATTCAATCATCTCCACAGCAGCAGAAAGGTAATTGAAACATTAGGCACAGCTCAGTCCCCAAGGGAATGAACAAACAAAAGATAGGCAAGCTTACTGCGGTGTTCTACAAAGGTGGGTATATTCCATACTAGGGGGAAAAAATCTTTATTATTAGAATAAAAAAATTGCTCCAGTTACAATTCATAACATTATTGGAGTAGTACAAATGTAAATTGTATTTTCCCTGTTAATTGCATAAACATGGTGTTATAAAATGGTTTAAATAGCCTGGCAGGTAAACACACACAGCTTGTGGGAGCTTTGAAATCCACAGCTCAGGGTCATTTCTGATTTGGGGAGATCTGGAAATGTCAATCCTCACCTTAGATAATTATTCCATAAGACACTCTCATTTATTTCACTTAATGCATTTCCTGTGCAAAACACTTGCAGATCTTCCCCAGCAAAGGACAAGGTAGATATGCCAACACACATTAGCAAAACAGGACAAGAGGTGATTCATGTACAAGTCACCTTGGGGCATTGCAAATAGGGCTGCTGCTGCTATTTAGGAGAACCATGAAGTGAGAGAGTAGACTCTTTGTGGGTAGGCCTAAACAAAATAAGCCCTGAGCTGCCTTTTCCACAGACTTGTAAAGAGGAGAATAAGGTGGAGTTAGGCAGTGGAGACTCAGACATGTCAAGCAGGCAAATGGAGAATGACAAGGGGCTCTGAATGTAGCTCCAGGAAGAAGGAGTGATATGATAATTAGGGAGGCAGACAAGGGAGTGGATGTGTGGAGGTGATTGCTTTTGGCAAAAGCCAATAGACAAGAAGGGGAAGCTGAGCACAGGAGAAACCAAAACCAGGATATGTTGGCCACTGAAGGAAGATTTAATGAGATTGTCTTCAAGAGAGAGCACTAAAAAATGAGTGTGATTTCGTAACAGAGATGATAGCTGCCTGCTGACTTCTTCCAAAAGCTGAAGCCCTAAATCCCTCTGTCTGAGTGTCTCAAAATTATTTTGGCAGGATGACTTTTAGTCTCCCCTCCAGCTTCTCCTGCAGAGCCATTAGCTCAGTAGAGGCTATGCAACAGCTGCAGATAAGAAACAGAGGTGTTTCAGCTTACAGGTGTTTCTCAGCCAATGACTGTCAGCTGGGGTTGTCCAGGTGACATGGAGCAGCAGTAAGTCCTGTTGGATGTGACATGGAAGTCTAGTTAAAGCAAGCAGAACAGCCTCTTGGCATAGAATTGTCATGAGCTCCTCACAGGAGCTCACATTTCCTGGAGGCCTCATTGCTGAATGAGAAAACATTGTTTTTGTACTTGCATTCTGCCTTTGTTGCAGGACATCCTTTGTGTCAGGGGTACTACACATTTGTACGTACTTCTTGGACACTTCAGGAGACGTGGCTTCAGTTACCCACACTAAGGCTATGAGCAGTCATGAGTGTCTTCTGGGACCAGCCTAGTGCATGGATCCTGGCCTCAACCCACTCTGGGGAAAAACAGAAAAATGGCAGATGTATTATCTCTTCAGAAAATGGTTTGTGATTGAGTCTGTCACTTGGAACTTTATATTTCTAAATTAATCCCCACACTGTACTGTCAGATCTGGGGGTTGGCTTGACCCCAAGACAGTAGAAAGTCTATTTTTTCCCAGCCCCGCAGCCAAAGAAGTTGAGATGTGTTGGTGTGCTTTTCAAGGTTGTTTATTTTTCCCTATCTACAACATACTTTCTCTGACCTGCTGAGCTCTGTCTAGCAAGTTAGGTCATGGCAGACTGACCACCCTTGGGGTGGTGTTTACATTTTATACTAAGAATTACGTGTACTTTATTTACAATAACTTGCCAATACTTATCACTTATGTTAGGCAGTGTGTCTCTATTCTGAACCAATAAAGAAGTGTCCCTGTCACATCAGAACATGGAGGACTAGGAGAAGGAGAAGAAGGACAGGACACACCCAAATTCCTCCATCTTGCCCCTTGAACCCCCATTCTAAAACCCCCTAAATTCTTCTTTTTCACCCTGTGTCAAACTTATTATCATTCGACTCAAACTCTTGTGGCCTGTAAATCTTCACACAAAATTGGCAGTTTTTCCCATGGGCTAAAATTGAAGGCACAGGTGTTTTTGACTTCGTGCCAAGGTCTCTGAGCCCCCTGCCAGGGTCTCGGGTCAGCCAGGGCAGCCAGAGGGATGTCCTGGGTTCCGACATTGTACCTCAGCAATTTATGAACTGAGGTTTTGTCTCCTTCTCTCCAGTGCTTTTAGGTCTGTGCAGGGTAGTTTGTAGAATGCTCTCATTTTTCCAGGCTTTGTGTTTCACTGTCCTCCCTTCTGCTTTAAAGATCTTCTGCTCTGGCAAATGACAAGTGCCTCAGCAGCACATTACAAACCAGAGCCAGCGAAGAAAATCTGCCCTTATTACACTTTAGAAAAGCTTTTCCTCTCCCACATTTTGAGGATGTTATCAGCTTTTCAACTACTCTTCTGCCCACAAAACAACCAGGATACCCTTGGGTAGACTGATCATGATGCTGGAAAGAGGAGAATGATCTCATTACATCTCTGTCACTGTCTTGGTGTTTTAAAGGAAGTGTATTGTACTGAACGGCAGGCTTTATTGCACTGAAATGTTTCTAAGGTCCTCTCACTTGTTGACTGTAAAGTCAACTTTTTCTTGCAGAAAAAGGAGCAAAGATATTATTCATTTGTTGAAGCTACTATCCTCTTTCTACTCCAGTTTATCTCCAGTTAATTATAATTGTGTTAATCAAAATCGCTCCTTGGGAAGTAAAGGGCTTGACTTAGCTCTCCCATCTTCCATGCAGAAGAAAATCCTTCTGTTTAAGGGGCAGGATCTTCTGCAGGTGACCACTTTCTATCAGTCTTTACTCAGGCATGAGTCAGCTGTTGCACAAAGTCAGCAGGGGCCTTTTCAGCAGCTTCAAACAGCTGCTGGATCAGATGCTGCCTGAGTGTGCTTGCTGAATAGGAGGGAGCAGGAAGCCTTTTGCTGCCTGTGCTGTCTGAAGCTTGACAAAGCTGAATTTTACAATTTACTCCCTCTCTGCCTTGAACACGCTTTTCATAGAAAGCTACACTGGGTGCCTCCTGCTCACTGCGCACAAGGTATGTTTCACTCAGCTTGCCTCTACAGCCAAAATCTTCTGCTGCAGCAGAGTATGAGCCACGACAGAGAAAGCCATGTGGGAGATGGGTTTGAGGGATGCAGTCAGGTGTGGGTGCAGAGGGAAGTGACTAGGCTGTTCCCAAAGTCCTGTAAGGAACAGAGTGCCCAGGCATCATCCCTCTTCCCCTGCAGTTTGCTGACTTCTTTTTTAGGCGTGTTTTGCAAGCAGCATTTCACAGAAAATCTCTGCTTGTGGTCAGATATTTCTGACATCCCTAGTCTGTCATCATTAAAGGTTACAACCTACCTTTTTAATGAAGGTTTTTTCCACCAGTTATAAATATTCAGCAATGACTAAATACTTAAAAATCACTTTTTATTCTTACAAAATTCCATCTTTGCATTTCCTATGAATAAATTAATGCATGTGGGAGCTACAGGGATCTTGTGCCAGGAGATCTCTATCATCATGTTCTGCTGAACTACAGAACTGAGTGGAACATTTCCTTGTACATAAATTAGTTTCACATGCAAAAATTGGCAGATGTAACAAATTATTTCTTGAAAAATGCAGCCTAATAAAGCATAGACAACCCCACTGGAATAAGCAGGATCTCCCACAGCATGTAGCATTTTGACTGTGTGTCTTGAAGCTATTATAATGTAAGTGGAGTAAACATTTGGCCAATACAGAAAATGGGCAAATCTCCCACTTATGAACCCTGCTGTGGTTTCTGCATTCACTCGCCAGGGGCTGTGGGATTGGTTTCCATAGGAACCATGGGAAAATGAAGGAAAAGCACTTACCTGAAACCCAGTTGCATAGTATTACCACTGCAAGACTGTAGTGAGGCACTGGGTACAGACCACTGGCACTGATTTGACCCTTTGAAGTGTAAGGTATTCCTGCCGTTCCTGCAGCATGGGAAGGCACATGGGGCCTGCATCCTTGGCTCTGAAACCTGTGATGGAAGATGAATTTGCAGCAGTGAACACCCAGAATTACAGAAGCCTCTTCAAACACAAAGCATCCAGCACAACCCCCTTAGAGGCCTCCTGATTTTCAGAGCAGTGTTTGGATGATGGGAGAATTGAGCACCTCCTGAATATTTCCTCTGGATGGGTATGCAAAATGCAGGGGTGTGCAGTCCAAGGACATGATCCCAAGTGGGCTTGGTTGCTTGATCCCTGTGTTTTTAGTTCCTCCTACTTTTCAGAAAAGCAACTGTGTCTGCCTCTCTTCACTTCCTTCCGCTTTGCTACATCAGCTGAAGGCTCAGTTTGTTCTCTCTCTGGGCCTAGGGTCACAAAAACAAGTCTCTGCCTCCCTTAGCTTTAGGCCCAAAGGCAGACTGCCAGTGGTGACAGCCCGGCATGGTGAACACACCTTGATGTGCATGATTTAATGGAGCATGTGAGGTTCATAAAGCTCATAAAGTTCATAAAGCCTAGTCCACAACTGGAAACCATCAGCTCCCATTCCCCACTTAGACCTCCACTGTTTCTCACTTTGGAGTCTCAGGAATATTTTCTCAGCCTGCAATCTGCACTGCAGTAAGCAATTTTTTGCCCCTTTTAAGATGAAAAATATATTCGGCACTAAACTTCAAAATTAGCAAATTTCCTCTGCAAACCACTATCACTGGTCCAGCAATTTCTTGTGGCTTTCAAAACAGGACAGTGTACTGTATCTAAAGGCAATACCAACGTTTTGGTGAGCAGAGGGAAGGGAAAATTTGCTGTGTTCAAAGGTTTCAGAAGGGGGTGAATACCTTGTAGAATGCATACAGTGGTCAGTACAAAGACATATGTGTAAGGCACAGGTAATCACTCCCTCATAAATACAAATATAGAAGAATGGCAAGTTAAATTACTTACTCTGTTGAGAAATTGCAGTATTTTTCAGGAGTGACACTGAAACCATTGCAAACTATCTTGGAAACCTATTTATAAATATGAGTTTCTGGAATTTGTTTACCCACCTGGGCTTCTCTGCATGTGATGTAAACTGGGGAGTCTACCACAAACTTGGCATTTATTATGCAGATTGGTCTGAAAAAGCAGGTGAGAATTGTCTGCTTCTTGGTCTTTGAACATCAGAAAAATAAAACTGGTTTAAAATCCTGGCTCTACTTTTTAAGATCAAAAAGAGTCACTTGTAATTTTTTTCCATCCCATTTTAGTGGAATGTTGCTCTCTGAAGGATACTAAGAGAGTGGTGATGACTTATTGTTGAAAACAAAATGATAGTGTTTGCTGTCATACCCATCAAAGAAGCAGGTCACTGTGAGAGCTACTTTGCTAAGACTAGAAAGTAATTAGGTTTGGTTTTATTTGAGTGCCATGTTTCTTTTGGTCCAACGAAAACCTCTAAATGTGCTTCAGAACCTAAAAATGGTCCTGATAAAATCATGGGATCTCTTCTATGTCTTCTGCAAGTGCCAGCAGATTGGGTTAAACTATATCTAAGAACATAATTCATGTACTCCAGAAATTAGTGAAGTCCTTGGTCTCTCCTATTTCTTTCTCTGCTAGGTTGCTGTACTTGATGATGCCATATTAACAGTTCTGAAGCTGTAGATGACTATTTATGAAGGAAGGCAAGTGTTCAATGGCTTGAGACAAATTGGTTTGAGGAGCTGTTCCCAGGAGCTATGCTAGAAACTATACTCATTGACTCTGGTATCCCTATAAATTGTAGATAGGCCTTGCATTTGGTCTGGCTACTGCCAGTGACATTGCAGGACTTGGCTTGCTCACTTGCCCTTCTACTTCCACACTCTGCCTACATAAAGATCTTTGTGGGAAAAGAGATGTTTTGGCCATGGGAGAGCTTGGACTGGACACTGAAGCTGCAGGAACTTCCAGCCTGATGACTGATAAATGCGGTCCTGACAATCAAGTGACTGTTTCAGCCCCTCTGCCTGCTCATGTGTCTCAACATCCCTGATATGCATAGATAGCAAGGCACCTTTCCTTGCATGCTATACTTTGCTCCAGCAGAATCTGTGTGACTGTTCCTGGATGAATGCCTGGATCTGGAGCTCATCATTTTGTGATGAGCCAATTCTGCCCAGCATGTAGCCTGATGCCTAAGTACTTGGTCTGGGATCCTAGGCAGCAGAGATTTCTCAAGGGGAAAGGTCTACAAAAGCACTTGTCTGCAGCGGGTGATGAATGTTTCAGGAAATTTAGTATATCTGACTATGCACTGCAGCACCTTTTCCACAGTATTTTGGAACTGGTTTTGAGATGGGAGAAAATGGATTTTGCATGTAACATATTTTTGCATATTACCTATAACTTGCATTGAAACAGACAATTAGGCAACAGCACACATCTGTAGTAGTAGCAGCCTTTGACTGACACAGAGAGTCACAGGAAGGATGTATCACTCAGAAGGCAAAAGAGGAAACAGAAAGCACTCTGGTGAAATGGCAGAGAGTAGGGATATATTCATACCAGAAAGATTGTTTAAGAAATGGAAATCTAGTTCTTGTAATGCTAATGGAGTGGAAACTAATCTTCTACCTTACCTGCCAGAGTGGAAGCAGGATAAAAGGAAATTTCAAGAGCAAAAAGCCAAGGATACCAAGGGCAATAATAAATTATTTGCTGTGTATCAGAAATATGAACTTTGCAAGAGAGTCAATGTCTGTACTAGACCATTAGAGTGTGAAATGGACAGTCCCATTGCACAGATACTAAATAGCACTTTTCTCTTGGCCTTAAAGGCAAAAGTTATTGGAAAATAAGGATTCTCAGTTTATTTTCTGTTACAGCTATAGCTGGTAAGCATGAACTATGGAGGCAAAGGCCTTAAAAAACCTCAACACATTCCTTAGTAATAAGGTACTAAAATTAAGGCAGAATTTATATATACTAAAAGACTGAAAAAAAAAAGGGTAACAATCTGTAGCCCACATACAGGTGTAGCAGTAGCAGACAATGTTGGAAGAGACCAGAATTGTACATTCTGAGCAGGCAAGATGAAGGGACCAGACCTCAATGAAAGATTCAAGATGAAGATGACCCCATGGGGTTTGTACCCAAATTTTCAGATTGCTGACTATTCTGTTCCTGACTTGTCTGACACATAATTTTTTTTNGTTTCTTAATAAACAAGTTTTTTCCACTTCTCCTCTGAGGAAATCCCTCCTGAACCCGGTGGTGGGGGAGGGGGAAGTTGTGGGGTTTTTGTTTCCTATAAGGGGCTCCTTTGGAGACTTTTTCCCCTTGATTTGTCCTAAACCAGGACACCCTCTTTCTCCAAAATGCACTGTCCACAGGGAAAACTATTCTTTTTTTATTCTTCTCTGACTGGGCAGGAGCAGTGGTTGTGACTAACTCAGAACCCACTAGTACATTCAAGTTGCTTCAGTTCTTTCTTTCTTTGTGCACTGCCAGTTTGCAATGCCTTTCCCTAAACTGAAATTTAACTACAATTGTGTGGCCAAATAGTCATTTTCACTGGGGCCTTTCTCATGTTCTTCATAAGGCTCTCTATGCCTCACTAATCTAAATCATGGTGTATCATCAGGGAGTCTGCCACCTAGCCAGTCCCTTCCCTCTTCAGATCATTACAAAGCATGCTGAGGCACAGTGGCCCTAATGCTTCTCCTGACAGCGCCCTGCTTTCTTGCTGAAAAATGGTTGGTCTTGTATGCTGTTTATTTCCTACCTATTAACCACATTTTAATATATGACAAGACCTATGCACCTCACTTCCACTGTTCTAAAAGCCCTGATAAAAGCCTTCAGAAATTCTGAGGAAACATCAGTTCTGATGCAATAAGGTCATTTATCTTGAAGCCTTCACTGGGGTCCAGCCACTTCATCTTGCTGAAGGTACAAGAAGAAAAGGTGAAGGTAGGGAAGGGCAAACATGACAGACATGGAAGGAAAGGAATATTGCCTTCTGTGAGATTCTAAGATTGAAGGCTGTAAGACAACCTCGTCTTCTCCCTCTGATGTTAATAGGATAAATAAAATAAAATAGACTAAAACCACAGAGATCAGGAGCACCAGTAAGACCTGCCCAAACAGTCCATTGTGTTGACTTTGCCCGGCCAGAAGGGCTCAGTTCTGCATCCATGTTGTCTGATGTGGGGAAAGTAACCAGAGGGCTGCTGCCCTGGGTGCCCAACAACCCATCTCCCAAGACTGAGCTCACCTTTGTAGGGATTTGGGGCATTAGTCATCAGGTGAGGGCTTATCTGCAGGACCAAAGCTGTGGTTTTCTCTGCTTCAGGCACCATCACCTCTGCTGCTTTGCACTGCCTTCGCAGAGAGCCTGCATGGCCCAGGAAATGGTTCAGCCGAGTAACTATGTCTACACAGCAAGCTGGCATTCACTTTGAAAAGGCTAGATTCATATTACTGACATAAAGATGTCATTTGGAGTCCCTCTTTGCAAAACTCCTCTCCTCTGCCTGGCTGGTAGGAACAGGATCATTAAAAATTCACATTCTGGGCCCCAGGATTCTTCACTCTACTCTTATCTGGGCTTTTCAGTCCTTAACAAGCAAGTAATCAGTTTTCTCCTTATGGACAACTTTCTATGTCTTGTTAAATAGCACACTCAGAGATGTGCTGTCACTGAGGTGTCTTCATTAGCCCATTCACTGTGGACAGTGGAAGCAGTCTGACAGGCATGACTGGGTCGACTGAGATGGTTGCAAGGTTCCTCACAGAGTTCCCTTGAGCCTCATTTGTGGCAGTGGGAGTCCAAGCAGCTTCAGCTCATGTAAAGCAGGCAAGCTGACTCCCCACATTCTTCCCCTGTGGTTCAAACCAGGGTCTTCTTACACATAGCACTCCACATAGATGCCAAGCAAAACAAGTGGGTGAATGATGTTCTCTTTTCCACTTTGCTCCATCAGGCCATAAAGATCTGAATTCTCTACGGGGATGCAATGGACTGATACGGGATTTATCCTGTGCATGTGTTGCCTCAGGTTGGCAGAGGAGACAGTCGATGGCAATGTGAAGGCTCACCTTGGTCATGTGACCTGAGTCTGCACTCAGAGCACCATCATGTTGGGAATCCATGGTTTCTGTGTGTTTTCTGCTGCTTACTTTTCTTCGACAATTCCTCCCTGCCCAAACTGTGATATCTACATGAAATGAATGCCTTTCTCTGTGTGTGTGTGTGTAAGCTTGTAATAGCAAGCAGACAATCAGGTAGCAGATCAGTTATACATCATATTGTTGCACAAGGTGTAATGATCAATGCATGAAGATTTATAGGCAGAGTTCATAGCTGATGACTTGTGCTAATTCTAATGATAAAAGAATTACTTTTAGGTGAAAAAATTAAAAAAAAAAAAGAGAAACAGGGAGATGAAAAGTAAAGGTAAATTCAGCTAAATACTAAAAAAATATTTAAGGAGAGGTTGTATCTGTGAGATATCTGTTGTCTAAACTGGCTGGGTGCATCACTGTGATGGGACCCAATGCTATTCAAACACAAATATCAGGAGACAACTCATCATCCAGGACAGGGGAGCTGTGGCAAAGAATAGCCATGGCCCCTCATACACCCATTATTGGAGAAGCTGGGGCTGGGGTCTACATAAGGGGTATGGCAGGTCTTCCCCTGGTGCTCTACTAAGTGATCTGATCCCAGTTAGCTCCTCCTGCCCAGAGCTGACCTTGACCCTGGCAGAAGACCAGGACTACGTCAATTCTGGACACTGCTTTTTCTGACCAAACAAACTGATTATTGGAAAAGAGAACTTCAAATATAGTTATGATTTTGTCAAGCATCAGATATTTGTCCTTCTTTGTAGTCTGTTATGAAACTTGGCTCATTGCTGTTAATGTTCTGATTTTGTTTTCTAGAGCTGTACTCTGTATGTTTCTCAATGTTAACCAAATACACTTTAGAATTCAATTTGGCTTTTCCTAAGGAAGAAGAACAGGAATTGGAAGAGATTTTTGCGTAATGCTGGGTCATACTAGGCAACTTCTCAGCACTTTGTACATTTAACAGATTCTGCATCTTGATTCTTGTGGAAGAAAGTAGTAACCCTCACAGGTACTAAATGCTCCTGTGATTGAAGACAAAGAATTACCAGTGGGTTGCATGATTCATCTCTGCCCTCACTGCTGAATATATGAGACAAAAATAAAGTGTTTCAAAATCATATATCCTATCCCAACAAAAAAATTTAACAATCAATACTAAAATAGTACATTCCGGGCAAAGTTCCCCTAAAACAGTAGGACAGCAATTTCTATTTTTAAATTGATTGTCTGTTTTTACGTTTTTTCTGTAGTACAGGAAACAGCTGCACTTTGCTGTAAGAAGGAAAACTTAATCAAATGAAATATGAGAAAAAAGTATCTTATCTTTAAACACATCCTAGAGGTTCTTTACTAACACATAACTGTGTTAATAGTTTCTCATCATCACAACTGATGCAAGCCATGGACTCATTCTGACTCAGAATACATTCTGGGAGAAGATATGGAATGAGGTGACACCAACCTGGACATTCTGCTCCCGATACAGCAGCCTCTGGAGTATAAATCAGACCCTAACTCTGTTTTAGCCACAGTTTCTCACTTTGATACTGATGCTTTTGCTCTGTTGGATGTACAGAGGGCATCATAACAGTGTCCTACCTGCAAAAACTAGACCAAACATCAGTGGATTCATAAAAAGGGTGTAAATGGCAAGACAGATAAAATCTCCTGCAGATTGTCTTTAGAACAGGTTTCCCAGGAAACTGAGTTCTGCTCCTGTCCCAGACCTACATTCCTGACAGGATTAACTCTAGTGGGCTGAGGAAACATCCCTCCTACTCTTCTGTGAGCAAACTTTTTTTCAGCTTCAGTGGCTCTTGGTCATGTTTCCAGCAAACAAACCTGCACAATGCTCAGCTTTTTGTAAGATGGGCTCCCTACAACTCCATTGCTTCCCAGACATCCAATGCAGACTATTCTTTGGTCTGCTCCTCTTTAAAGCCCACCATGATGGTTGTCTGAGCTGTGCCTTTAGCTCCATTATTGATCTTCACCTCAGTGGCTGCCCACCTGTAGCTGTGAGCTACATCCATGCATCTTGCTGTTGCTGTTTGTCCCTGGGAAGCAGAATTTAGCTTGAGATTGGACCTTGCTGTGTTTCAATATCCCTCCACTTCCTTTCAGGTCTTTGACTTGGGCCCAGTTCTCCATGGCCACATGACACTATGATCCCAGTATTACAGATGAAATGAAAAAAATGAAAGAAATAAAGATTAGAGAGGGAATTGTTGGTTTTGAGAATGATCCTTTATCAGGTGATGATACTTCTCCCTCGCTGGCTGCAATCATCAGGTGGTTGGCTCCATGCACTCTGGGAATTGCATGCAGGTGCAGGTGAGATCACAGAGGGAAAAGCTCCTCATTTCAGTACACTCTAATTAGCAGCACCTCCTGCAGTGACACAGTGCTGGATATGGCTTGTGTAGGTTTCTATCTGTGGGCTTTTGTGCACAGGGCTGTGGGCTTCTGTGGGCTTTTGTGCATGTGGCTGCCCCATTTACTATATCCTAGTTCAGATATCAGTTCTGCAGCACTTGGGAAAAGTAAATGCCCCAAAAATGTGAATTTGCCACCTTCTGGCATGTCTCTACTTCATACCATATGTTTCAGCTGAGCAGCTCAGTTCCTTGTCCTGTCTTGCCACTTTCTCTGAATCAATTTAATGCAAACAGCCCTTTAGGTGATGTTATGGAGAGCACCTAGTAAATGAGCTGTACAATGAAAGAGTAAGCCATTACCAGCACTGGCCACAGCATAGCAAAACATTCTAACTTTACAGCAAGAAAACATTTTAGTTTGTAAGAATTAGAATCAGATAGTTGTCACAGTACTGACAGGCAATTATAATTTTGATCTCTGGTCTGGGTGGCAGTGATTGTCTCCAGGCTCTGGCATGGATCTTGACCTCACTCAATAAGTCACAGAAGGGCAGGAGTGCCTTTCATTGCCACCAGCAAATGCCTTGACTCTCCCTGAATTGCATTGCTGAAGATATGTGAACTAGCCATCAGTGAAGAAAATCTTCTGATGGCTGTGACACTGCCTCTCTATCATGTTATAAATAACCAATAGCAAGACACAAGCCAGATGAGCTGGGAATTAATCAGTTTGTACACAGGTTATAATCAAGTGGAAGAAGTGCTTTTGTTGTTTCATCTTTGAGGGCAAGTCCCTTTTAAGCTCTGCTAACCCTACAAAAAAAGTAAAGGAATTCCTGGGAGAATGATAAATACTATGTAGGAAGGCAATATCTTGGCTGATTGAGGGTTATTTGTGCCTCTTTTTTTCCCTTCCAGCCTGCAGTGTTATTTTGAGTAGCAGAGTTCAAGAGAAACACTCTTTTGGAAACTCAAAACATGGAACTCTTTGTCCTCAGCTAAAGGCCTTAGAACCTTCATTTGTTTTCTCTTGCTCCAAATGAACTACAGTAAAAAATACATGGTAGTTTGTTTCCCATTTGTTATTTAACAACCGCAGGTGGAGGGTGTACTCTGGCATGGCAGCAGCTCAGTTGGTTGAGATATTGGCTCAGAAGGAGGACTCTGCTCCCATCAGCTGACAGAGGTCACAGCTCCACTCCCAGGAGATCTCCAGCACTGTGTTACATGACAAATACAACAATAATATACAAACTTATCTCATGCTTTCTTGCTTGTAAAGCAAGCTGTATTTGAAGCAAACCAAAACAAAACTGGTTAACATGGACAGGTCTATTCAATTTTCATTTTGATTCTGGAACTTAGCTCACATTGAGAGTTTTAATTATTTTCTAGGAACACTGGTATTGCTGTCAGGAAGACCCTGAATCATCTGATGGTCACCTTATCAATGATGTCTTCCATTAGAATGAGCAGAAGGGGTGGACAGAGAACCCATCCCAGATGATGTCGCACCTTCAGGAAGGATTTGACTAATGAAAAGGAAGGAGGGGTATGTATGACATGGCTGCTCTAGGTCTGGGTCTGAAAACTAAAAGAGGAATTCATATGGAGGAAGGCCAGGTAGATGTATCTCCTTGGAAGAATACACACACAACCTAAACCTGTTTGGCATATGTGACCCTGAATGGTACTCCTCAAAATAGAACAGCAGTCAAGATGAGCATTTTTGTCAAATTTTGCCAAATTCTGCCAGCAATTTATACCTCAGTCATGCTGATTTGCTAATAGAAACTAGATTACTTGAACTATAATGCCACAAAACAAATCCCTTGTCCAGAAAATAAAACTTGTCTTATGTGTTCCCCACATAATCACCAACATATTTTGGAGGAGGAGTTGTTATACCACCAATGATTGCAGCATAATCATGGAGGGGAGACATGACCATGACTGCCTGTCTCAAGCAGGGGACACTGCCAATAAAAAAAGCCAGCAGAATTTTCAAATCTGTACAGTCTTCAGATATGTCCACTAATTTTCTTTCAGTTTCAAGAAACATGGGACCACACCCTCTTCCTTTGGTGCTGGTGGAAGAGCTGTAGGTGGCTGAAGACCTGCACTTCTCCTCATCAGTCTTTTAAGTAGAAAAGATTGCTGACGTTGAAGGACTATGGTATCTTGTTCGGCATATCCTCAGCTCCTGCAGGCAGCACTGCTGAGGTCAGCAAGATGGCCTGTGTGAGTAGCAGTAGCAGAAAATAACAGAAATGGATCTCAGAGTGTCCCCAGAGTAAGACTTGTCTGAAGAGTCTTGCACTGTCTGCATATTGTCCATCTCCACACTGGCCTTCTCTGGAGCAGCAACCCTACCCTTCCTGAAGGCGTGAGAATGTTGCTACAATACAAGCTCTCTCTGGAAAATCTCTCCATTTCTTGCCAGCCTTTCACCCATTTGGATGCATTCAGAGTCCCTTTCTGGCTTTTTGTTTTGTTTTGCTTTGCTTTCTTCTGTGTGTGACACTGAGAACAAGGAAGAGGTTTGTAAAAACTTGAGCCTAAGATACATTTTGTATGTTGGGTTCATTCCTTAAAGGGATTTAACTTGCATATTAGAACCAGATCCTTGCTGAAGCTGAGCATTTTGCACAAGGTCATTCCAAAAGGAATTGCTTCTTTTGTTTCTTAGCAAATTATGCTGCTCTCCTCAAATAAAGTGTTCAAGAGAAAGGCATAGCAATTCTGTATTTAGACAGGTATACAAATAATACAGTTGTGATACATTGTACTTCTCTGCTCCCTGTTCATAAGTGACTTAATTTTGAAAAAGAACTATAAAAGGTGAGGAGTTTTCTCTCAGCATTACCACAGTGAGGCAATTTTCCTTTTTCCCTCTTCTTTGGTATATATATATATTGTATAACTGGATCAGTTATACAATGTAACTTTAATTATCTGAATACAAAATTTATTTCAGTTTCTCATGAACCTTCTGAGTCTGCAAATGCTACAAGGAAAAATTCAGATACTCTTAGAACTGCAGGGAAAAGGGGTTTGCCTTGTTTGCTAGGATTTTTTTTTTGTTCTGTTTGTTTTGATTTTTTTGTTTTTTGGAAGCATTATTATTGCTGTCATCATCATCATCACCATCAGATTTCTTTGCATTGTTCCTCATCAGCCTGGGAGCTGGAGTTAACCAGGGTTTGGATATGCAAGGTTTTCAAGTACACAGTGACTGGGAGACCCTATTTTTATTGTAGAGGGTACAGCACTCTGTTTCACCTGCCCTTGCTGTAGCGGCTCTACAGAAATTTTCCACTGTGTTTAAAGGGTAACTGCCTTACATAAAATATTTTTTAATGAAAATGTTTGTTACTGGGTCTTCAGCCAGAATCAGCTGTGTAAGTAAAAAGTGGAAGCATATAGGCTTTCTTGTGTTCACCCATGCAGCTGTGTTTGTGCTACAGCCCAAAGCATTCAGCACCAGCAAGCAGCAAAACTTACTCTGCCCAGCTGCCTCTAAGAAAGCCCTTCACAAAGGATCCACTTTAGGGTCAGAGGATACAATGGCAGGTTATTCCAATATTTCTGAGGACATTAAGCACACACAGTTGATATTTCTGTGTTCACTGATGCTTACTTCATGAAACGAGACACAGACTCGAGGTACTCTAGAGAGGCTTTGTATGAATATGTAGGAGTATCAGAGGCAGAAATTTCAAAGCTCTGTAGCAGTCAGTGTGCTTTAAGAAGCTGGGAGACCTCCTACTCAGCAACATTGCCCTTAAATGGCAGGTGTATTGCAGGCAAGTGATGTTAACTTCATCAGAAAAAGCCCAGGCAAGCACAGATGCATTTTTAAACTTAGTGGGCACTACCTGTTTTATGCTTTTATTGTCCACAGAGCTATTATTGCCTCTATGACTTAAAAGTCCTTGCTTTGAAAAGTGTGGATGGAGGTGTTATACCATCTTTGATTCTCTTTTCTGCAGGGCTCTTTTATGCTAACTTTAGTGTCTTGACCCTGTCCTAGTGTAACTTTTCTCCCACAGAGATGGATAGGTTATGCTTACTGTCTAAAGAATCATTTGGCTCTTGGATAAATTATCCAAGACTACAAGGAAATTTCCTGTTATTTTTGCATTAATTTGCTTACTGTTGGCTTTGCAATATCCTTTAAAAAACATCCATCTGCATGCACTTTATCTTGATCTTGTAGTATGTAATTCTTGAACTTGAATGAATTATGAAAAATAGTTTTCCTCCACAGTAAAAAAAAGGAAATAAAATTAAGGATTCAGAATTAATTAACTGTTGTAATTCAAGACTTCAAAATCTTAAACAACCTTTTTTTCGCTATTTTTTAGTACAAGAAAAGGTACTTATCACAAATAAAGATATTTGGGAGGAAAATCTTATTAGTGAATCTTTTGATGACAATGATGATGATGATGTTGAGGCAGCATTACTGTCATTCCAGTTCCACTAAAGTGGCTAGGAAACATAACCAAATACCACCTCAGAGTGTCACGTACATTGTACTTTAGTTTCAGAGTAGGGCATTAATGTTGGTCTGTCATTTGCAATGGGGAAGTCCTAGTAATTGCTTCTGAATATGGGATCTTAGCACATTTGAGACTGTTGATTACATCTCATTGCAAAGCAGGACAAACAGATATAGACATGAGCATCCAGTGCTTTGTAAAAAATGCATTAATGTTACATTAATGTGTAATATAGTAATTACACATTATCCCTCTCCTCTCCTCTCCATCCAGTGAAGAAATGAGTACCAGTGCTGTCCTTAAAATCACTAATCATACCTTTCTTTGTTTATGTCAAAGTTAATGTTATGCTCCCACAGAATACAGTGATTTGAGGGGCATAAACACGCACATTATAGATAGATTGTAAATAACAAAAATCCTAAAGTCAAAGTTTTATACAGTTTGTTGATAATATCTGTTAATTTTTAGATAGGCTTTCAGATTCTGTAATGCTACAGCTTTTGCCAAGTGTGTTACAAGACTGTAAAGTGCTTGTGCCTGTTGAGCTTCTCTCTGAATTACTTTGTGGCTATTTAATGCAGCAAGCGTGTGCCATATTCTGCACAATACAAACACAAGATAATGTGAAGATAGGAAAGCAAACAGCAAACTGCTTTATTCCCAACCACAGGGCAGCTGTTTACTATCCTTCATATGAGAGATGGTTTCAAGCATTTTGTGATATAAATGGTTGCCTTCTTACTGTGCAGGGAACTACACTGTTAATACTGAAAAATATTTACAGAAACAAAGCATATTCTTCCCTGTATGAGACGGGAATATATTCCTGTGGCTGTACTTCTTTGAGCACACATGAATTATTCCTCCATTTCTTCCATGATGATACTTGGTCTGGAATTTGTCACTGTAAAGTCTGAACTGCAGGGAAGCCAGCAAGGCACCTACTCCAACATCAAGCCCTAAACTGTGTAACATCAGGCCTCCCCCACTGCAACTGGGAATTGTCCTCAGCAAAGGTGCAGTGGGTCTGCTGTGCTGTTTAGTGTCACAGAGAGATAGAGTGAATGACAAGTGGTAACGGAACTGGATGCCAGGGTTTATTTAAAACCCACAAAGATTAGAGCTTTCACCCTTCTTGATATTTTACACAGACATTATTTGCTCTTTGGCATTGGTGAGGTCTCAGCTGCTCTCCCTGCAGTGAGGTTTTTGCAAGTGCAGGATACTTGGGCAGAAAGTCATGTTGCTTAGTGCTGTACCACTACACAGAACTACCTAACTTTGGCATCAGCAGCCGACGACCGTGGTAATTTAATTTTATTTTTCTCCATCTCTCTGATCTCTAGAGTCCTCCACCACACTGAGGATCTTTCCTCCAACTAGGTGGTTTACCTTCCCCCTTTCTCATCCTCTTTTCTTTCCAAAACTACCTCTTTAAGGGAGAATTTTTCTTTTGGCAACAGGTCTCCTTTCTGGAGACTCTAGCACCTGATTTTCTCAATTCAAATTGTCTACCTGCAGAAAGACAATGTATGATAAGCCTCCTAACTGGTGGTGCCATCTGATAGCTCTCTATTCATTGGGTGATTTGGAATGTGCCTCTTTTCTTTAGTCCAGTTGCTGCCAAGTTTACAACCAGCCTGTTCTGATGGTGGGTAGTGAACTCTCAGACTTCTGCTTGTGTGTTTAAGATACTAATTAAAGCCTGTCTCGCACACCCTTACACATACTCAATTATTTGCCACCTGTGATACCATGCTACTGCCTGTTCATTTCTCACCACAATGCATGACACTCGAATATTGGGCCATCATCTCCTCAAATGGCTTGTTATTACTGTGCATGTGAAAAGGCTCTGGGGACCTCTGCTACTACCAGCTATCAGCATGCAATTAGATTCCAGCACCATCTGGACACCTCTCCAGGCACCACAGCCTCATTGCAGGGCTCCTTAAAGCCAAATGCTGCTTTGCTGCTTGTCATCTTCATGGAAACCCTTCTTAGGTGGAATTACAGCTTATACATGAAAGAGCACTGTAGCACAGCAGGTATGACAGCAGCCCAGTGCCACATAACTCTTGCAGGTTTATGCTTTCTGTCATGAGACAACATGTGAAACAAGGCGGTTCATTTTGTTTCCTCACACTGCCATCATAATCATAACACTATACCCTGGAGAGACATGAGCAGTGAGCAACAGCCAAGAAGAAGTTCCTTGGAGCTAACCAAAGCCAAGTGCCTTTTCATGCTGTAGAACTAGAGGACTGGATGGGCTCTGAGAAGTGGACTAGATCGTACCATGCAATGCATCAAGACAAATCTAGTTACATTTATACTGAAAAAAGTGAGGATTCAAATCTATGCATAATGTGTTCTCAAGGACCCTTCATTGACTCCTATTAAGAACATTTTTTCTACAGTCCAATAAAAGTTTTCCTGCTGAATTATTAAACCTGTGAATTTTTGTTCTACCCAGCAAGGATAAGAACTCCTTTTTCTCTTTCACTTTGCAAATTACTCTTATGCTTTTTATGTAGCTTGTAAGTTGTTTCGGTTCCACTCTCTGCAGGGGTTGTCTAGTCCTCCATTTATGATGTAGAAGATGACATGAGTTATGGTGACATTCTGAAAATTTTACTGGTATGAAGATTTTTGGTTCAATGGTTTTTCCAGGTAGTCATTTCTTCAGAAAACTATGCAAGGTATTAACGGCACTATTTTCACAGAACTTACATTTTGGATAAATGTTAATATTAAGCTTGCATTTTCATTGTTCTTCAAAGCAATAAGTCTGTGCAATTCCTTTCACGTAGTTCAATCCCTCCATAAGAATTGCCTAATATACCTTACTATAGCACAGTAATTCTCTGTAAAGTCGCTGCTATTCCAGACAAAGGGCTTGGTTTGTAGGTGGTAACAGTTTTGCAGCAGGCTCTCCAATTAATTTCCTCCTGTGGTTGTTCTTTGTGCTCATGAAGTGCAGCTTTATCTTAGAGAGTTTGAAATTGAGCTTAAACATCCCACTTTAAGACAAGTAATAGGGATTTATGCTTTTGTAGGTCACCAAAGGTCTGTAACTTTATGTTTCTAAGCATCAACTTCTGCATGGAGACAGCTCTGAAGATTAGTTTCTTCAGATTCAGATTAACTAACTTCTCAATATCTCCTTACAACAAAAAAGTATAAAAAATACCTGTTCAACAGTTGGTTTACTTCTGCATTGCAGTTGAGCTTTGTCCCTGAGCCATTCCTTCCTACAAACCTCAGTTCAAATATTCAGTTTTCCAGTTGGTCTGAAAATAATTAATGGAAGAAACCAAGTGTTGGATCTCTTTCTAGTTCAGAAATTGGAATTAAATGTCAATGAAGTAACATGCAAGACCACAGACCAATTTTCCACCATCCCTGAAAACAGCTAGTAAGTTCTCAATGACTGTCTTGGAAGCAACTAGGAAAGAACAAGGTATATCTAATAGTTAACCAAAGCATTAAATTTCTATAATGACATAACATCAGTGTAGCTCCATTAGTACTCAAACAACCCTGATCCCAATTTAGGAATTCTTGTTATTGTGCAAAATATGTTACATGCTGCCATCCTAAGTAGCACTTGATTCATCAGTTGGCTATCTTAATTTCTAGGAAACAGATGAAAGGGGAAGTGTTACTCTGCATCAGCAGTTCAAATATATTTTAGCTGCAGACTCTGATGGAGAATTCTAGCGTATTGCATGTGTCATCTAGCAAATAATTTTTCATGTGGCTGGTAATCATCTCAAGATTTGTTATAATTTTGAATGTGTGGCTCTTCCAGGCCCCTACAGAGAATGTGTAGCTCCCCTCTATTTGCTTTGGACAATCTCAGCTAAGATAATTTGGGAAGCAGTGAAATCATTACTGATCAGCAGAAGGACATTCACTTCTTCTTGGGTTATTCTCTAATGATTAGGTGAGAACAGTGAGTGGGGTGGGCTGCTCAATGGAGGAGTCTCTGTCTTCAAGGCAGAGGCAAGTGCATGGCAGGAACATGTTTCCTCTGTCTAGGGCTGAGCTACTTTCACAGGGTGGATTGTGTCCTCTCAGTACTTTGCTTTTATATATTCCTAACAGCAGCACTCTGACACAAAGGAGGACGAGTGTATGCACAAAGAGATAACATCTGAGTCTTAGGCAGGACTATAGACAGGTCTTTAAGTGTTACACCCAGAAAAAAAATACACAGCAGGCAAACGTTCTTGAAGTAGTAACAAGCTCCTTGGCTAGTAATATGAGATAGATTGTTGTGTGTAATACAGAAGAGGCAGAATTGTCCTTTCTACTCAGTTTTAGCTGGATTATAATTTCAAGGCTTGGCCTCTGTACACAGAATCTTAGAATGGTTTAGGTTGGAAGGGGCCTTAAAGATCATCTCATTCCAACCTCCCTGCCATGGGCAGGGACACCTTCCA
>VXBC01000620.1:0-14257 GCA_013399945.1 Ploceus nigricollis | reverse complement strand
AGTGACCAGTTCCAGTGCCTTACCATCCTCACAGCAAAGAACTTTTACTTCATATATAATCTAAAAATGCCCTTGTAAAAATTCCCCCTCTGGCTTTGCTGTAGGCTCCCTTCAGGTACTGAAAGGCCATAGGTAGGTCACCCCAAAGCCTTCTCTTCTCTAGGCTAAACAAACCCAATTCTCTCAGCTGTTCTTTATATGAGAGATGTTCCACCCCTCTGATCATTTTGGTGTCCCTCCTCTGGACTCACTCCAGCAGTTCCATGTCCTCCCTGTGCTGGGACCCCAGAGCTGGATGCAGGGCTCCAGGTGGGCTCTCACCAGAGCAGAGCAGAGGGGCAGAATCCCCTCCCTCCCCTGCTGCCCACGCTGCTCTGGATGCAGCCCAGGACACGTTTGGCTTTCTGGGCTGGGAGTGCCCATGGCTGGGTCATGTCCAGCCTCTCACCCACCACCACACCCAAGTCCTTCTGGGCAGGGCTGCTCTCCATCTGTTCATGCCCCAGCCTGTGTTGATTCTGGGTGTTGGCATAATGAAAGATAAATAATTGAGTCTACGAAAGAGGTACCAGGGAGATAAGTGATACATAAAACACAAGGGATTTGGGATTTTTGGTTTTGATGCGGGGCAAGTAAAATTATGGAAAAAAAAAAAGGCATAAAGAAGGAAGATCAATATGCTGGACATTTCTAAAAGGGAGTTAGACAAATATATATTGAAGTTGAATTGATATTCCCAGGAAATAAATGACTTTAACTCCAGAGGGATCTTCAAGCCTTTCATTGAAAGCTCCACCCTTGAAGAGACTCTGTGGGAGCAGGTTACCTGGACCAACATTAAAATTCAACTCCCAAAACCAGGCTGTACTGCCCCTGCACCAGCTTCTCCTCCTCATCAAAGAAGGACAAACACATAGAATGACAAGGGCTAATATTCACACTGACAACATCAAGGCTATAATACTGCTTTAATGAAAGCAAAAGATAAATACTAGATTTTGCTCTCATCCAGGTATATCTCCTTTTCTGTATCCACTTTCCTGCAGACACTTTGCTGCAACTGACAGCCTATCCAAACTCCCTGTGCAAGCAGGACCTTGGCCCAGATGAGTGAGGCCATCCATCATATCCCAAAGAGTCAGGTAGTACTGGGTCAGGCATCCCCACCACAAGCAGGCTACACCTGCATCTGGGTACAGAGTAGAGATTCCTGTGTAGGGGATATGTTTGTGGACAGGTAGTGAAACAAGCAGGGTTTCTCCTTGTGTGGTCTCTTTTCTCCTTGTGTTGTGTCTTTCAGGAATGTGTTTAGATGCTATTTTTCATTTGCCCAAAAATTTCTTCTGAAAGGTTTCCTGGAGAGGATGATGGATCACGGAGGTCCTCTAAATTCTGGGACACCACAACATGAAGGCAGTGCTTTATGATAAGCACATGCCTTTCCCTTTGATCTTCATTGTGACTTCCATTTCAAAGCCTCAAATCAAATAGATAAGTGAAACAGTAATTAAAAAGCAAGACCTGGTCCTTCTCACACTCACAGCTGTGCAAATCTGGTGGAATTCTGGTGCAATTGTCCCTATATAATTGCTGTGAAAATTAACTAAGAATTAAGTCTACTGTGTCTATGCCTTTTTACGTTTGCAAAGAAGCTGTCTAACACTTTTAGAGGTTTTTACAGTTCTATGAAGTCTTTAACAAAACTACAAAATCACAGAAAATAGAGACTGTGGTACCCACAACAAAGTTTCAGAATCAGAAAACATTCCAACATCTAGTGATACAATTGTAGTTTTCAAATGGCTGATAAAGGTGCCACTAATGTCTAAAATGGGCAGACCTGGCACCACTGCATATATATTTTTATACACATACAATGCCAGTCCTAAGCAAGTTTTGAGGTATAGAAGGGGGAAATAATTTTGCATTTTTACATCAGATTTGTCCAAATTTTTAAGGTTTTAGCCTAATCATTTCTCAGGAGAAAATATTTTTTGATTATTTGGCAACAGCAACACATTTCTTCCAATTTATTTTTTACTTTTCTGTCTGTGCAGTGACATGTACACGCATTTCAAATTCTGCTTTTCTGTGCAAGGAGAGATAACCAGTTTCTACTATAAATAGACAATGACTGTATATATCCTTTGTGCGGATGTGAGAGTAAACACAGGTGTGCTGTATTTGAACTGTGCAATAAGATTGGACAAGCACTTAAAAATGAGCAAATACTACAGTTTTGGGGTTTTTTTCAATTCAGATTATAACAACTACTAAAACATTTAATCTTAAGCATGGATTTAAAAAAATAAGACACGGGGAAATAGAATGCTTTTGAAATATTTTTATTGGCATTTAAATTCTGTGCACTTAAACTATACATCAGTATATTGAAAGGAAAATCCAACCAGCTTGTCTCCAAAGACACAGCAGTAACTGGGGATTGCAGTGAGAGTGAGCAGCTGGGAAACAAGAAAAACAACATGTGTAAGGATGTTTAAAAAAATTAAATGTGTCACTGCCAACATCTCTGTGATTTTCTTCCTAAGAGTTTAACATAGGATCGTGGCACTTAGAGACATGGTAGAGTGGTAAACTTGGCAGTGTTGGGTTAATAGTTGAACTTGATGATCTGCAAGGTCTTCTCCAGCCTAAATGATTCCATGATTTTATGATTTTACGATCATGTTGAAGTTACACCAGCCTTTCAGCCATTGTGTTATATCCAAGAAAGAAAACAGCAAAGGTCTTCAGGGGAACCATCAGTGATTTAATTCAAAGAAAATCTACTTTGTGCTTGAGTGCAAGGCAGGCATAAGGAGGAGGTGAAGGACTTCCCTCCTTTTCTTTCCTAACATTCAGTCATAGCAAGCTCTCAGCAGCTCTGGTAAGTGTTGAAATTCAGATTGTACTTCTGAAGTGCAGACAAAACACAGTTTTCAAGAGAACTAGTGCATAAGGAGACCAAAAGCTCCCTAAGGCTGGAAGAGTACCCCAGGGTCAGGATGAGCAAAGCTCCTGTGCAATTATATGTATTCACTTTGTTAACACTCCCACATATTAAAGATGACATATTTTTAATTTTGGAACAGAAATTCTGAATCTGATCATCGGTACAATTATTTGCACTGAAAGAGAAACCTCTAGTTTGAGCTAAATACTAGATGTTAATAAATTATGAAAATGAAATGTTGCCATTTCAATCAACAGTCACAACAGGTGCATCTCTATTTTCACAGCAATAATAGGTTTTCATGGCAATATAAGTGGTTTGCTTCAAAGAGATGATTGTGCATTTTAAGAGTAGGTAGGTCAGACCTGCAGAGAGCAAGGAAATGGTAAGCCTGAGTCAGAAATGGCTTTTCTTGAGAAGAAAGACTCTGATTTAAAGTCAAAGTAAATGCTGAAGAAAATCTAAATAATTGTGGCAACTTGGCTTATTTGTCAGGAAAATTATAAAAAAGAAAAGTCCTGGAACTTGCTAAAGCAGATTGTACCCGACTGGTGGGTATTTGCATGGAACAGCTCCTATATAAACAGGTGCTCTTGTCAGCATGCGTGCAGCCAAACCCATACCTATTAAGCAAATAACATATGTTTCTGACTAGATGTTGGTCCTTGAAAGTAAAAAAAAAGCTTACATCTTACATATTTCTACAAGATACTCCTTTAAATGGAAAGATATATTGCAATTTATACTGTATCTGCATTCAGATAGGCATAAGAAAAGTTGGTGAGCAGTGCAAGGAATTACAGGACTTGGCATTCTCATTGAGTGACACATAGTTATGTCTTTGGCTCCTGGAAAGATACAGTTTTGTTAAATTATTTTAGTTATTTCAAATGCTTCTCCAAATCTTTGGTGCCTGTTGTGCCCATTATATATTTATACTGCAAGCTGTTGACAGATGTGATGAACATCATCCACTAACCACAGATTCTCCCTGCTGGTTGGATGATCTTCAGTGGCAAGTAGTTGGTGCTTTGCCTTGTTTTGTGTGTGTTTTCAGCTTCTCAGTACACCCATGAGTTAAGTTACATTATTCCAACCAGTTCAGCTAAGTGCACTGAATTGCTAATTCTAGTCAAAGCCTTTCCAGGAAATGCAAAGCACAATTGCTAGTCCATTCAAATGCTTGATTTTGTAAAATGCTTTGAGGTGTGAGGATGGCAGCCAAAGTAGTGTTCCTGCTGTTAATAAGATACCACTTGCTGAAAGCAGTTGTTCTCACACTTTGTTCCTGGAAGAACTTTTGGGCAGCTAGTTCTTTACCTGATCTAAAGAAACTAAACAGCTTTGATTAAGACAAAACTGGAGCAAAATACCTTTAGTAAGGTCTCATCCTAACTGAGAAATTTAAAATGGAAAGATGG
Organism: Ploceus nigricollis; assembly: GCA_013399945.1. Lineage (NCBI taxonomy): Eukaryota > Metazoa > Chordata > Aves > Passeriformes > Ploceidae > Ploceus > Ploceus nigricollis. The sequence goes on along the minus strand of VXBC01000620.1, from coordinate 9,883 downwards.
AGCCAGAGGCCCACAAACCCCTCACAGCTTGTGGCAGGGCCTGCAATCACTGCCCAGGGCCTGCAACATAGGCTTCTGCTAAATAAACATAGTATACTTCACATACATGGGAAGCATTCTTGGGTGGGATCTCTCATAGACTAAGACATTTAGAAGAGTAGGGGACAGCTTTTGTTCACCCTTCCTTATAGATAGTGTGCTGTCCAGACATGTATGGTTTCAGGACACAGCACAAACCATCTTTCTCTCCTTCTAAGAAAGGAAAGACACAAACGTGCCCTTGTCCCTTGTATCCTGCCCCCATTCTCCCCAAAAGGGAGCACTCTACTTTTTTAGAAGGACTAATTAGTAGGGAGGTAAATTTCTGTCTGAGGGGGCAGTTGCTTAGGGAGGGGTAAATGCAGCAAAACGCTAGCCTTAAGGTTGTGTGAAATGGTCCTTGCTAAGGGATGCAGCAAAAACAGTGAGTGTCAACACTATCCATGCTCAAACGGACACTGCGTGTGAATAACATAATGTTATTGCCTTGAAACGCCAACAGCCCACTGTCCAAGGACTCATTGTCAAAGGACTCCAGGAGGCTAGTCCAGCTCCTTGAAGGGCAGTGCTTTCCAAAGTATAATAAAACCTTTGCTCAAGGGGTAGGCAATCTTTCCAGGGATCAGAGATAGCAGCTGAGTGAAGCAGTAGGAACTGGATGTCAACCCACCACGCAGAGAGCAAAATACAAAATATTTTGCTGGACCCAACATTGTACATCATTGGTGAACAGACATTCTTCCTTTTCTATTTCTGCACTGTGGGCACCTCTGGCACTTCCTGGAAGGGCTTCAGGCCCCTCTGTGGACATGTGTCATCAGTTGTTGTGCTGCTGTTGGCATGCCAGTGTAAGCGGGGAGGTGTCCAGGAACCCCCCTAATACCAGGTGACAGAATTTAAGGATGGTGCCTGTCTGAAATTACATACATCACAATTTGTCTGCCTGGTCTTTGTTGCCATAAATAGCAACACACATACTTCATGGGTGTTCCTGCATTGTGACCCACTGTTTAAGTGATGTCCCAATGGACACTCTCCTTTGCCAGTCGGAGGGCAAGGACTGAGATCCCAAATTTGCTCACAGCTCTTCTTTTATAGAGGCAGGTGATTAAAATGAATGAGGCAGTTTACTTTCTTCCATTTCTTTGTACTTACAAATCCTGCAGTAAAACAAAGATGCATTTTTCTGCGGTCAGCATGTTAGTTTTGTGTGGACATACACTCTTTCTGCCTTGCTTTGCTGCTGGTAGCAGACTGATTTCAGGGAACAGCAGGAGTATCTCTCCTTCCTTGAAGTGGGTCAGCTCTGGACATTACATTGTACTCACTGCAGACTACTCTTTCTAGGTCTCTTCAGTTTTTGAAATTCCTATGTAAGTAAGGGATAGACCAGCACTTTATTACATCCTAATAATTGGCTTATCCCAAGGGGGAGACCAAAAATCATTTAGATGATGTAATGCATGATGGCAGGAGAATATGCAAGAATTATTTGCCATCTCTTCCCTATACATACGGCAGCTTCAGAGGATTCATCCTCATTATTTCACATATTCATGGGTTTTTCTAAATGAATATTTGGTAGTATTTCTGAGTGATGCATGCTAAAACAATTCACTTTTGACTGTGGGTGCAACACACCTATGAACTGTCTGTAAATATATTAAACCAACTTGCTTCTACTAGAAATAGTCCATTATGAGTGGGTATCTTTTTATGTGCACAGCTGGGAAAAAAAATGGAAGCCTGATATTTACAGAAGCAAAAGTTCAACACTGACATCTTCAAGCTGAGTTTAGCATATAATTTCAAACAAGGTAAAATGATGAGGGGCAGGAATTAAGATCCCACGTGGTATCCCATGCAATTCCTTAAACTTCCTGCATTGTTTTCAGAAGGGAATCTAGTGAATGGTTTGAATGACAGATGGGAAGAGGTTGGTCTCTCCAGAGGGCTACCTGGGAAAGTCGCCCACACGTGTTCCCCATGCAGAAAGAAGGAGAAATCCAAAGGGACTCTTGATGCCTTTTCCTGTCAAGCCTGTGGACAGCAAGACATGCCCATCATACTCACAGCTTACCTTTGGAGATGATAATTCATTCTGTGGGGAGACTGAAGGTGACATGGTGCACTTACAGAGTGGGGAAAATTGTGTTCTTCTGTCATTTGCACACACAGTGGCTCCAGAAACTGCAGTTACAGGTGTGGCAGATGTCTGCTTTCTCAGCGCTTTGTGCTGAGCACTGAGGAACAGTCATACAAGACTTCTGCAGCTGACTGTCAGGGATCTGGAAAGCAAAAATTTCCAAGCTTGCTGTCAACAGACAGTCCAGCTTGCCTTGGATTTTCATGGCGGCAGCTGTCACTGCTGTAAGATGTGAAGAAAAGTGTAGGGCTTTGCACTGTGGCATTCTTGGATAGTCTGCCTAGCACAAGGTTCATCCTAACCACTTGTAGTGAGATGGGTTTAAGTATTAAAGCACGGCATTTAGTATCTGTCTGCTCTCACCACTCATCATGGTCATTAGCTGCAACAACTACAGATAATAAAATTGTACACAATTTACCTCTATTTGTATGCTCAGCACCAGTAATGACATCTTTATGCTGTTATTCATTCAAATATTTTGAAATGTGCTATACATCACTGCTATATAGAAATTTATCATACAGAAATGAGTTTTTATGGTATGACTTTGTCTACATGTAGAAGAATGAATGCTTTGTATACAATGTCTTCAAAAGAAAGCATTAAAAGTGCTTTAGACAGATAAAGACATCATCTATAAATAGGTGACAAATGTTGTTATGTATTTCAAAGTATTCTTTCTTCATATTTTCCTAATTTTTTATCATCTCAGATGTATAGCTCACTACCTCTATACAGTACCAAATATCCTTGGGAGACTCTTTTGGAGGATCTGCAGGACATTTAGGGTTCAGGGTGTGATACAGATCTTCCATCAACAGAAAACTGTATTCAATTTGAAGACTTATTTCTCATAGTGTTTGGCATGCATTTCTGAATAGGCAAAATGTGTCTTAATATTAATTAGGAAACTGCTTTGCTCTATGGTGTTTGGTACTCATTGGTCTAGAGCAATAGCGGAGGATATCTACGCCTAATCATCTAAAAGCCAAAAAAAAAAAAAAAAAAAAAAAAAAAAACACATCCCCANCACTGTGTCATGTTTTTGAGCTATGATGAATTTCTTTGTATCCAGTGGTGGCTTTAATGTTGATCCAACCAAACTTGTCCAAGTCTGAAAGCTTTAGACTTTGGATATCTAGTATGAGGAACATTAGTTCAAGAACACCATTGGACATCCGTCTTTTCTTCTAGCCAAGAAAATTCAGAAGACATTGTACTCTTTAGTCACAAAAGATTTTTAAGTTACCAAAGACCAAATTCTGCACCTCTTTGAGGAATGTTGGGGCAGAGTGTTAACTGTCAGGTTAACAATGTTACTGCAGAGATAATACAGTAAAAGTGAAATAACCCTTATGGGGATTGACACTGAATTTTTTTAAACTTTTTTTTTTTTTTAAAGAGTAGAAAGAACATCAAAAGCACCTTAGAAAACAACTGAGGCATTTGACTTGTGGGATGGCTCCAAAGAGAGGGTGCAACAGTTGGCCATTACTACTGTGGCCAGAAAAGAAAACAGACTTTGTAAAAAGCTTTCTTTCTACTCAGGAAAAGACTCAAATGAAGTAATTTACATGTTTACATGCAATGAAGAAGACTGCCATGTCTTCTTACTGGGAAGTAAATTCTCTGTGTAGAAAGGCCTGTTCCCAATGACAGCCTTAGACAAGGGAGTTTTCACAGCACTGAGAATGTGACCACCAGTTAGTCTTTTGATGGTATATCCATAGGTCAGCCCCATTGGTTGGTTAGCAGTGAAAGAGCTAAGAAACACTGTCACAAAGGACACATCAGTACAGCAATTAAAATCCTGCGGCCAGCTGAGAAGTCAGAAGTCTCACAAGGGATACAATGAACAGTGCATGCCAGTAGATTGCTGAAGCTATTTGGACTGTAAAATCGATACGTTCCAGAAAAGGGAACTACAGGGTGAAGCCAAACTTTGTAAAAAGCCTTAGAAGGTCTGGCCTAGAGAAATCACAGGTAGAAAATGGTTTCCAGCTCATACAGAGGTGACCTTGCAAGAGGGGAAGTGAAATTGCCATGACCAAGATGTGAGGATGTAAATCACCAACCATTAACCAGGGAAGGGAGAAACACTGTCCTGTTTTCCTAGCCTCCACCCTGTGAGGCTGGGGGAGGGAGAAGAAATGCAATTTGTCATGTCTGGAGACAGATGACAGAGGGTTGTCTGACAGGCCAAGTCTCCTGACTCGGATTTAAATGCAATTGTATGCTTTGTGCATGCTAAGCACAGCTCTCCTTCCTATAGCTTAAGTCCCTTCACCCCCTACAGACACCAAGCACAAGCAGCCACTGCTGGAGAGGATGCAAGCAGCAGCACAGATGAGGGATGGAATCTGGAACCACATGAGAGGCTGGCATTTGCAAGCTGTCATTGAGCCCTGCTGTGAAACTGAAGTCTGCATCTCATTGATCAGGTATGGCTCTCAGTGTGCATTTCTGAGAGCATAACTGAGATATCGTGCCAGCACAATGTTCAGCAGCAGCAGCAGCAGCAGGATGCTCTGGTGTAACTGGAACTCAGACTTTGAGCATCACAGTATCTCACTGGACTGTCTCTCCTGCTATGTAGCAGATAGTTACACTACTACTGTGTACCAGTTTGTTTTCTAATCCCATTCTCTGGAGATCTTTCATTTTCTGTGACTCTATGCCTGAAACAAGAGCATGATAAAGTTATGTGTCTCCTTCTTCCCAATCTGGTTTGCCCCTGCAAGCTGCAAGGGGAGTTTTCAAAAATATTTCCGTCTCTGGGAAGCACACAGAATTCACTAGATTTTTTTCCTGCCATGTCCCTAATTGTGCTCCCACTGAAGCTGTCTGGCAGACTGTCTTTGTGCACAGAAGCAGGCAGGACTGCACCTGCTGAGGTGGTCCATCCACCGTAGGCAGACAGTGAGAGTAACCTCACCATGCACTGCACACTGTTTTGGAGGTCAGAAAGCAAGTGTTGCTTGCAAGCTGGTGGCATGATTTGTTCAAGGTCTCCATACTCTAACAATAGGATAGCAAACATGTCTGGAGTTGAAAAAAGGAGTTGCCTAGTCTAATCCAGTCCAGCAGCACTCTTGTGGCCCTGGCTGTGAACCATGTAAGGTTGACAGACAATCTGACCTGCATCCCTTTTCTGACTGAGAAACTGATTTTGAGCATCACATTGCAGGTATAGGAAGATTTTAGCTATGTAGAAAATGTTCCCTCTTCACTTGATTTATTTCCTCTGTGGCTTCCTTTCTCTCTTTAACACAAGACATGATCAATATTTAATTTTTCTCCTTATTATACTCTGCACTTCAGGTCTGGCTTTGCTGCAAGTGTTAGTATTTGTTACTCTTGGCCAAAGGTTAAGGGATATTTTGCAAAAGACATTTTTCAAAATACACTTTCCTATTTTTCACTCTTCCCTTGAATGTTTTAAAAAGCTCCTGCTCTCCCATCATAATCCTCTTCCCTGCACCCCAGTGAGCTGGGCTGTTTTTTCTCACAGCAAAGCCTAGACAATGAATACACAATGGTGAGAACTGGCTGAACAAAAACACTGACTTCAGTTTATGTCAATTGCAGATACAGCCTGATAAAGTGAAGGTGCTTCCCAGGTGAGGGGATAGTGGGTAGAAACGTATGTTTGACATAAGCCAGGCAGCTATCTGCATGTTTAGCTAATCATCTGGGTTGCTGTACAATGATCATTATTTATAAGAACAGCACAATACTGTGAAAAGAGGGTAGTCTGTCACAGTTTGTACATTTCCATGTCACCTGCTGAGTGTCACTCTCTGCTTTCTGCTCTGGCAAAGTGTCCTGCTGCCTAAAGATGGTGCTTTTTTTATTTTGATGATGTTTTATTTTCTCCACTATGTAACACAAGTGAGAGATGAAGCGTTCTTCCCCGCACCCACTTCTTTCGACCTCTTTGGCCCTTGCTATAGATGGTTTCTTCAGTTGTGCTCTGCAAGTACATCTTCATAAACATGTGTGATTATAAAAGTGTGCGCTTTCACTCCATCATACACAGGTTATTTGCATACTGGGGTTTCAGGGACTTCCACCCGCTAAGTGTTTTTCCGTGGCTTACCTCTGGATGAAATGAGCTATGGGGAGATGAATAGTTTATTTTGATACAGCTTAAAAGAGTTCCATTAATCTTCCTGTAGGGTTTTAAAAGCATTTTTGAATCATTGTAGTAATTTAACTATGCAGCTAATCCCCATTTAATTCTTTGTCAGTTCTGAAATGTGTAAACTTTTTTATTTAATACAGGAAAATTTATATTAGCAATATGGGATAATGGATAAGGTATTTTGGTTTGCAGGAGGTACAAATCAGAAGAAAGACTGATTTCCACCAGCTAAATTACTTGCTCCATTGACTGTCTTTTTCTAATAGGCTGAGCTGAAGGCTCAAGTACAAATTGATGAAACTCAGAAAATAACAAGAAAAGGGGAATGCAAAACGTGACTGAAGAGAAAAGGTTTAGGAAAAATGATTCTGGGACATTGAGAAAGATCTAAAGTCGAGAGAGTGTCACTACTTTCCAAGCAGCACAAATGGGGGTGGAGGCAATGATGACGGTGATAACAGGACACAGGGCTAGTGGAGAAAACTACTGTCAAAGGACCTGCAGACCACACCAGTGTCCTGGTTCTGGCCAGGATAGGGCTAATTTTTTGCAGTAGCTGGGAGGAGGCATGGCTGGGGCACTGAGGTTATTCTATAACACTTCACATCATTGCTGGGGCAAAAGGACTCACTTCTGGGGAGAAGCGATTCTGTCTGGAGGAGTAAATGTGGGGAAGGGTGCTGTCTGGCTTTGCCTATTATCAGGGTTTTTTTGTATCTTTCTTTATACCTTTTGTTATTGATATTGTTGCTGTTACTGTTTGTTTTCTTATGTCATTGCTATTTTCAATAAATAGTTCTTATCTCAACATGTTCTTCACTGGTAATACTAAACTGGAGAATATGATTCCTAAACTACAACCACCATTTGCATTCAAAGTTTTGTCTCAGCTTTCCCATGTTGCCAATGTGGACTTCACTTAGTGCACTGCAAACAGAGAAAAGAAGTGAGGGACAAGCCTTTCCTTCTCCCTTGCTCCATGCAATATGGCTATGAAAAATGGGAAGAAAATTGTGAAATGTGTGATAGAAACATTTCAAAGGCATGGAACAAACAGAAAAGATGTTAACACAAACTCCCTGGTCACCTTTCTCAACAGTAAACCTCCTCTTAGCTTCTGCTCTCCCTAGTTTTGGCATCATTTTCTAGTTGTCTCCCTTCTTGCAAAGATACCTCTTTTCACTTGTTTCAGGCTTATCAGCCACCCATTTTATTTTGTTGGAGGACTCTATTGTCAGTTTATTCCTTAGTATGCATTAGCATACATTTATTTCATTTGGAGTGAAATGTCAAAATCCTCTAAGTCACTTTTATTTTTTCCCTTTTGTTTCACAAAGCTCCCACTTTCCAGTGAAAGTTAGCATTTTTTGAAATGTCACATATTTCAACCAATTGTAGCTAACTTCGATCTCTTGATGATATAAATTCCCAGTAATTATTCTGAATTTAAAATGTCTGGTATTTTGGGATTTGGTTTGTCACTTCCAAAAAAATGGCTGAGATTGCTTTTCTGAAATTCTCTGAGTTGCCTTACAGACAGTTTCAGTCACTGGTTGTCTTCAGGATCCAGAACAGGACTCTCCATTAGATACTGTGGCTGAAAGTTAACATTCAGAGAAGCATGTGTGGATTATGAATTCAAGATTGAATCCCCCATCACTGGATCACTGAAACAATTGCTCAGCTGTCAGTTTGGAGCCAGAATTGTCATCTCCACTAATGGTTTTCATAGGTAGCCATTCCTGTTGCTTATTTCAGGAAAGTGCTTGTGAAGGTGACATTTGAGTTCTGACAGGCATCCATTTATTTTTCTTGTTGCATGCTTCAGGATCTGACAGCTCATTTTCAGCCATTAACTGGTCTTGGGCTTCTGCTGTGTCCAGATCTTTTATTACCCAAGAAACAGAGTTAGAAGGTGTTGAGGAAAGCCTCAGTTTTGACAAGTTTGCTGGAAGCTGTTACGTTCATTCCAGACCATTAAGTAAGGCATGGTAAACCTAGGGAAAGAAAATAGTTCTGCACCTGCATTTCCAGGTGGCACACAGTTTTTAGTGTCTGAGAAAACAAAACCAAGCTAAACCAAACCACCCCGCTCAAAAACATTGAGATTGCAGTTCAGGAAAAAGGTAATTTCCCTGTTCCTCAGTAGGAATAAACTCACTTTGTTGCTTCATTTTTAATTGTCAAATGAAAAATACATACACGTCTACACTTGGTGTGCTTTAATAAAGTAATTAATTTACAAAGCAATGTCTAAACAGCATATCTTAATGATATGCTTACGTGTACAAGTAGCACCAACATATTGAAGCCTTCTCTAACTCACTTCCGAATGAGCCTCCAAAGCTCTTTTCCCTGGAGCATTTTTCCCAGTTACACTAGCTGTGCAAATCCTGAACTCATTTGTATCACCTTCCTGAAGAAAGCAATACATTGAATATATAATAAGTTGAATACCTTCTACTATTTTTTCAATTCCAAAGCATGTGCTAGGTCAAGTTTTGTGACTATTTTTTCTTTCAGTGTTACTGTTATTGTTATTATTGTTGTTATTCTCATTGCGGGAAGCAAAAATATTTCAGCACTTGGTGGAGGTTTTGCAGCCTTAGTAATTCAGTTGACTATTCTGAAAGACGTGGGCTAGCATTCACAGCAATAAATGAATGGATGAATTACACAGTTGTTGTGATACACATATCAAACTTCAAAAGTTTTGTCTTTGAAGCAAGAGTTTGATTTGGGATGGCAGGAAAGATTGTCTGGTTTCACTGAATTGTTACTTATGTCTTTCCAACAAAACACAGGATGAGATGACCTGGTCCCAGTGAACTGTTCTGCATACCACATGTGTTGTGCCTTTGTGCTTTCCTTTGAATTTGTGTACCATGAACCCAAGGGCATTCTTTTGACACATGCTGCTGCTAACTGGAAGTTCAAGTAATTTTCTTACCTATTTTGAGATTTCTAAACCTCATAATCAACTAAACGTGAAAACCCTACCATTTACAAGTTTTGGCATCATGCTCCCGCTTTTAGAAATCCTTGCACTAGATTTTAAACACTAGGAACACAGGGAAGAAAAGTAATTTAAAGATTAATTTCTTTTGAAAAAGGGTGGATGTGACTGGGATTACTTTAGAACACGAGGAGGCCAGCACAGCAGCACTGCAGCAGTAATGTGGTATCAGTGGCCAGACTGTCAGTGGTGGTGGCTAGAAAAGTCTTGGATGGCTTTGAATATCCAAGTCTAACTGTTTCTGCACTTTTTACCTGTAAAGGAAGGGAAAATGCTGCTGTTAGACAAGGTGGAAAGACAACCAAAGGAGGGGAAGAAGGTGTATGATGATGATACTGGCTTTCACTAGAATTGCTACCATTTGACCACTTTTGCCTTCATGAGGGAGTACTTTGAAAAGCAGAGATATTCAGGAGTTGGAGGCACCCTGGGACTCTTTCGTGTCAGACAGGACTTCTACTAAAATAGGTATGAGGTCTTCCGGGTACTTTGAGTTGTAAACATAGGGATATGTGTGGGGAGATAGGGACCGGTG
>VXBC01000613.1:207441-254187 GCA_013399945.1 Ploceus nigricollis | reverse complement strand
TTAAGGCTCCTGATTATGATTTTCACTTAGTTATAAGTAATTCTGTCACAGTCATGTGCTTTTTTTGAACATGGATAGGTAAAAAAGATGCATGAAGCAGCCTCTGGAAATAAGGAATTGTCCAAAATCGTCCCTACGTCACAATCTTATTTACATAAAGCATTTTTCTCTCAATCCACTAACAATCAGACTGCAATTTATTTGTAGCATGGACTAAGATGCCTGGTTTAATTACACAATATCTCAAACTTCCTTTCTATAGTCAGTCTGTAAACTGTAAATAGTACTATTTATACTATAATTACTAATATACCAAAATGCAAAATGTTTCCAGAATAGAGTTTGTAGTTTGGCCAAAACAAAAATGAAATTCAGGCTGTGGAGGATATACTCCACAGGGGCTGTGATTTGTTGGGATTTTTTAACTGTATAGAAATATTCCTCCTATACATTCCAGACCTAAACTCTTAGTTCTAGTGGAAATAATAGCAAAACTCCCACTGACTTCAAAACACTTGTATTTCTCCTAAGATATTAAACAGCAATTAAGTCTAAACAAAAGAGGTACAATTATCTCCTCTAACATTTTTGTCAAATACAGACAAGATTTTGTTTAAGGCTTCCACTGAACAATCCAGATGTGATCAGCATTCACTGTAAAGATATTTACACCTCTGCTACTGAAGTGGCACAGTAAGTTTTTGGTTATGAAAGGAAGAAACACCCACAGAAGTACATATGCTGCTTTTTGACCAGCCGTAAAAACTGAAACTTACTGGATTCCCAGTCTCATCGTCAAATACTAAAAGAGATTTCCCAACATTAATGAAAACGTTTTTTCTGCAAATGATTCCAGTACTAAAGCAGTCAATATTCTCTATAATGACAGAAAGACTGGTTGAAGAAGTACCCTGAAGAAAAAAAAAAAAAAGAAAAAAAAAGGTCAATTTTTAAATATACTAATATAAATATACATATTGTTACATAGTTCAACCAGCAGAAACCTCAGAGTTAGGTATGATTCAAACTCTAAACAATACAAAAAATGAAAAAACAGGATGTAGGACGCAATAAAATGCACAGACAGGAAGCAAGTACAATGGTAGATTTTAACAGGTAGTTGTAAATCCAGTTTTAGGGAGGTTTTACAAAAAAAAAAGTCTCACCTTAACCAGGTAAACCTTACAAGTTCCAACAAAGTCAAAGGTGAGCCCATCGAAGGTCCTGTAGTGCCGGTCCCCGTACGCCGTGCACATCGACGGGCAAGGCTGGAAGGTGCACTGGAACGATCCATGCTGGCAAATGCTGAAAAATGCATGACCAATAATGGCAATGTCAGCTGCAAGCCCAGACAAATGAGTACAGCTATTGCACTGAGAAGCAAAGAAACAAAAGCTGTGCGACCGTGAGGAGTGTGGACAGAAGCATTTTGAAATGTTGGCTAGAAGCAGGACACATCAATTAATTCTCTGGGAAAAAATGTAGATATGAACTCACACCATCTAAGTTTCTTCTTCCATGAGAATTTAAAGGCTCCAGAATATACAGGCACCACAACGAGTCTCAAAAACTCAAAAAAATACAACCAAGAAAATCAACAAAACAAAAAACCCAGTGCACTGTGAATTTATTCTCTAGTGCACGTCAATAACATGCCACAAGGAGAAAGCCTTCTTTTTCAGCTTCTCACCAAGCATTTTTTTCTGTACAAGCTGAATCTTAGAGTCAAAAAGTAGCATGTCCTGTTACCATAGTCTCCATGCATTCTCCCCTTGAATAAGAATTTCACAGAATTACCAAGGAAATGTTACAGTAGCATTATTTTGGTGCTTAGGTTCCTTAAAAGAACCACGTTGTTAGACTTACTCTTTTTCCAGATGTCATCAGCCCCAAACACCAGCCTAAGAGTTTAGGAGCTTCTAGAACAGTTCAAGTTATGTCTATGGCCACCTTAAACATCAAAGGGTTTTCACCACACATCTACAGAATGACTGCTCAGACCTTGCTGAATTCCCTTTGCAGCATAAGAGAATAAGTGGATTCTCTTTGCATAATAAGAGGCTTTGCAGCATTGGATATTATGCCTCTTTCTGAATCACCCTCTTGCAATCTAAATAACATTTTCAGAAATTATGTAAGTTTTATAAATAATGGATAGAATTTCATTTCCTGCATCCATGAGCTATCATTAACATATCATTTCTATGTTCCCAAATGACACAAATTTTCTTTAATAAAGACAGCAAAGCTGGTGCCCTGGCATAGCTTTAGTATAGGTATCTTTATAAATGTAGGTTAAACTAAGTACAGCGTGTGATATAATTTTGGTACATGCCTAAGTTTACTTTTTTAAAAAATCAATTTTTAATTTTCTTGTTAATTGTAAAATATTCAGCATTCATTTAAAGTCTTAATGTGACTTACAGAAATACTGGATAAATGTCTAACACTTGACATCTCATATACTGAAGCAGCAGGCAGTATGAAGTTTTCTCTCAGTATAAATTTTTGTCAGTGTAACTTTTCCTTCATATTTCTATCACAGTGCCAGTACACCACTTTTTCAGAAGGGCAGCAAATATCTAGAAAATCTAGGCAGCTCCAGCTACTGGTAGCATCAGGTTTCCTCCAGTTCCCTTAGCAATTAACTTGCACCTACATGGAGCCACTGTCCAGGTTTTCCAAGACTCTGCTTATCCCATCACTGATTTGCTCCACTGCCTGCATTTTGCTTCACTACACGTATCAATACGCTAAGCAGATGGCTAAAATACGTTAAAAATATATGTGAGAAGTGTTTGCTGTACCAAAGCACAAGGAAATAGCAGCAGGACTTGCTAACTGCAGTCACCTCAGAACAGTACCAAAGGAAGGTACCTCATCAAGCTGATGGAGAGAGAGGCAAAGAGAAGAAATTATGTTTGGACTGGAAAACTAAGTGCTGCTTCTCATGTTCTCCTGAGACATTAGGTTTTAGTTTCACTCTTGGCCTATTCAAATTCTCCTCCATATGCTGATCTCTTAAGAGGCTGTGCAGAAACATTTCTTAGCATGTAAAGCCTAGGGAGGTACTTTTCTTTTTTTCAGGAACACATGTATAGTCAGGGATATAAAAGGAAGGGATTAAAAGGTACACAATGTCTTTAAAGTCCTCTACACCAGTCATGTTTCATACTAAGTGAACTAACATTTACTTATCAGGATCTAGAGAGCCCTAGTTGGAAAAGCTGAGCTATGAGAATCTTCTAAACTTCAAATAGCTTTTTATAAAGAATATTTCCAAGAAGTATTTGTTAAAAAATATAGGAGGGCCAATTCAGCAGCCCACAGAGAGTGACCAGGAGTTGCTCAATGGTCTCAGCATGACAACAGCAGACCAGCACATGTACTTGCACAAGCCCATCTCACCTGGCACAGCACACCATCAAAATGTTTCTCTGATAGCCTCAGCATTATAACATTTTGTGCTTAATGTTGCCACCACATGCTAAATATTTCAGGTACTTGCACGGAAAACAAAACTTGGGAAACCTAGAACAACAGGTCAGCCAGACCCCAGAGCTTGGGTTGAAAGTTCCTGTCAGTTCACAGGTAGTTCTGCCAGCTTATGAAGTTATTTCATTTGTCACTGTTCAACAGATAAATCAGATCAATATTTATGTTGCTAACACTACATCAAGTATGAGTAAGAAGATATTTAGTATCAACACACACTAATTCAATGCACCAGTCCCACTACATGAAGAGTGCCCAAGTGTCTTATTTGCACAGAAGCACTCTTATACTTTGCACTTTGTGTTTCCCTTAACACATCAGATACACCCCTGCATACCCACTCAGCAGACTCAGATTTTATATCCTTTGTATCAAGCAGAGCTTGTTGCAGACTCCCCTCTATTCATGAACAACTGATTGCCAAAAAGCCATTATCACTTAATCTGTCTCTGCTTCTGGACATGGAAGACTACAAAAGCCATGACAACGTTATGGGTTTTGTGCGTGAATTAATGAGCCTGGCCTCAGGAAAAAAAAAAAAAAAAAAGAGAAGTGTAAATATCTAGTTTCTGCCTGCACTGCTGCTGCCTTTGGTGAAGTCTCATACAGATCAGATGGGATAAATTAATTCTCTCTGATGCAAGCAATCCCACACCAGGTCCAAATGGAGAGGCCTTTGGAAACAAGGGGGTGAATAACCCGGGTCGCTTTACCTGCCTGCCCAGTGGAGATGCCTTGTAAGTCGCTTCACCAGTCGACCAAAGGGCTACAAATCTCTTCTAGAGCAGCTACTGAGGACCTGACGAGAGGCAGAGGAAGGCAATCAGCACAAGGCTGGAGGGGCACGACATCCAGACAAGGCAGAGCCTGGTGCTGATGGGACAAGCCTTCCCTGGGCTAGGCTACCCTGAGCTGTGTTGGCCAGGAGCAGCAGCTCACCAGGGGACACCAGTTAAATGCTCCTGGTAAGCTACAAGGAGGGCACAAAAAGAGGCAGCTGCTCTGCTGGGAACCTGGAGGCTACACCTCTACCACAGCATCATGGTGCTTGGCAGTACAGCTGGTTTTTCTGAGGCTCTGGTAAGACAAGTAGCACTGCTTAGTGCCAGCCTGCAACATTCAGCCTTGGCCAGAGGGGAAAACAGGCAGAGATTGTCATGAAACAAGCTTGTTCCAGGATCAGGTAGGTGGAGTATATTTTCACACTCCTGTGAAGCTTACTAAAATGGCAATAAAACACATCCTACTGAGAGTGCTCAAGGAAACCTGGCAGGGTATGTGCTGCATTTACAACACGGGATAGTAAAGGAAAAAAAGGAATAGGTGTGTCTGGGTGTGTTCAAATGATCCTACCAACCCTTTCCTACTGGAATTCTCCCTTTGAACACTGATTGATTCATCAGTTATCCACATACACAAAATCAGTGACCAATTTGTCAGTTTCTTTGCTCAGTACATTATGTTGTTCAGTACTCCCCTTAATTCAACATAGTAGTGGATGCAGACTTAAGGACACAAGGTTACATTCTGATCTCCAGACTACTCAGATTCAATGCTAAATGTGAAAATGAGTATATAAAAAGCTTTCAAAAATGTCACTCAGGTGTAATATTTAAGGGATTTTACCTGTACTTTAGGAATACTAGCCATAACCTTGAAAATTAAAAAAGTAATTTTCTAAATCAAGATTTTCAAAAACTAAAAAGATCCCAAATGGCTGCTATTTTGTCATGTAAAGCGCTTTGAAACAACAAAACCTGAACCACTTTTAACAGCTCTTTGAAGAAATGTAAATACAAAGTCAAAGTAGATGATTTAGATAATCTGCGGTGGAATTTATTATTAAAACACATGAAGGAAAAATAATCAACCTACAAATACAGAACTAAAATGAACTCATTACTTAAATAGATCTCCACTTACCATGTATGACAAGAAGAAATTACTTTGTCACCTGGAAAATATTCCTTTCCTTTCCATGAGCATGGACATTCATCTGCATCCAAGCACATGTCCCCATGTTTCACAAGACTATCAAACGAAAAGAACAAAAAATATTCATCCAACAGCAGTATAGCTGGTACCCAGTTACAAAAATATTTTCCTAAACTTTAAAGTTGCTACCAGTTTTGATATTGAAACGCAAATAATATTTAAAGTCTTCTGAAACTGAAAAGGCACCATTTTGTTAATAATTGTGTATGAGCAATTTGGTCTTCCTTTCACAGGTATCTGAATATTTGATCTTGATTAAGTGCCAGCACTTCGGGTACTAACCTTTTAATCACTAACCCTCTCAGACTGACTCATGAATATACAAATGTTAAGGTCAGGGAAACTACTAATTTCTAGAAATCCTCTAAATTTCACCAAATTTCTTGTAACTCAGCCAATTAAACTGCATTTGACTCAAGCCAAGAGATTATCCATGAGCTGTGGGAACCATCACAGCCCTTGATTCTGGTGGTATGTACTCTTACTCCCCAAAATTTGTGGCATATTTAGTCTAAGGATTTTTAAATGAGGATTTCTTCTTGTCCTATTCTTTCCTTTCACTGACTGAAAGAGTTTTATTTTACTGCAGTTTTTCTATAGCTGTAGTTATACCTCTTCCTCCATGAATAATTTAATCAATACCAAAAGAGCTATCCTGGCTGCATGAAATTATTGTATTAATTAATATTTTTTTCTGTACCTTTATGCAAGCAATTACAGGTACCTTCATGCAAGCAATTACCAATATACTCAATTTTAGTGGCAGAAGTATCCTCACAGTCTTCAAAGGAGATTTTCATTATACCATAGCTAACCATATGCATAGCTGTTTACAGTTCAAGACTAATGCTATGAATTCATGTTCATACACAACTCCTAGACAAGCAGATAAAAATGGAAAACTATCAAAGAAAAAAGAAAGTGAAAAAGATTGCTGTTATGGAGAAAGAATGGAGGAATTCTTGCCCAGAAAGACTAAATAGAGCAACCAGTCCTAATTTTCAAGTAAAATGTTAATGGCTTTTTGATAATATTCAGAAAATCTGAAATTAGATAAACAGAGATAAAGAGAGATCTCAAGCAAATTCTACAAATAAAGGTCATGAACTACACCAGAAGCATTGATTTATTTTATTAAATAAGCTATCATTTTACTGAGCCCAGGAAAGTTGCATTTCTTCTAAAAACCAATTCATTTTATTACAAATATTGTCATGCTATTGGAAAAGCAAAGAGATACCAACATGGGACCTGAGTGTCCAATAACAGATAGAACAGCTGTGATGACAAATCCATCTCTCAAATGAAAGCTGTGAAACTTGAACTCTTGACAAGCTGCAGCAGTGTCTTTCACTCCAACTGCTGCAGCTCCAAGTTGTTTTGATCCTGCCCCATTCCACACAACACAAGAATCCAGAGCAGCCAATATGCCAGTTCCATAGTAAAAGGATTCCTTACTGGCACCATGCAGTCTAGGATTATCCTTGTTTCTAATGTTTGAAATGTACTTGTATTGAGAAATAGACAGTCTCTTCAAATGGTACTTTTGGGCAGATAATTTTTTTTTTTCTTTCAAGGTAAGTTTGTTTGGAATTCCAGTACCTCTCTCTAGTAATACAAACTTTGTACAGGTTTTTCTGTGTTCCTAACAGATTCATTGCTCCTGATGTTTTGCACTGTTATTTAGGCAAGATATGGCAGCACAGACAAAATGTGATAGGTGTGAGGCACATCCATGACAAACAGGGTAACAATAATGTTTTGTTTCCCTGCTATCCAAAAGGAAACATTTCATCACTGAATTTATCACAGGACATCTTATTTGCTCATATTACTGAGCTGGTAATTTGTATTTTACAAATTAAATTGTACAAATTTGTAATTTGTATTTGACTTGGACTCCTCTTCAGTGTGTTATGTATCAGACAGAAGTTTACATCTCTGTAAGGCTTATGAATGGGAATGTGCAGAACACCATAAACTCTCCTCCCCCATTAAACTGAAAGACTGTAATTTTCCTCCAGGGTAGGTGAAGTGTTCTTTGTAATCCATACTTACTTCAAGCATTGTGTCACTTGGAGACAATCAACTGTGAGACTGAAATTCCCACTGGTTTAAAGCTGCTCAGAACTGAACAGGGCACATTCAGACACAAAGAGATCACACTGACAAGGTAACACTAAATGCAGGTTTTTCCTCATGTTATTACACTAGATTAAAAAAAAAAAGTGATAACAGCTTTCTCTCTTGTCAAGCCAAGCAAATGGATAGATTTCAATGATCTAAGAATTCACCACAAATACCTTACAGAGAGGCCTTGCACAGCTCCTCTTTGAAGTATCAGACATTTTTCTTGATGCTTATACTCACTGTCCAGCCTACAATGAACTGCAAAGACACTATCCCACTTCCCAAAGAACGACTATTCCACTTCACCCTGCTGAACATTCACTTTCTTTATTATCTCATTATTATCTAAAGCTTTCTGCATTCACACACACAGAAATATGCAAATAATCTCGGTAAAGGCACCATTATAAGTAATGTCACCTGTAACTCAAACACTACTTTGCTTCTGCAAATATCACAAATCTGGACCAAAATAATAAAATCTCTCTCCCAGCTTCCAGCAGAGCAGTTTTCAACAGCCTGTGTCTTGCACAAGCTCCTTCCCCTCTCTCCTGCAAGAGCCTACCATCAACTGATTTATGCAGCCACGAGTACTTTTGCTGCTACATTCAATTTGTTCTCTGAAGGTTCCACAGATCATCCTACAAAGGTCTGTAATAGAGTTTAAGGGAAGCAAAAAATGAACAAAATAAGCAGCAGGGAGCATTTGACTTGTCTAACCAGAAAACAAGATACATTTTGAGGGAAAATCCAACATTAGTAACATTACTGTAGCACCTAATGCCTTCATTATGGTTCACTCACGGGGGTCTCAACAGGGAGAGTTAACATATTCTGGCTGACTGTTTTCTTTTTCATTTGGGGAGCTTCTTAAAATCTCCTCTTCCTCTTTCCCCTGGTTTATTATACAAAAATATTAAGTAATTTTGTAGAATGCTCGGAAGGTTTTCATTATTCTCACTGTACCCTTCCATCTTTCTATGTTAACAAATTATTTTGATGCTTTAACTGAGATAATCAGTTTCTTTTGCAGCTTCACCCTGGATTGGAAACCTTCCTGCAATCAGCTCTACCACCAGCACCAGAATTTCAGAAAGTAATTCTGAACATAATGGAAGTCTTCCTTTGAACTAAGTGACAGAGTTCAAAACAAGTCAGAAAGCAGAAGGTCATATGAAAAGGTGCTCCAGAACCTGAATGATACTGGTGAAGTTTAACTGTCAATTAATACAAATACAGGGGGAAAAAATAGAGATTTATTTGCAACTGATATAAACTAGAAAGTGGGAAACCAAGAAGGTTTGTAAGAATTGCAAGAGAAAATAAGGAACTCAAAAATATATTAAGGAAATTTGCAAGTCTGCAAAGCAGAAAAGGATGGAAAAGAACTGGATTGTCTTGCAAGGGCACTGCAATAGATGTTTTCTTCGGAAATTATCTCCTGCACCTTGAGCATGCTGTGTCTATTGCCATCAGAAGTAGAAACCAGCATAAAATCTGTGTGGATAAATATTGGTTCCTGAAACACCCAAACACAGGAACATTGATGCAGTCTTTCTAAGAGAATTGTATTTTTCTGAGGAAAAAGTCAAGTGCATAGCCATGATGGTATCCCCATGGGGTTAATCCTTATTTGCCTGGAAAACACTGGATCTCAGACTTCTCCAAAGCTCTGCCTAAACAAAAAGATCAAAAATACTTAGCTTGATAGCAGCAGCAGGGCCATCCAGAAGAGTGAGGTTTGGACAGAAAACAGGTTTTATTTTCACACTGATAATAATAGTAAATTCTGAGTTTAAACTGAGGAGCAGTAGGTCTTCTGAAAAATGATACTAAACACACACCAAAAGCACAGGATTTTTATTTAATCTAAGGAGACTTATTTTAAGGCATAACATGGTCAATGTAATTATATTAATAAAGAGTAGTTTTCTAAAACTATTTTAAACTCATCTGTATTCTTCCCATCTTAATTCTTCATTAATAGAGCTGTTTGTCCATAGGCACATTTATAAGACAACAACATTAATTGTTTTCTTTATGAAAATCAGAAAGTTATGAGTTTTCCTTTTTTTTAATAAAGCCTTCCAAGAGTGTGTTTTAGCTTGTTATGTGTCACTTGATACATACCACAGAAATACAATGATAATTGAGCAAGTTTCAGAAGGAAAATCTGGTATGATATTCCTTAGTTACAAAACTTCATTACAATTACAGGATATTGCAGCTTTGAATTTAGTAACTCTTCTTTCATCTATTTTATGGGAGCAATAAGTGATGAAAAAAAAGGGGAAGCCATAAAAATTCTAATTATGTTAAATTTCCTCAAATTCAGTAAAGTCAAGTTTTTAGCACAAAAGATATTCTTCTGTGTCATAAATAAGATTTTGTCTCCAGAGTGTGGGGGTGGGAGAAAGGACTGCTTTTGTTTTTCCTAAATGTACATAAGAAAAAATTTGTCAGGCATTTTGCTTAAAAATGTGGCCCACATAGTTGTAAACAATTAAATATATAGTGCAAGGAAAAAAGAAATCTTTAATACAGTTGCCTTGTGTTCTTGAGATTCAAACACTCACAGGCCATAAAAATAAACACACATACTTGGAATTATGAAGCACAGTATGTTCTTGGTTATTCTAAAGTGGTGTTGCTTTCTTTTTAAGATCAGTCTGTTGACACTCAATAAAACATCAAGTTGGGTATTGAATGTTGCTGAACAGTGAGAAATTAAGTGACCTGGATGTACAGATAACCACCGCTAACAGCCAGCTGAGAATTAACTTTTTATTCCCTTGCAGTACTAATGTTGAGAGGGAAATAAAAAAAAGTCACTGAAACAAGGAGAAAATTACAGCCAGTTTTATAAACATGATTAAGAAGAGAAGTCTGGCTATGATTTAGAGTTAAAAAAAAAAGTTAGTCATGAAAATTTTGACACTGAAGTTTCAAAATACTGCAAAGTTAGCAGAGGTCTATGCTTGATCTATGTTAATTGTATGGTGGTTGGTTTAACATAGCTTTACAGAGGGAACAAAAACATAGAAGGGAAAAAATTATGAAGATCTAATAAGCAGATGTAACAGAAGCAATAAAACCCATTACTAATTGCATTTTGGACAATATGTATTTCAAGCTACTGCCATAACTTTCAGAATTCGTATTTATTATTCATATTTAGAAGCTGGTGGGCCTTGGTTTTTCCAGCAAGATGGAATTATTATGAAATAGACATGGAAATTGCTCAATATTTCAGCTAATGGAAATTTGAATTGGATAACATGATCTAAAATAAATACTGATGTATGTTATTAAACAATCTGAGTCAGTCCACATGAAAGCACCTGTATTCAAAACTCTGACAGGGCTCTTGTTAGAATCATAAAACCATTTAGTTTGGAAAATACCTCTAAGCTAATTAACTCCAACCACTATAATACCCCCACAAAACTATATATACTGCAAATACCGCACAAGTTTTATGCTGTACGCTCTATAAAGTACAGATCAGTTAAATCCTACTCATGCTGCAGTCAAAGGGTAAAATCCCATCAGTGAGGGAAGTGGGAAAACACAAGTAATTCCTTCAGGAAAGTGACTGCTTTTCTTGACAGCAACACAAAGAGCAGGCTGTAAACAACAAGGAACAAAGCTGTTTTGGAGATCATTACTGGTCTAACTGGAAACCATGGAAAACCAACAGAAGAGGACAGGCACAAACCAGCATGTGTCCATTTGGAGTACACATGTCACACAGCATCCAGAAATGTAGGAAGGTACTACTGTTTATTCCCCTCCTTCTCATTCACTCTGTCTTTTCTGCTTGTTTCTTCTGCAGTCTGATTAAGGATTCTGTCTCCATGTCAGATCATGCACATTTGGTATAGTTAAGGAGGAAAAATAATTTGGTTCATAGAAACCCAGAAGCAGAAAATGTATTTCAAATATTGTACTTGAAAAAATATGCACTGAGTGTATTACTTATTTTTTTGAAATGCAATATAGAAATATAGAACATTTCCCTTTAAATGGTGACAGATGAAAACCAGTAAGAAAACATAAATAATGTCTTAAAAATTACTTAATATGCCAGGCAAAGTAGGGTGAGTCAACATTACAAAGTGAGTTCCATGAGAATTAATGTTTGATTTCAACAGCTTCTAAAATAGATGGATCATCAATTTTTGTACCTTAACTGTAATGAATGATCTCCTGTAAATTTAGATATTTACTTAAGCATGGTTGCTTGCATCTGATTTACTCACTGTAGAGGAAAAAGAATGAAGCACAGCTGCACTGTAAGCACAAAAAAAAGAAGGAATGCTAGAAGTAATGAAGTATTTGAAAGAATATTTCAGCTTTCAGATACTAGAAAAATGCACTGCAAAACAAAAATATTGCCCCCTTGAAATCTTAACATCATTTCCGTGAAAAGATGTTCTTTTCTTCTGTGAAAAGAGGTTCTTTTTGTTAAGCACCTTTCAGGGTATCACTGAGGAATAATCACCCCACTAAACAGATCAGAAAGGTCCTTCCTCCTCAAAAAAATGCATCTTCCCAAACAGGTTTCTTAGTTATGACATATTCACTTTACTTCACTCACTTTTGAAGTTATTTTACCTAAGTCACCTAATCAAACATATTAAACTGGTTTCATTGCTACTTAAATCAGCTTAGCTTACATGTAATGAATTAAGATAAACTGATGCAAGATCTCAAACAGGAACAAAAGCATGAATAAAGGAATGAAACTTATTATTTCAGATAAAGGACTAATGTTAAGATCAAAGAAATTCCATGGCTGTTTTACCCTTTTAAAGTGGACAGTGTCACCTCAGTTTTCTCTTTCACAAGTAAGAATTGATAGCCCAGAAAAGGGATTTCAAAGTCGCATAAATTCACAGTGCATTTGAATCCTGCACTGCTTGAAAGGACATGAACACAGGCTGAGGTACTGTATAAAGGTGATGGTATTTTACCCAATTTTCTCTTCCAAAAATTTAAGTTTTTTCATTACTGTGCTGTACTGGCTCTGACTCTAAGTTGCTCAATCTGCAGCATGAATCATTGTAGTGTGAGTTCAGTGACTGACTTAAAACATTAGGGCTCTTCATACCCAACTTCTATCAAATGCTTACTAAAATTCATAAACAATTAAGATTCATTATCTAAATAAAAAACCTGCATAGTTAATACACAGCATAAAGTCTCTCACTTTTCCAAAAGCACACCAGAAAACCACACACCTTTAGGATCATCTTAATTTTTCCTAAAGCAACCTCAAATAAAAAGATAAATATATAAGCAATATAGGACCACTAGAGCTGAATATTTAAAAGAGACCAGTTTTGACAAGTTTGTAAGTGAATTAAATTTCTACTTCATCAGTACAGACTGACATTCCTAATTCAAACTGAGGGTAAAATCCTGAAACACAAAAAGTCCCTCCCTTTGCACATCCTCAAAAAAAAAAAAAAACCCAAACAAAAAAAAAGGCAACAAGACAAAACAAAATAATTTTGTGCTAGTATCTCTACAGGCAATATACTGTAGAAAAGAGCACAGTTTGCTAAAGTTACAATAAAGACAAATCATCTTAATTTTATATTTTTGTCCCTAGGAAATCATAACACTTTGCATCTTACAACCATAAAACCATATTATCAGAGTTTTGGGATCACCAACACTTTACACTGAGTCTTCCAATGTTAAAAAGAAACCAAACTAGTTGCTTACATTCTAGACCTAAATTCCACCAGGAAGCCATAGAGATCACAAGCTCAGAGGTTATGCACAGCAAAAGAGCAGAGAATAAAAAGTTTATATGATCTGAGCTGCCAGCCATATAGTGTTGCTGAAGGTAGCCTTGAAGTATGCCAGCCTGGTCCAACAGGGTGAATTTTTGCAATTCTGAAAATATCTGTCTCCAGTTAATTTCCAAGTCTACCTTTGCACTTTTCAATATGGTACCATACTGTGAGTTCCATTAATTACAGGTTCCATTTGATATCAACCATTTCACATTTCATGTTTGAGTATTAAAGTAAAATCCCAAAATCCCGAGCAGCAATATTCTACCATGAGATAGAAATATCTACACATCACTCAGTATGAGTGCACAGGCTTCAGCTGAGCTATTTCAACAGTTCAAATTATTTCAGAGTTATAACACCAAAAAACTTCAGGCTATGTGCTTAAGAAACTAAATTCCATGAAGACTAGCATAACTTAAACACATTACTGTTATTTTTATAATCCAAATTCTCTCAACAATACAGTGCTTGATTCCACAACAGCTCATCTGTACATTATCACCATAAATCCCCAAGACTTAAGAGATCCTTTTGAGGGAAAAAATACTGAAAATTATGCCTATGAATAAATAAACTTATCTCCCTCAGCCAATATTGAAATAAGAAGATAAATATTTGAAAAAAATCTAGATCAACATGATTCTACTGTAAAAACACAGATTGAATAAAATTATTTCAATGCCATTTCTATATTCTTGGTTTTTTGATCATATTATTATGAAGTATTTCACTCCACTTGTCTCTTGGTTTAGCATTTACTATGACTTTAACAGCCAGTATTGTGGGGTAAGCCTTCACAAGTTTGATGCTCAGCCTCTGAGATCTCAAATTGTCCAAGCAGAATTAATTACTCCATCATGTTTGTGCACCAGAAGGTGCAAATCTGTCTGTACTCACCCTGGTGGGCAGACACAACCTGACACACAAGGAAGGTGTGCTGAGAAAGTGAGGTTTAGCAGCTGATTCTCACAAGTCCTCTCTCTGCTGAGCTCAGGATCCACTTGTGGATTACTGCAGTTAATATAAATCTGTCCAACTGGGCAGCTGTGTACTGGGGGAAAATGGACAAATGCTTCAGTCTTCACACCTGAAATTTTGTATTCTGTAAATGTGTGCAATAAGGATTTGTAACACAGAGATTATAACACCCAGCAATACTAGTAACATACCAGCAATACTGGTAACATTCAGTTGCCTCTCCTCATTATCTGGGGCAAAGCTAACCTTTGTTTGCCCTACTGAAGGTCTGCTGTTTATCATGCACCTAAGCTTATCTTCATTAGCAAGCAAAAAATTAGTATTTTAAAGTACTGGGGGAAAAATGTTGTCCAGATCTAACAGTATTTTGAACAGTTAGGCTGGTACAAAGCAGGAGCATTACTTTCAAACACACAAATAGATAATTATGGATCCCTTCTCAGAAGTTAGTGCAATGTGTACAAATTATCTTCTAGCTCAGACAAGGGGTTCCACAGAGACTGGAGGAAGTGTATTCACTGAACCTGAAGTATCTTTTCCCTCTCTCTTCACTCACCTATTATGTTGTTATCACAGTTCATTACACCATCCCTGCAATGGCTGCAACAGAAATACACAAAGATGTACTGAGAGCCAGGAAGATCTAAAACATTAATATATTCTATTTAGTAATGCAGAATAAGTCAAGAGAAAATAATTTTATAAATGTTTGCACTGAACATTATAACTGTGGATAAAGAGTGCATTGCCCTAACTCATGAGGATCATGAGTTAAACTCCAACTTTTGCTTTATGCAGAATGTTATTACGAGTTAAGATGCATGGGCTGACAAAAAAATACATACATGAACATACCCCCATACTGCTCCCCAAAACACATTTCCCCTGCATGAAACAGTTCAAAGCTGCATAAAACTCAACCTTACAGGATACTGTGTGCAGGGAAGCACTGAGAAAACTAACACTGTCTGCTCCTTTCTAGTTCGAGCCAAAATAGTCCTGTACTTTTCTAAAATGGTAGCAGCTCCTATTGCAGCTCATTGTCAGGGAAAACTAGCAGTGCTGGCTGGGTTTCAGGTCCTGGTCTTCACTAAAGAACCTGAGGTCATGAAACCCAGCACTATTTTCCCATTCTTTTGCAATGGCTAAAACATCCCCAGGACTCCTGTGGCTGGTCAACAGATTCAGAATCAAATTCTGTATGTGCTACAGCCTCCCTGTGAACACATTTGGAGTTGTGTATGGACCTCAAAGCCCTGCAGGAAAAGCACTCATGGACTGCACAGAATCACTCAGGCAAGAGGAAAAGGAGTACCAAAGGGAACTGAGAGGGAGGCTACTCAAAGGTTGATATAACATCAATGAAAATATTTTAAAGAACTTGTTGAAAGCAACAGAGCAGAAAAGCTACTCCATAGAGAAGAAATTCCAGTTTGAAAGTGGGAAGTTCCAAAGATGAAGCAATTAAGAGGCATAAAGGATGGGGAGAACACAATAAAGATCATAATTGTTTCTAATAGAAAGTGACAGAAAAAAAAGACTTGATCACATAGCATATTTTCCAGTTCATCCACACATGTATTCCTACATGATTCCTAATGTACTACTTAGCACAAGGCAATTCACAGGAGCTGACAGTCTGTGCCTCTACATTTGAAAGCCTTTCCTCTCAACAGATCTGTATACAGCCTTATTAAAAAAACACCTCAAGTAAAAATTGTGACTAGATAGGAAACACAGATCTCTAATTCCAGCTAAAATCCTAGTAGTTATAAACTAGTAGATTTTAATTTTATTAACAAAGTTAAGTTGCCAGATCCCAAACAATTACACTGAACTCAAAAAGGATTTTTGTCTACAGCAATTAAAAAAACCCTATATTTGTGGATGATCACATGACCTGCATTCAAACATATATTCGTCACAGGAGTCAGCAAAACTAGCTGAACTAGACCTTTGAGGAGGAGGATTAAAGATTTACCAGGAGAAGCCCCTTTTCTTGGCTGCCAGGGCTGTTTGGCACATTTTGTAAACAAAAACACCTTGGGAGGGCAGGCAACAGTGCACCCAGCCTTTGCAGGGCCTCATATGCATGATGGGCTGCCTGGCACACTCCAGGGAATCTGCCCTACGGTGAAAAAATAAGCTAACTTGATGAGTAAGATATTGATTTATAATAGTCAGTATTTATGGACTGCTGACAAGAGTGAGAAGGAGTTTGTGTGTGCTTACTAAGTGCCCCCACTGCAATGGGAGTCTGACAACACCAATCTCTAATGTGGCCTTTGTAACAAACTAAAGCACTACACTGATCTGTCACAGACATGATTTGGTTTGCTCTGCTTTTAATTAAGTGCTGTTACAACTGATACGGGCAGTCAGAGCTCAGATATTATTTCTGAAACTTGTTATTTACAGAGCTTGTCATCCACATTACTTAACCTTCTCCAGACAGAAATAACTGTTGAAAAGGATGTAGCTGGCAGGAGCCAGGATCACCTAAAAAGCTTTCTTCTTCGATGTCATGACTGCGATGTTGCAAATGGAAGAGCAAGAGGACAAGAACAACTGCCAAATGTAAGGAACAATAACAGAGATGCTTATTTACCATTGGCTGCAGCTGACAGTTTTTTTGTGTTGTTTCTTAGTTGATAACAGCCACATTGCTCTTTTACAATGATTCTATACTAGTGGAAGACAGATTCATAATAATTCTTCATAAATGGATTTAGAATCTGGTAAAGGGAAGGAGAATAGCAATGAAGATCTATGGACAGTCAGGAAGTGTCTGTGCTTTTCTGGAGCTCTCCACATTAGTATGGATAGAAGAAATTATTGTGGCTTTTTTTTCTGTTTTGCACTTCAATATATTGCATTACAAAGCACAGCAGCCTGGAAAGCCTAAGTTCTAAAGGACTTTTGTCAAACACAGAAAACTGTGGCAGGTTTATTCTGTAGATTTCATTTAAAAGTAACTAAAACAACAAAAAGAAAACCCAACAAACTAGCCAAAATTATTTGATACAGCTCTTAAAAATATGACAAAATTTAGTTATGTGAAAACACAGTTTTGTATCTTACCATTTGCCTAAAGATGTCATGACATTTTCTCCAGGGGGATAGTCAATTCCTTGAAAATAACATGGGCATTCATTTCTGGAATAGAGGAAAAACATGTAACTGATTAGCCCAAACTGAAAAAAGAAGTAAAATTCCCATTGATTTAACTGCTGTTCAACCTTCAGTTGCTTTGTTTGCTTTGGTGAGGGGTTTTTGTTTAGCTGATGGTTTTGTAGTTGCTCAGGGCTTTTTTTAAAATGCAAGAAATTGATCTCAATACTGCCATGTAACTCAAGGACATTTCAAACTAAATCAGTAGGAAAATGGAAGCTTATGTTTTGTATCTCTTACATGCCAAAAACCAGACAGAAAGTAGCAATTAGAAGCACTGATGATGTTGGATGAGTGGCCATGTTATAGAAAAGTTATTTTTTATCAACAGAGACATCAGTTCTGTATAATTCTAAGAGACCCTGTCAAGTTCACAGATGTGTATCATCTACAAGGGTACAAGTTAATTAGTTTTCCACTCTGACTTGCAAATGTGGTTGTCTGAAACCACACAGTGAGTGTGGCTATCAGAACTGCAACTTTACCCACCTCTGCACGCATCGCTCAGTCCTGGTATCCAAATACATTCCAGAGGGACAAGCACAGCCTTCTACGCAATCACTGCCGCATGTCTCTGGCACAGACAGTGCTTGGCAGGTTCTGCCACAGGTAGATACGCAAGTACTGTACTCCTTTGTGTCTTCACATGAAAGAGCTGCCCAAACGAAACGGATCTCTCAAATTACAGCGCAAGAGACTCAAGGACCTCCCAACAGTTTTCTGATAAACATCTCCATTCTTTTGTTCCCAATCACATTAAATTCCACTAAAATTGCTATCTTGGCACTATGCTGTGTAAACTACACAGATGTAAATCCACAGTAATAACAAGTGCAATGCGTCTGTGCAGTTAATCCAGATTTACACCGTGGAAACTGAACAGCTGAAGCCTTTTTGTCTCTAACTCTGAAAACACTTGGCATTTGTGCATGGGCTTTTGGAAATGCACAGCATCTTAAAAGAAAATCTTAAAAGCTTTAAAAAAAACACGTGTACTTTGCCAATGTTGCACAATATAATATTAAATTTTCTTTTATATATATATCTGTCTAAGATACATATATTCTATAATCTTCTATTCATTTTGAACTAAATAAAAATACCAACTTCCAACACTTGCTTCAGCACTTTATGTATTTCAGTGTCACTGACAGTAAGAGAATAAGCCAAGAGATTGTCAGACAGCAGAAGTCGACAATAATCCAACTAAAACTGCTAAATACCATCATTCTTCATCTTGTTCATTTAAAGAATTAGATAAACCTAGGACCTACAAGGAAAAGAAATCTATTCATGTAGTTCATAAATAATATCTATACAGTATGAGATATGCAATATCATATAATAAGGACTGACACATTTTCAATTCTGTATACATTTGAAGCCCTCCGACTACTTAAAAAAATATTTATAGTGTTTCTTAAGTCAAAGAACTACAGAAAGTAAATGAAAGTAAATGATAAAAGAAGAATCTTCTAAAAACACTGGTACAAATTCTGTCTTGACAGAAAATTCTTTAAAAAAAAGAACTTGGCCCTCTGTGCAAAAGGTCACACTAAAATGAATCCTTTTCTCATTTAAAAAATTGTATTGATTTAATTTTATTTGCTGATTGTCTACAAAGTCCTCAGGCAGTAATTATTTATTAGAAATGACAGGAAACTCACCACAATCTGGGACAGCTCCTCTGAAATCTATTACAATTCCAAACCTTCGGCAGTGATGAGCATAATGGGCCAGAGCAGAGCAAAAACAAGTCTGTCCACATTTGCAAGTGTCTCTTCTGCACTGCTCAAAATAGGGAACAGGACTCAAATAGGGGTAGCATGGAGCAAAAAGATCTTTCGTAAGGATGCTACAAGCTTCCGCTGCATAAGAGGCTACACAAATAACAGATTAAAAACTGTTTCAGTCAGGGAGTTTAAAAAGACTTGGAACAACAAGTGTCTTCTATACAATGCAACCAATCATGTTTATATACTACTGCCACAGAAATATTTTTATCTTTGATATCTATACAGTTGTACAGAAGGACTAACATTCATGTCCCACTCTGTTACTATGAATGCAGCTTTTTAGCACTGCACATTGTGTAAATACTCAAAAGACAAGTGATGTAGCAGGAGATGTGATGATTCCCTAGCACTGCTGAAATCACAGGGAAAACCTTAATATTCTACCTCTATGTCTTTATAAGTGTTTAGTGTCAATACATGAAGTGGTAGAAACTGTGAAACAAATATAACTAATAACTTAGTGACCATCTGTGGTCCTCATAGCATCAGCAACCTGCAGATTATCCCAACTGGATATTCCCTTTCAGCTAATTCTATAGGCTGGCAGTGTGTAAGCATCTTTCTCCTTCTCATTCTCTTCCACAGTAGACGGCTAAATCAAGTATTTAGTTGTTTTCAGCATTCTCAGAAATGAATACTGCAATAGTTTTGAGTCTCCATCTTAACTAGCAGCACCACCAATACAAGACATTCTACCAAACTTTAGCGCATGTCTAACTTAACACAGTGTAACTGCAAACCAGAAATAAAAATTACGTATTTCAAACGCCTCTGCAAGTATTACAAAATCCTCAAACAATACACAATGTGATATTTTAAAGGGATTGAACTCAGCTGCCTTTATACTACCCCTAGGAACTAATTTCTTTAATGGGCAGAACTGGTTATTATAGTACCTGATCCAACTAGGGAAATGGGCACAGACATACCAAGTAGAAATGCATTTGTCAGTAAGAATTTGCCCTCACTGCCCACCTGCCTGCAGATGAACATCACACGGATCCACCTGTGAACTATCATGCACAAGAACACACGCCGAAGAAGTTCTCCACGTGTTCCCAAACAGCTCTGGAGTGCTTTCTGTTACTCCAACTGGAGATCTTTTGCAAAACAGAAGTCAGTCAGAAAAGGTATAGTGAATTTGCAGAATGATCCCAGTTCTTACACCCTCTGATTCAAGCTCCTCTTTCACTATTCCATATTCTTGTTCACTTGCCTATAAAACTGTCATCGTAAGTTTCAGGACTCCTTTTCTAGCAGGTAGAGGCCCAGAAAAAAAAACAGAGAAGAAATCCTCTAGAGACTTTTTAAGGAAGAAAAGATCAAAACAGACCAAATTCCATCTTTATAAGAGAGCAGGAAGCATCACTGTCCTGATAGTTTGAACTCTCTTATTTGTCCTTTTGGTTCCTTAGTGATATCCAATCCATTTTTAATCTCTCCTCTACGTATAGTTTCCTGTCTGTTGCTGACTTCCCAGGTTCTTTATTCCTTGTAGCAAAGAGAAAAAAACCCAAGCCTCCAGAAATAAAACTGCAAAAGCAATTGAACAGATACCTGTGAGGCTTAGGTGATAGAAGCTGAACAATAAAGACTTTGATCAAAATAACCAAGGCACAGTACTGTTTTACAGAGAGAATGATCAAAACTGTGCATTTAAATATGGAGCATTATACTTGAGGGAAAAGATGGCATTAGGCACACAATCAGGACTATTGCCACTGCTAAAGCAGCTGGGAGTGAAGGTGTTGCAAAAGACACCACTGCCTATGGGCAAAGTCTCCCAAATCTGCTGTGGATCAGGTTGTTTGTGTTTGTATCAAGATGCCTTGATACCACAGGTTGTGTCATGTCTGAGCACAATTTGTAAGACCCCAGGTTTAAGGGCTGATCTTACAAATATCAACTATTGTACAGCTTCTCATTTGTGTGAGAGCAATCCAAAGACTGTTGTCAAAAATAAACTGCAAAACTACATGTCAAACAGAAATATTTTAATTAGCTTTACATAAACAATAGCTCTTCATTGAGATGCTGCCTATGTATTTCTTAGTCTCATTATAAATAATAGTCTGATAATGCTTTTTAATCTGTAACATAGAAACTTTTCAAAATTCCACTGGTATGTTTGTGTATCTGTCTTTTTAAATGGGAACTATAATGGAAAGCTTTTCCATTTTTCAATTAGTTTTGAGTTAGCAAAATTCCAGCTGTTCTGAAAGCATAAAATTCTTCTATTATTTCCTTTTTTTATCCTGTTGTGTCCTAAATTTGTGTTCTTCTCCCAGCTCCATTAGGCTACTCTGATCCACTGGAAGCCAATTTGTTCTTTATTGTCTGTGAGACATATGTTGCAAAGAAATTGGGCAAACAGCAGCTTTGGCTATGGTGCTTGGGCAGCTATGAGCACTTCTCCCTGCATTACAACAAAGGGAAGCCCAGGCAGCAGCCAGTTCCTGCTGCTGCAGGCACTGAACAATGGAGGCTCTGTCAGAGACAGCAGATTAGGGCTCACAGGAGAAAATAGGAGCTGGAAAAAGAGTGTTGCAAAGATGCAGAAAGTTCTGTATATAGGCCACTGTGTATTTTGGACAACATTTTTCTGGTAAAATAGCCCTTGTGCATCACATATATTTCCCTAGAGTTTTATATTAAAATATTTCTAGCAAAACTAGGCATGACATCCTGTAGCTGAAGCCACAGATTTTCTGTTAGCAAACTGAACCCTACTATCTATCTCACTAATGAAAAACTTCAAATTAAATTATTCTTGGTATCTATCCTTTCAGCTTCAGTACACACTTGAATAACCACTCTAACTATGGATATTCATATACTGGCAGTTAGAAATCTTGCAGTTCTGCATACAAAAAATCGTCCTCTGTGTTTCCATTGAAGGTTCCACAAAGGCCCACAGTGTCATCCTTCCACCGTTCATCCACTTGAAGGTAAAGCCTCAGTCCTTCTCTGTCGTAGAGGATCTGTAATCCAATCTGTGTCTTTACTTGCAGAAATACAGAGGACAGTTTCCGTATTTCAAATAACTCTGGGGAGTAAAAACAGATTGTTCAAAGTCAAAAGGAAACCTGCTTGAAATTTACATTTTGTTTCTTGTCATTTCACTGGTGTTGGTTTATATCACTTTTATGTAAGTTTTTTTCCTATTAAGGCCCTATTTTCCTCTAAACATTGATTTCTCATGAAAGGTTATACTGATTCAAACTTTAAGAACACAACAAGAAACTTGTGAGACTTACCACACTTTTTAAAAATGCATCGAGAATTCACTGAAATATCCACAAAGGTAAACTGAATGAAATCAATGTAAAGATATAAACATTGCAGAACAACTTTTGTAGACAAACTAATCCTAAAACCAGGAACATTATTCCTGTGTTAAAACCTTTTTTGCGAAATTCCCAAAGAGCCAAGGCCTTGCAAACATCAGATGTACTAATGATTTGCATATAAAACTCTCATTAAAGACAACACTAAATCTCACAGTCATATATACCTATGCAGAATGCCAGACATATTCAGGACAGAGAGATTTAAAAACTCAAAGCAAAAAGAAACAAAATAAATTTTTTGTCTGAAAATCTGTAGCTCATCTCTAAGGGGCAGTAGGGTTCTTTCTGCTTAAATTTATGTGAGTTGCTTACAAAAACGGGAGAAGAAATTATTCAATTCAAGAATCAGAGGAAAGAATTTTCCCTCAGGCAAGAACTAAAAAACCTTGCAAATGTGAGGGATGGCATTTGGACTTGTTATAATAAACAAAATCTTAATGTAAGAAACAATAGCCTAATGCAGGTACTACACAATTCCTACCATTAGTGTCAAAAGTACACCGAAAGTTAATTTGGGAAGCATTTCATAAGAAATAATATTGACACTAAAACATGCCTTTTAATTTCAGTATTTTAGCAATACTGACAGTTTGACAACATGCACAAATGTAATTGAAATATTGCTCTAGTGTTTGATATGGTTATGTATTACTCCTTACCATCTGCATAAGGCAGGTTAATTTTGTACTGGTCATAGATCAAAACATCTCCTGAATGAGTCAGGGTCACTTGCCTCTTGGGGTCCTGCTTAAGAATAAGGCTGACAGATTGGATACATGATCCATCCTGGTTCTGCAAATGAGAGCAAAGCAAACAAGAAAAGTTATACTTAGTGGGGATTGGAAATTTTAAGATTATACCCTGCTTCTTAGCAGAGTGCACTTATGAAATGTGCTGCCTTATAGCTAAGTAAGAAAAATCAGTACCCTGAATGATTTCCCATACATGTTTAATAATGACATTAACATGCTATGCAAATACAGCACAGAAGTGGGATTAGGAAAGAGAAATTTAAACAATTCTCAGATAGCTCAGTACCAAGACACACACAATTCATGAGGCACCCTGATTAAAGACCCACTGAGGCTGAGTTGATGCTCACTAACAATGCTCCACTACCTACAGAGCAGTGCAGCAAACTCCTGATTTGTACTTTAATGTGTTCTGATACATCCAGGTTCTTCTAAAACATAATTTGAGATACAAAACTATTTTAAAGGCAAACATTAATAAAACCAGAAGCATTTTGTGAATCATTATTTAAAACAAGACTTAAGTTCACTATTTCTGAGGGGAGTTGTAGAATAGAGCATGTTCATAAGCACTGTGGATGAATATTGATATAAAAGGCAGCATCATACCAGCATATATCACAACATCCAACTGACCCAGCTTGCTTATTGCTGCTACCATTGCTTATTCTTATTTGCATTTCACTTCTCCAAGTCAAAATGTTACACAGAAAAACACATGAGTATGAATACAGCATTGCAGTCTGGATGAAGCATTCTTTAAAAAATCCTAGACCAATCCTGTTTACCTTTTTTTCACCCACACTCTTCAGTGAAACTTAATTTTCAACAGTACCAAAAGCAGCTAATTAACAGATTCCACAACAAATACACCTCCATTAAGTAACATGGAAAAAAAATCAGAGAAGTGATTAACAGATTTCAATTACAGCCAAAATTTTCAGGACAGGACTTTCACTTTCCAGAGTAACTACAGGTTCTTCAGCTTCTAATGTCAGTATGGAAAGAATGCTTGTTAAAGCATGTACATTAATTACAGTAGATTAACACCTTTTTCTTAATAGGATCAATTTGATCACTGATTTTTTTTTTTTCAATAAATGTTCTATCAAGGAGAATCAGGCACAGAGGTGGATCGAGAGATGACTTGAACTTCCCCATGTCAGCACTGACCTTGCTACATGCTAAAAGACATAAAAATCCCAGTCTACATTTTACCCTCTCATTGCTCTAGAAGGAAATTAGGTTTCTGGCACTCCAACTACACTCCAATCTCTTTACCATAGCTTGAGACGCCAGCTTACTTCCACTGGCTTAGTGTGGCTGGATAAAGTTAAGACACTGTCCATTCCCTGCCATCTGTGGATGAAAGGGGGAAGCACCCAACTCCTGTTTCTTCTGCTCAGCCTCCTTCACTGCAAGACCTTGTAACCATTTAACAGCTATTCCCCAACAATGACAAAAATTGGGTCCACTATTGTCACACTATTTGTTCATTTTCCTCTCATCTCTATTATGCATCTTCGATGTCTCAATGTCACAACAAAAACATCTCTCTTATCAACACCATTTTGAGCACAAATTCAAAACAGTCTTATATAATAGAACATATACAGACATATCTGAAATCACTTGGTCAAAGAGCAGTCTAGGTCTCTCGGCAGAACATTCCACACTGATTGGATCTGGAACTGCGCTGCAGCCAAGGAATAACCACCAGAGCTGTTGGAGGCTGCATTACTCAGCCCCACTGCCTCCAGTGAAGGAATGACTAATGATGAAACAGTAAAGTTTTAAGCATATTCAGTGATGAAAGAGGCAGTGAAAAAGATATAGTCAAGATAACTTTCGAACAGTTGCACAAACATCAAAATTATACAGTGAATAGCATCATTCATGGTGTAAAGAGATCAGAATGCTCAGCTCAAAGATTTACACTTTGATTCAACTCTCTTTCACTGGGACTTGTCTAATCCAGGGCAAATGTTGTCCTGCTTGTTGAAAACCATTCCTAGAGCTGCAAGGATCTCAGGACAGTACCATGTGCTCTGACAGATGCTGAACTAGCAGCAGAGCAGATCACCTGACAGCTCTTCAACTGGACCATGGACACAAGTACACACAGTGGTGTGTAAAGAAATACATGCAGAATTTCGCTGTCTCTAGATAATAATGCAACAGTGATCTTTCACCAGCAGATGAAATGATAAAATGAAACTTAAAAATGGGAGATTATAAAAATAACTGGAGATATTTCATCAGCTCAACCAGGTCTCCTGGAGTGACAGTGAAGACAGACATCTGCCTCGTGAAGCCACGTGCTTGTAGCTTATCTTGCTGTCTTGCCTCTTTACCAAGAAATTAAGTTTCTGTGCATTTCATTCAGCAACAATAGCTACAGATTGACAATATTGCTGGTCTTTTAAGAAGCTAAAATTTAAAGAATGGCAGGTGGCATGAAGAGCAGAGGAGAACCAAGAAAACAACCCTCCATAGTATATACATTACAGCACAGTATTGACAAAAGCTTTATTATTCCTTCAGGCTTAAACGGAAGGAGAAATTCTGCCTGACAATTGTTCTCTGTTCCAATAGACTGTTTCTTTCACAGCACTGCCCCTTGCCAGCTTCTGGCAGGTGTTTTCACAGGAATGGCCATTTCTCTCACTAGACGCTTTAAAAAAAAAAAATCTATATTGAGAAGACCTTCTCATCAAACTACAAAGCCAGTGAGGCTGTCACCTGAAACTCAGATAAGGTTAAGCTGTGCTGATCACTTGACTGATTCTCCTTCCAGAAAGTGCTTAAACAAAATTTCACATCGTTTTGAAATAACTTGTTGCCTGATGACTGTTTATGTCACCAACTCTAAGGCTCAGGATGACTGGATTCTTTGTGATTCAGAAAGCTAAAATCTCCCCAGGTATTTCTTTCCACATTTTCTAGTCTGCTTGAATGAGATGGGAGTGATAAGGCTTTTTTAAAGAAGCATATAAAATCTCAAACCATCAAGAAATATGAGATTCCACATTACAAATCTTTTAGCTTCCCATTTCAATTCATTAATTTTAATAAACGGGTAAAAAAAGATAATGGAGGGTGCCTGGGGAACTGAAAAGCAGCTCCTCTGCCAAGTGGTACCAGCTGGTTGATAATTAGACACTTGAATAGCTGCACTGAAGCCCCACATTCTTGCATTATACTACAAAAACTGTTCTCACTACCCTCTTACCACTGTACACTGATAATTAAATCAGCAGCACGTAGCCCTGGGACGTATCCCATAATCCTCTGATTTCCCACCTGATTGTTAACATCCAGAATGCTTTACTCAGACCTCTGTAAAATCTATACCTGTTAGGACTGATCAAGTTACCTTTGTTAAAGGCTGGGTGAAGTATGAAGCTGAACATGCAGTAAAAGCCAAGAGAATCTGTTTTTTTCACCTACAAGCCACCTGGACACAGAGACACCTTAAGCAAAGTCACTAAGTCAGGCTGAAGAAGGATGCAAGAGTTACTGCAAGGCACTGCACAGTCTCAGTAGTGAGGCAGAAAGCCAACTAGTTTGGTTATCACTTTCCCCAACAAAAATTAACCATAACAAGTAAACCAAAAAGCACAATTCTGTCTGTTTTGTACAGAGAGAAGAGTTCCTAACACAAGGGAATGAGACACACATACATACTCTGCCCGTTACCACGGCAGATATTTGCTTTATTGATGGGCTTTCCAATAAAAACTTTGTCAGGCGGCAAGGTACCTTGCTGTGAGCTTCTGCAAGAAGTCACTTTGGCCTCAACTCTCTTTTGATAAAAAAAGCTGCCTAGACAGTTTCTCTGGGGATTTCCTTTGCTTTTCTTCCACGATATAGCACAGCTATAATACACAACCAACTTTCTCAAGCTTCTTGGACTCCGCAAAATTTTAAGACTACGACACTGACTGAATGGATGCATGTCTATGCTTATGGTTTGTTTCACAGCTATTCTTTTTATTTTTTTTTTTCATTGAGATGATACTAACTTAAATCAGCTCCTCAGGATTCCAAGGTTAGCACAGAACGAAGCCAGCCCAACTTGCTAAAATAAAACCAAGCTAACTAAAATAGGCTCTTGAAGTGGGGAATTGCAAGAACAACCAAATACATCTTGAAACAACCTCAATCTTCCTAGAAACTGGAAATACTAGCAGGATCACAAGAATAATGCACACAGAAGTTAAAGCCTAGAAGTTTTTTTTAAATGCCCATGTCCTTGCCAGTATTTCATTTCACAGCCCTCACCGTAACACTTCTATCGCAAAGAGCAAAAGCTGTTAGAGTGTTATACAGCAATTTTATTTGCTACCCAGGAATCCACTTCTTCAATAATGTTAACTTCTAGGCCCTGTCACATAGCTCAACCTGGTATCCTGATATGGTTCTCCTAGGAACCACAGAAGAGACATTTATTTGTGGATCACCAAATTTCAGTATATTTGGTCTTTATCCAGCTAAGCTATTTTTCTTACCTCCCAACTTTTACCACTGAGATGAGGGGACTCCCTGCACTCAGTCTCCCATCTCTTACCTGGATTGCCAATAAATAATTCCTATTGTAATAAACTTGTCACTGCAACTTTATTCTAACTTTCTACTTAAGTCTTTTCTGTCATCCAGAGAAGTAGGTTAAAATGCAGAAATAGAAAATGACTACTGAAATATGCCTTTAGAAAATGTAGCATGACAACTTATATAACCATTTCATTTCCCCAAGGAAATCTCAAGTGCATGAACAATAGAAACTGCAGAGAAGAGTGACTGCCATCATTAATACAAAAGCACTTATAGAATCATACGTTTACTTAGAACACAAAAGAAAACTAAGGTAGTTACCTCCACAGAAGTACAAAGCAATGGCACTAAATCTGATTTTATGTGAATTATATAATAATGTGGGCCTAACATATATAGATAGTCTAGAATTAGAGCAAAGTCATATTTAAGGCTATATACACTTCAAATACCTGTACAGTTGCTTCTAAATAAAAATTATTACAGAAGGCCATTGAAGACAGAACAAAATCAGGCCAAGATACAAACTCTCTCCTACTGCAAGTCCAGCAGCCTGGCAATCATGACAAATATAAATGTGGGCCAAATCCTGCCATTACATGCACATGTAGAACTCAGACAGGGAGAAAAGCCTGATTCCAGAAAACAGCTAAGTTCAGTCACCTGCACTTCCCATACCACGTATGTATTTTTAAGACCTGTTCTACCTTGACATAACTCCCTGAAAATTATAAGTCCTATCAAGACTGAAAAAAAAATGAAACTCTGTAGTCAAAAACCTCACCAGTGTTCCACATCTCTCACACAGTTTTATAATACATGCTCAGAAATGCACATACAAAATAAAGGAAATAATGGGTCTTGGACATAAGGCAGACAAAATATTTGGTGATGCCTGTGCACAGCTTCAGAAACTTCCAAATATAAAATAAGACCACCCTTTGAATTATCTTTAATAACACCATTGGTATCAGCTATACACACACACAAGCTTGTAGCTTGCTTTTCTTCTTAAATGCTTTTTTCCCCTCAATTAATAGACCCCTCAGGATATAAAGGTTACAAGAAAGCTGCAAGTCCTACCTGTCCACAAGGAGCATTCTGCAAGGATACGGTGAACATTCCAGACGTGCGGCTCTTTGCCAGGATGTATTGGCAGGTGGCTTGGAAAGTGTATTTGCGCCCATCAAAGGTCATGAAGTGAGTGTCTCCTGAAACTGAGCATTCAGCTGAAAAACATCATAAATAACGCACCTAAATCTGTAGTAACACCAGCATATTCTCCACAGTTATTACTGCTGCAGAGTTCATACACTCTGATACATTCTATAACTTATAAAATTGTATTTATATTACAACCAGGTATTAGGAACCAAAATTTTCCTTGCTTTTGTTATGGAGTTCCTACCTGATGCCCAGCCAGGATACCTGAACAGCTCCTCCCCCAGGAGGAGGCAATAATATTTGTCATCCTTATATTATGGGGATTTGATTTGTGGCTCTTAAAACTGATTTTCAGAAACATTAACACATTTAACTGATAAGCCAAGCCATTTTAATATTTAATCTACTGAGTGTGTAGGTTGAAATAAAAATGAAAATTACATAATGAAACATCTAAACATATTAACATCTAAAAGTAATATTTACTGAAGAAGAATTGACTTATCCAACAGTATACGAGACTTTAACATACCTGGACATGTAAAATTTGTACAGATCCACTTTCCTCCACTGCAGGTGCTGAAATCAAAACAAGAAGTTTTCATATTTTTATTCTGTGAATTATACACAGCTGTCCCTCAGTTGTTCTCCCTGCATCCCTTCTCTATGGAATGAGCACCAAGTGTCTTGAGTCTTACAAAAAGGGTACAACAGAGTTAGCACTGTCTCTATGGCTGGAAGCTTGCCATGAGGACATGATCATGTGAAATTTCATCCATCCACCCAGTGTCACTATCATGTCTTTTTAGCCCCTTAATAACCATTAGAAAAGTTAAGCATTAGTAACATTGAGAAGAATAAACATCAGCAATTTGAATCTTATGACTCTTAGAAATAAGAATTGTTGGGGGAAAAAAAATTGCACAGCTGCAAGCTCATCCATTTTCTTCAGTTAAGGTGATCCAATAAAAGGCACTTTCTCTTCCTGCAAATTTTTCTTTCCAATTCATAAAATTCACTTAAATTCCAAAACAGCAGCTTAATGTCACAATTACATTAGGCTCTTTATGTCCAAGTGAGACAATACAAACAGGACAAAGTCAGCATAGCTCTCCTGTTAAGATTTTGAATTCTAGATTCTTTTTATTTTTAGGGGAGAATTCAAAGTGAAAAATAGCACTAAACATTACAGTATTCTCTGCAATAGTTGTCATTTTCTCTTCTTCCACATTAATAGCTTAATAGTTTATCTTTTCCTTAATTACAAAACATACACAGAATAGGATTTTTTTATGTAGAAACAGTGAGTACTTATCAAGTTTATCCAATTCCTAACTGATATAGGCCTTGAAGAAGCTGTTTCATATGATCATTAAAAGATTTGGTACACAATGTAGTAAGACAAGTTACCAGTTATTACATTCTTCATAAACCACTGAACCCATTTCAAAGAAACTTCCATGGTAGTCACAAGGACAGTCCATAGGCTTGACACACAATTCATTTTCAAAAATTAAACCTAGAAGAAATAAAATAACAAGAAAAAAGTGAAATATCCATGACAGTGGCTGACAGAGCACTAACAATTATATTCAAGAACAACAACACCAATGGTCATTCATGTATGATAATAAATCTCTAGATGATTTGTTAGTCATTTTCACCAAAAGAAGTGCATTTGAATTATATTAAATAAATTATATTACCGATATCAAGTCACTAAATTTCTTGAGATACAGTAAACACAGTAAAAATAACATTTAATTACTGGGTGAGAGGGAAGGGAAACCACACACACACAAAATAACAAACCCAAACATACAGGTCATGCTGCTGTGAGTACCTTTGGCTTATTTTTTAACACACTTACAAATCTTTGCCTCTATGGTCCTCATTTTACTGATTTTTTTTCTGCCTTTTTTCATTATTACTATAATTATTATTATTTTCCTACCAGAGGACCAGAAAAAAAAAAGGCTTTACCAAACCATAAAAGACATAATTTATGACAAATATGATTAAACTTATAAATAATCAGGGTATATATAAGAGGCAGGACTTTAAGATCCATGGTATAACTTTATCTGTCCTCTTTTAGATAGAATCCTGTACTCAACAGAAGCCAATAACTAGGGGAAAACTGGGTATCAGCATCTGCTTCGGTGATGAGGGCAAAGTTTTGCTACAGATCACACTGCTAAATACCTCACTTGCCAGAAGCATACAACAATCTACAAACCTCAGTATCAAAACCTGTTTCTGGCCAAGGAATGAGTTTTATTTATGTCATGGTTTTGAGCTTTTCTAAGCACCCTAACCAAAAAAAACCCAAAAAAAAAAAAAAACCAAACACCCAAGCCACCAAAATAATGCTCCCCCACCAACAAAATAATGCTCCCCCACCAACAAGAAACAATCAGCAACCACCACAATCAGGAGGATGCCTGCCCTGTAACAGAGCAAACCACGTTTTTCAATGAAATTGTGTAGCTCTACAGCTAGAATGTGGATCTGAGCTGAATCCTATTTCTACTTTTTATAGGGAGGAAAAGGCTCCTGTCAGTAAGGAAAACAAGGTCAGTTACCCACACGATTGGCACTCTGTTCCCTCCCAGGTTTATATCCCTCTTTGACC
The DNA here is from genome assembly GCA_013399945.1 of Ploceus nigricollis. Lineage (NCBI taxonomy): Eukaryota > Metazoa > Chordata > Aves > Passeriformes > Ploceidae > Ploceus > Ploceus nigricollis. Next base: position 222,357 of record VXBC01000613.1, on the reverse strand, counting down.
TGACTAGATTAAAAACAGGAGCTCTTTATAAACTATCTGAATGTTGTATGGAATCAGGTGTGTACCTGAGAAGCAGAACTCACCATCTGGGCAGTAGCAGCCATCAATGCAGTGAAGCTCACTGCCAATGCACTGGGATTGTTGGTGACATGAAGCAGGGCAGCAGTTGATGCATTCACTGTAGGTCAAGGGTTCAGCACAGGTAATGACTGAAACAGAAATGGGCAGAGAAATGAAAAGGTGTAGAGCTACTGTCACAGGGCATCAATGGATTGCTCATGTTCCTTTCAGGTGTCTATTTTCTGGCATGTCAGTTGAGTGTCTGTTCTCTAGATAAACACTGTCTAAAACAATGCCTTTCCTAACACACAGAATTGGTACATATTTACATATTCACATTCTCTCCATTAAAGGTGCATGAAGAAGGAATAATCATAAATCACACTTTCTGACAGCAGAGCTATTAGGATTCTCAGACCACCAGCAGCAGTCAGGAGACCCATTAAGAGATTTTTTGGAACCACTGTTTTGTCACAGATGACAAAGCAGTTTTGGTCCTGTGTCCCAGGCAGGCAACCAAATTAGATAACCTCTTTGAAACTTACATTATGTGCCTTGTAAGATGAAGTTTTATGCAAGTGCAATTTAAATTTATTTTTAACACTCGTGACACACATTTTATATACCACAAAGCTATGAAGACTTTGGCAATATTTGAAAGAGTAGCTCCATGAAAATATAAATGGTTAATCACCTTAAGGAATCACATTGTAATAAGCTTAGTGCTTTTAAAAAATTCAGTACAAATTACACATATTAAAGAGAAAATCCATTGCACTTATGTAGCCTCGAAGTGAGTTTGACTCACTTAATCACTTCATTACAAATCATGAGTCCAAAATTGGAGAAAGGCAAAGAACTGAAACTATGAAGGGCACCCTTTTTCAAAATACAAGGACCAAGCAGCATTTCCCAGTACAGGAGCACGGGCATTACCACACTGCTGGAAGTGCACACGCCATCCATGAAGTGGCTTTCCTGCTTGGGCACACGCTCTGGCATACTCAGTGAGTGCTCGGCACCAAGTTGCATCATCAGCTGCTGACCTTACACAAAGAAAAGGTGACATATTATTTTGTACCTCCATTCAAGCACACACTCATAACCTCTTGAATGCTCCTGCACTGCATTCACCCATGCTGTTTATATCTACTTTAACAATGCTCTAAGGTACTGTGCTGTTGGACTAGGTTGAAAGTCTTAAAAGGATAAAGACTTTCTGCCACCCTTCAAGAAAGGTCATCAATATAAGTATCAATACTTTTGAGACCTGACACTATTTTCCCACACAAAAGCCAGAAATACAGCAGTTTAAGGAGACTTCAATAAAGGTCTTAATTTTTACAGGAGTAATATCTTGAGGAAAACTCACAAGGAAGTGCAAAATTTCTACCAGTTAGCCACCAGGGTACAAGAAATAGAAATTCTGACCTGCCATTTTTTTTTTAAATTTAACTAGTCAAAACTGCTCAGACGAGGAGTATAGCAGGTTATGAAGTGTTAGCATAAGTTCAAATGGTTATCAAATTCCTCTTTTCAATGGATTACCATACAGCTTGCAGAAGCCAAACTGATCCATTGACTATGACTTTTCCTTATAGTGAGAAGGCTTTAGAATGGCAGAAAGCACCTAAGGATGTTGCACACTCAGAATCAAAACAGGTGACATATTCAAGGGAGACAGACTAGCACAACTGGAAAATATCTGGGCCTGACTTTGGTCATTCTTATACCAAAGAAAACAGGAACAACTCCACAGCATTCCACAGTGGTAAAACTAGAACAAGTGAGAAAAGCAAGATAACAGAACAATGTTAGATAAAAACTTACATGCAGGGAAAGTCACAGATCAGTTCATTTAACATTTACAATTCATTCTTATGATAAAAGCATGGGTTTTTTAATAATAGATTTGGAATTAACCAAAAACTTTCACTTACATGCAGAGATCATTTGTGCAGCTTGCCATAAAAGAAAGAGGACTCACATACTCATGACACTGTTTAAATGGAGGATGTAACAGGATATTACACAAAGCATATGCCCTCTGAAATGAAAGAGACAGCTGTTGTAATGAGGTTTTCAAAAATAAACACAAGCAGAATAAAATAGAATGCTGTGGAAAATCAGAATAGACATCTGTCTGTGTCTAGGAATCACTTTCCTCTCACCAAATAGAAGCAGAGTTTAGCAATACATTGTTCTCCATGTCAGAGTTTCCATAACATTGAATCTTTCATCCAAGGTCATAGCAGTGCCCAAAAAGGGCACAGATAATTTTGTAACTAAGCCAAGACAACCTGAAAAAAGCCTTCATTTTAATTGAATTACACAGTAAAAGGCAAGAGAAATAAACCATAGCTGGCACCAGCTTTAGTTTCAAAGCACTTTAATTTAAGGGTTATATCCTGAAAACACTAATTAAAAGGAAAAACTACTTCAAAGTCATGGAAAAAAGCAACAATAATTCTCTTTTAAACACTGGCAAATAACAACAGAGCAAATAATGCTCTGACTCTGGTTTTGCTTCCCTGCCTCTTTCTGTCCTTCCTATGCATAAGTTCTAGAAGAATGCCATATTTTACAACTTGTGACTCATTCAGCTTCATAGTCAAACAGTTCTACTGGCTGCTATGCCGACAGTGTAATATTTGAACAGATCAAGAATTAAATACAGAAGGGGGGGGGCAGTGGGTTGATGAGAGGACAAGGGAAGACCTGCTGCAGCAAGCATTTTAATTAATCTTTCCCAAAAAAGATGCAAATATTTCCAGTCTCCTTCAAAGCTTTAAAAGTTGTCAAATTATTCATTGAAAATTCAAATTAAGTCAAATTCTTGCTCCAATTAGAATCACCAGCTATGTCAATAATCCTTTTGTGTTGATCCAAACCTGCAGAGATTCATGGCTTTGTGTCAGGCACGGTGGTTCACTGAGAAGAGATTTATCCCAATCGGGTGTTCCTTGTGGAGGATTTTCCTGCCAGCTCTCTACAAATTCTGTTACATCATCTGTCAGTTTTCCTAGACAAGACACACACAGGCAGAGTCACACAGTGACTTCAAAGAACAACAGTGTTTCTACAGGATTTCCCAGGGAAACGTTTCAATAATCAAAGCACACCAAGAACAGAACACCTAACCCTTCCTACTACTAAGTGAATCAGCTGAAATCAATCTGGTCCTTTCAAGAAGCAAAAAATACTTTTAAAAGGAGCTAGAGAAGTGGGCTTTCAGATGGCAGAAAGCAGCTTACTCAAGCAATTTGACAAGGAAGGGATTTAAGGGAGAAGGACCATGCCTGCCTCAGTCTATCAATGGAATAAAGGAAATAAAAGGTTTAATTAAAAGCTTAAATAAATTAATAAATAATACATAGGTCAATGCTACTACTTTATAATAGAGTGCCCACCAGGGAGCCCAAAACCCAAGAAAGATGAGGCATTCCTGGGTCATTGCAATGGTACAAAATGATTGTCTGAATTAGCCAAATACGGGTGTGATTCTTATTTAAGTAGAAATGTCCATACTAGGGTTAAACCAACTAATCCATCACTATTATTATCCACCTTGGACAGGTGGTGACATTGATTACTACTTGGATTACCCACACATGCCTATCTTGCCATATCTTTACTATGACTGATCCCCAAGCCAAGAGGATAAAGCCCATGCACCGTGAATTCACTCACTTGTGCTTCAAATGCAGCTTTAAGGGATGGAGACACTGAGAAAGGTAAGAGGAGAGAGAAAAGTCCCTGGGGAAATGACCCTTTGATCTTGGTATTAGTATAAACAACTTGATTTAGTGAGCAAAGTATTATTGGGGGTAATGACTGTTAACAGGGCAGGGCTGGTGCTTTCTGAAACTGAGTGGAATGCACGAAGAGCAGAGGAAACCACATCCACTCTGAGCTTTGAATATGTGCTCTACAGAAATATCCTCACCTTAAAGAGGAGGAGCCAACAGTTAAACAGCCCAAAGCAACAACTTCGAGAAGTTTTTATGGCCTCCCTTGAGATACTTTGTAAGGGACCTGATCTTTTCCCTGTTTTTTTTTCCTTCTTACTCATTATATAGATGCCTTCACTCACTATTTACTGAAAGCCAAGCCTTTTGGAAGTGTCTGAAGTTGACAATGACAGATCACTGATTATTTCTGAAAGTGTTAGCACATATGAAATGCCAGATCAAACACAACTTGACAGTTTTCATTAATTTGATTTACTAGTTATTGATTTATTTCCAATAGCAATACCTCCACAGGCTGCGAAATTTCTAAAAGGGCAGTGAACATTTAAAAACAGATTTCATCTTTCAGGTCCTAGGAAACTGAAGTACAAATACCGTTGTAGGTAACCGAGTAAGACAGCTTTAAGATCTTCCTCCCTAGATCCCCACCTACATTGAAACAGGTCCTCTTCACTAAATATCATTTAGCAGAAGTATTTCCATATCATATTTTCCATTTCAAAAGCCATCCATCTTAAATTCAATCAGCATTACAACTGAAAACTAAGCAAAGTAACATTTATTTCACCAGAAAAAAAAAACAAAAACCGCATTACACAATAAGAAGCATCTTAAATACTCACCATAACTAGTTTCCAGATCATCCTGCAGAATAGCATTATTGTTTCCACACAGTCCCTGGGTTTTGCCCAGGTACTCTGGTGCCATTTTGATGTACACTGCAGATGTACCATCCCAAGCCAGGGTAAAGGCATACTGGTGCCTGACCAGGAAGTATCCAGATAGTTTCTGGATGTGTAAGTTTCCAATAACATAAGGTAATTTTACTCTGAAATGACACACAGAACCAAAAATAATATTATGTTAGAAAATGTAACCATTAAAAATAAATTACTTGCTGATGCCTTCCTCATACAACTGAAAATCCCTCATGTAAATATTGAATAACTCCACTAAACCAAATGAATTTGCAAAGAATAGAAAAAAATCATGAATGCCAATGACTATACTTAATTCTATATACCACTAATTTAGGTATCACCTTTCTCAGACACTGCTCTGTAAATGGAGAGTAATCATTGCAGCTGTGGTCTGGATGCTTTTTCAGTCTACCAAGGAATAAGTTTACATCTCTGTTATCGAAACAGTACCATGATATTAACTCCAGTGTAACTACAGCATTAGAAACATGACTGCAATTACCCAAATCCTTTATAGGTGACTTCACTGCTCATCTTTATCTGTTCATCTCCAGAAAAGAATAAACTAATGGACCTTTTGCAGGAATAAGGAGAAGAATGGCATTCAGGATCATTATTCACCTGCCAAGTAAAATGACAAAATCAACGTTTTAATCAAATTCTTTGCAATAAACATGTAACAGAACTAATACCCCCAAATCTGCACTCAGCATGGGAACAAGAAGTTTAGTCCCCCTCTTGTGGAAAAAACTGAGCAGTGTTTTCATAGCCATGGTCATGGAGTGGTATTTTCACAGCTTTGAGTGAACAAAGCAGGCTTTGGAAGGACACACATCAGTCTTATTCCAGCTGTTTACCTTCTATGCTATGGTAACACGTAGCCCACATCATGTTAAAACCACATCTAGATTACATTTTACAACTCCCTATTATCATCTCAAGTTATTTTTAATCTCCTAAAATTAATACATTATTAGCATGTTCAACAACAGTTCAAAAGAACATAGAAGTGCCATTCCCTACCTGTATGGAAAAGCTCTGTTCATCTAATTCAGCGTGTCTCACAAGGGCATATGTGGATTTCCCAGAAAAGTAATAATAGAGTCCATCAAAAGTTTCAAAATTATATTGGCCCCATGTCCTGCATATATGATCTCTTTCAGCACCTGTGTTATACACTAACAAAAGGAGAGTCACTTGAGACACAGCACTGGCTCTTTGATACGAACAGGAGTTGAGATGGGGCAGTGCATGTGACATGCTGTGAAATATAATGACATAAAAGAAAGGAGGGAGAAAATGCTACAGCGTGAAGGGAACCTTTAGGCAGAGAGTAGTCATTGTAGCTGTGGGAACATGAGTGCAATCCCAGAAACCCAGTCAGATTTCTCTTTACACACCTGTCTGGCACCGCGGTCCCGTCGCATTAAATCGACTGCAGTTGCACAGCTCCCTGTACACACACTCACCTCCATTAAAACATGCAAGTGAATCTGAGTGGAAAAAAACAAGGTATGTCAAAAATAAATTCTGATAGTTTTCTTTCTTAAGACCCAGCTCTTTCACTGAATGTAATGCTGAGAATGACAGGAGTTGCTAATTTAGCATTAAAGTGTCCTGGGGAATCTAACCGGCCCCACAAAAATGAAACGGTGTGAAGGCTTCAACCCAAGCTATACAGCCAGATCAATAAATCTATTGCACCTTTAGAGAAGTCAAATCAAAACGTCTGTGACATCTGTTAGTCTGACATGCTTTCAGTCCCCTAAGCAACAACTAGAGGAAGTGAACAAGTACTGCACCACAAAGAAGCCCAGAGCCTTCATCCACACACAAGTAACATTCTGTGGGTAAGCTCTGCCAGAAGGAGGGGAGGCTACCTTACAAATACATGTGTTCTGACTCCAGCTGTGTATCTACCTGCCTGCCCTCCTTCCACCTTACAACTTCCAAGCACACCAACCACAAGCACTTCCCATAAAGACACAGATCCCTGACTTGTTAGAGTTAGAGTTTGTTCTTGGGGGAGGGAGGTCTTGTTTTGGTTTTGTTTTTTGGTTTTTTTTTTTTAGTTTCTATTTTCCCTGTGAACATCCCTAACAAAATACAACAAAAGTTTTCACAGTCTAAAGAAAAATGCACGCAAGCAGAAACAAAGTTTGCTATCACTAAATTTAAACTTTGTGATTATATATTTTTTTTTAAAACTGTGATCCATTTACTTATTTTGCTAGCATTTGCTCCTATAAAGTTTGTTTAGGAAAGGATTTTAATTTTAATAATTTACTATTATGCAACCATAGAAGTTTTTGTACTTGAGAATACAAATGGAGATTGCTTTCGTTGCAGAAAGCAGACAAGTTGCTCAGAAGAAACTGTTTCAGGAAGATATAAACTGAAGGCTTGGCCTTCTTTTCTTAATCTTTACAAATACATCATTCTTGGAAAATAATCCTAAAACGGTTTGGATTGGAAGGGACCTTAAAAATCATCTTGTTCCAACCCCACTGGACCAGGTCTCTCAAAGCCCCATCCCACCTGGCCTTGAACACTTCCAAGGATGGGGCATCCACACCTCTGAGCAACCTATTCTAGTGTCTCACCACCCTTATAATAAATAATTTCTTATTAATATCTCACCTAAACTTACTCCCTTTCAACTTCAAGCCATTACCATTTTCATTTGCAATCACATTATAAACACTGAGTTTGTGAAGATTATTTGAAGATTTTCAAAATGTCCAAACAATTAATTTTGATTCCCTTGCTTTCAAGAAGCAGTCTCCCAGCCTCCTACCAAAAAAAGAAGAAAAAAAAAAAAGGAGGGAAAAAAAAAAATAAAGGCCATGCTGAAAAGAAGACAGGTAGATAAAGTAAAAGGCAATGCTTCTTTGCCTGCTAGCCCAATTATCCTGCTCCCTTCCCTGCCTGGCCAGTGTCAGGTCAATAAAAAATAATGCAAGCACCGTGCAGAAACGTCCCTACTTAGCCTGGCTGAGCCATCTCATTTACATGCTCACAGCGACCAACCTTGTCAATAATGCAAAAGCCTGTTCCTCTTGTCAAGAGAGGCAGACATTGATCTCTTTCATCTTGAGTGTTGTGAGACCTGTGTAACCAGAGCTCTGGTCTCTGTTCTTTGCTTCTCTAAGATTATGCCCTGTTGCCTGTCCAGTTACAATAATGTGCAATTAGGCTGCAAGTCATGTTCCTCTGAGCTGTAGAGGAAGTTAGCCCCCTTTTGATGTTTCAGGTTGAATGATTCCACTCTAAGCATGGCTCAGGTAACCTGTTCCACGACATGTTTGTTCAGACTGTGCAAACAGTCAGCTGACCTGAGGACCCTTGCTGTCACTGTGAAGTATCTCCCTGGCTCTCTTTTAGAGAGAAAGGGTGTTAGTCAAACCTGAATCAAAAAATCAAATTACTCAATCACAAGCATTTTCTTCATTATGAAGATCTTTTTTGTCTGTGTGTGTATGATTCTAAGAAAATATTATAGTCTCAGCTGTTGTATTTGTTTACATCCCTTTTTACATCATTGTTAAGTGTGTTGCCTTACACTGCATAGAACACCTGTATGTGCAAACATTAGTTATCCTTAAGCAGGTAATGAGGAAAGCAGCAGCTTCAGATCACATTTAGTGCTCCTACTACTGTAAATGTGACCTCCTTTAATCATCCCATTCTGACCCATTAACACAGAAATAATTCCTAAAGTATTCAGAATAAATATCCTGTAACAAGGGTTTTATTCTAATCTTTGTCATTAAAGGAATATGAGCTGTCCAAATAAGCTAACCCATACAACCACATCAAAAGTTTATCTCTCCCCTAGAAATGTGAGAAACATTTTCATACTTGGAGAAAGAGAAAAGACATCAAGACTAAGTGAAATTTAAAATTAGGAAAACTTAAAGAATATTTTGTCCTCCGTTAACCTGAAAGCAACACCTATTAAAAACTCCTCAGCTCCTCTTTCCCCTTTGACATTATGCCAGTTGAGTGCACTGGGTTGGAATCTGAAACTGAAAACTGGTGAGAATTTTCTAGCAGAAAATAGTAGGCCTAAGTGGCATGATTTGACTCAGCTTTTTTGTAATAATACTTATGTATTATTACATAAGTAATAATGGCATTTCTAACCAGTGTTGCCACTAGAACCTGCAGATCACCCTGATAATTCCACCATTTCTGTGATGAAGCAACCAGCCTCAAATTCCTTCTTTAACAAATAAGATGAAGACTTGGGATCATCCTGTAACACAGGTCTGAATTCTTTGCTGTTCTCAGCTTAAATACTCTAACCCCCTGTAGTTACTGACTAGGCTGCAGCCCCATGGGTAAGATTATTTTAGTCCCTCGAGCACATGGGCCTCCTTTTCAGTTCATCCCACCTTTACATTCTTCTATGAGCAGCAGCAGAATCTTGAGCCCATTATTTATCACAGCCTTTGAAAAAGTGTGACTGTAATCCAGCCCACATCACTGTAAGGGGTTCTGCAGAGCTGTGACCAAGCTTCACACAGAGACATTCCTTAGCAGCACCATGATAGTTGTTCAAAGGCATCTTCATCAAAATGCACATTTATTTTGAAATATTATTATTGATGCAATGTATTTTGTGGCTTTACATGTCTGATATGGTGCACACTTAGCTTTATCTGCTTTCTTACATTACTGCTTCTCCAATGAATACTTAAAGTCTCTTGCATTTATTTCAGTTCCAGTTGAACTCTATGTCCTGACTTGCTCATCCATGATTTGGTTTTCTGATCCAACATGCTCATTAGGAATAAAATAAGTAATTTATATAGTGTGGAGCCCTTCAGCATGAAGTGAGATAGAGTTACTAAAGAAATGCTCTCCTCTTGGAGCACAAGGAGGTAACTGCAAAGAAACCTTCTCTATATATTCCACAGAAAAAATAAGATACTAAACCAAAGAGATCTTGGTTTGAACTTTAATTCAGGAAAACATCCATTTTGAAACACTTGATTTTTGCTTTAACTATCACAAGAATACAAATGCTTGAGCTCAGGTCTGACCTCACAGTAATACACCATTATCACCAGTAATTCTTGAAGATTTGTGCCTGATGTACTCATACATCCTATGAGTATTTTTCTGTAAAGCATCTTAATGTTTTACACTAACACTAATTCTTAATGCTACTATTTTTTCTACAACTTAACACACAGCATGAAAAAAAAAATGCTTAATGCAAAATAGTAGACACAGGTTTCCTTCCAGAGTATTCATTACTAGATTCACTTGGACAGAAAACTAAGTATGAAAGATTAATTTCAAGATCTGAAGTGATAAAGTTGCTTAAGACAGATACAAGATCCAGCCCATGCCTTCAGTTCTTATGATTCTGCCTAGATATCAAGTTTGACCCAAGCACCTTTAGAAATTTGAGGTCATTTACAGAAATAGACAAGAATTATATTTTTCAGAATTCTTTAAAAAATTACACATTTTAAAGTAGCTATCCAAGAGTATTTAAAGAGTAGTTCAGTTGAAGAGTCTGAAGGTAACCACAGTACTAAAATAACCAACTATTTAAAAATCAACAAATTTTATTCTTGAATGCAAAGGTGAAAAAGCAAAATAGATCAGGATACAAAATTGCAAGAAACTTATATTACATCTAGAGCCACACATAAAAGAGTAGAATATATGCTTAAAATCTAATATTTAAATTTTTGCGGTCAACTTCCTTGAAATTCTGTATTTTTGTAACTCTGCATAACATCCACTGCACATTTCTCTAGGTACAAGCTTTCAGGTGTTCCTTCAGCTATGGGAGACTTAATACAAGTATTTCCTGCATTCTTTTTTACCTTTCAACTTCATAGTCTTTGAAACCACCTGCCTTCAGTGGCACAGGTCTTCCCTGGCACACAGGCTTCAGCAGGATAAAATACAGCCCAGGGCCAAGTATCTCCTTGCTCTAGGATGTAAAATTTTCCTCTCTGGGATTCTGAGGTGAATGCCTTTTTAACCCTTCAATTCCAAGAGCCTTACAGTTAGCTGCATATTTTATGCTCTAGTACATCTCCTGAAATCAATTCTCAAGCACACATTCTAAGGGATAAATATCTTCTGTGACTTCCATGACTCATGCCTGCTACAGCATTTCAACACAAGAAAATCTGTAGTGTTTAGAATGTTAGAAATTCTCAGCAGTAGCCTGAATACTTCCAGAAATCATTTGGTTTGCCTGTCCCATGTTCTTAGCATGCTTCAGCTCAGGAGTTTTCTGCTTGGGGTTTTTTTACATTTGTTTGTTATTTTTTAATTTTGCATGAATAAGATTTGTGTGGAAGGAAGCTAAAAGTTTAACAGCTACATAGACTATGCATTAACTTCAATTATTCTGATACACATTTCAAATCCTGTGTTCCCTGGCTACAAGAAACTAACACAGAACTTTTCTCTTGGTATTTGCTTGTGCTTTTGCAAATTTTTTGTTCCATTGACAGATAAGACATGACATCACTTTCTGAAATGTTTTCAATTGACTAATACAACACAAAGGTAAAGAGATCTCTCGCAAAAGTCATGCACTCATTCCAAATGAAACACATTGGTTTATCTTTATAGAGCTACAGAATGCAAGAAAAACTGGTATTGCAGGAAGAATTGACTGCAATATAATTTCATTATAATCACAGTTCTACAAGTATTTCAAAGAATAATTTTCTTAGAGACATTGATAAAACAGATAAAGCAGCTGACAGGCTACCTTGCTGTTTCGGTTCGGGTTTTTTTCTCATTGATTTGGGTTTCCATTTGTTCAGGTTTTTAAACAAAGAAGGTTTATTATTTCATATAGTCCCAGATGTTTGCAAATCCCACTCCATGGGCAGAGTTATCACAGCTTGCATCTCTCTTTAAATTGGAGAGACCAAAAGGAAAACCATTTTTCTAAGTATTAGGAGCACTGTACAAAACAGATCAGGTTATTCTTTTGTTTTGTTTTTTAATACATCTTTCACACACAGACAATAGATTCCATTTGTCACACACTTTACTGTGATTTAAAAAGGAAACTTCCAAGCCTATGCATTCCACTGTTTAAAAGAGTTCAGTAATGCTGATTTTATTTGCCTTCAAGTATGGGCAATCATTGATAATTTTTAAGGTGTGTCTTCAACAACATTGCCTTTCCAAAACAAGTGCATCAGAAATGGAAAACCCATATGGAATATTTTCACCTCACAAAAAGACAAATTAGAGAGAAAACAAAAAATTTTGTACTGTTACATCTACAGAGAGCAATAAAACCTAATTCTTGCCCTCACAGCTGCATCCTCCTCTAGAAACTTAGCCATGTGATGAGTTAGCATGAGACATTTGTAAATATTTTGTTCTCCTTAGCTCCACATCTTCTCTTCCATTTCTTAAATATTAGGCCTATTTAAGAAGGCCTAATATTTAAATTTGCACATAAACCCTTGACAAAAGCTCTTTAACAGAAGTCTTGCAAAGGGTTTATGTGTGTGGGTTTTATTGCACGCTTGAACAATAACATGTCTTGGGAGCTTTTTTCCAGATCTGAAGCTAAAAATGAAACCTACTAGTCCTAATTAAAGAAATTTTCACTAGGCAAAGACTAAACCCAGGGAAAAAACCAATTATTATGACAACAAATTTCTCAGTATGATCTGCATATCTTCTCTTTGTCCGGTGCTTTACTTAGTATTGAAAGAAAAAAGCATAAGAACTTTTGGTCAATAAGATGACTCAACACTCAAAAGCAGAGGAATTTTTATTAGTATAGAGTGCTAGGTTTCTAAAGCAATTTTATCATACAATATCTATGATTTTTTCATATACTGGAGAGAGATTCATAGGTAATAGTTTTTATTTGAGTAATATTATGCTTCTCTAAACTCTCATATCATTCCTCCATGTTCAGCTACACACTCCCCAAAAGCTTCTGAAAACAGCGTGTACTGAAGACATTAAAAGCTTTTAGAGATTACACAACCCTAGTCACAACTTATGAGTCCATTCCACACATCATCTTGCCTTTTGGGCTGTAAAGCCATGGGATGCAAATTGAGACTATTCACTATAAGCTAAGTCCCACATCCAATGCAATCAGGCTGACTGAAGAGAAGGTTTGCAAAACTAACTAAAATTACTCTGAATTATTCTGCCTCATTCTTCTCCTTTGTACAAGACAAGCATGACACAGACCCTTCTCAGAGATAACACAGAAAATCTTTACCCTTCAGCAAAGACATTTTAAGTCTGTCCACTTCACTTCTGAAAATAAGATGAATCAAAAAACCAAAGATGCACATTCCTCAAGCAAATGCCCACCACTGCAAGCTGGTGGCCAAAAGGACCTTATCCTGCTAACCCATAGATGGTACACACAAAAAGCATCTGCAGGTTACCTCAGCAAAAACAAACAAACAATCTCCAAGCACAAAAAGGGTTCAGGACATGCAAATTAATGGTGTCTAAACATCAATCCACATTTTTAGGTGTACCACTATAAGAGAAGACTTCCTTTCTGAAAACTCTTTATTATAAAACCTGCAGTTAGGGACAGTCTTTCAAATTATCGAATCAGAACCAGGTGTAAACTTAAAGCCAGGTGAAACTCCATGACAAATTTTCATACTCCTGGGTACCTTTGAGACCAAACAAGGTAGAGCCTCATTATCCTTAAAGCCTGTATTAGATATTTTAGGATTTTTTTCTTCCTAAGAATGATTAAACAATGCAGAATATAAGGGACAAGAGAAGTCACTTAATGTAGAAACGAAAATAACTTACTGGGTGGTCCACATTTCATATTGTGAATTCTCCTGTTTCGAGACAAGGACATTGTTGTAGGTGAAGTGTTATAAACTGCCATTCCAGACTCCTTTCAGAAAGAACAAAGAAATCAGCAGCTATAAACAAGACACCTAAAAGTCTCTTCAGTCTGTCAGTAAATGTACCATTTTTAGTGAGATCATTGCTTTGTATTGGCTTACTATAAAGTTCTCAAAAAACACCATTGTAAAGTAAAAAGTATACTCTACTCAAGAATGTACTCCAATATCTTTTCTTCTTCCTTCCTCCTAAACATATTACTTACTGAAGACTTCTGCTCAGCGGGCTAGCCCAGAAATAAACTAAAAGTTTGTTACTATATCTTGAATTCTTGGTGGGAGAATCTAAATCCAGGAGCATTCACTATTATTGGTGGTTGATTTGGTTACCTGTCTGCAGTTATGTGACATTTTTTCTTTGCTGAGCTTTTCCCAGAAAGAGCAGGGAGAAAGCAGAGAGAAAGGTGACTCCCTCTGAGGAGCCACGAACAAGGACTACAAAGCAATCCTTCCTTTTCCCACCCTCGAACAAGGGAGCGGGAACCACACACCCTAATTACATTTCAGCAACGTGCCATGAGTGACACAGTCGAGTTGCCAAGACAAACTACATCCAAAAACCTGAGTGCTGAGCTGTAGCGACCCGATACTGCCAGCTCGTTTACCTCCACCGAGAAGCAAAAAGGCTCCCACAAAGCAATTGTTGCTGATGAGCCAGATCAGACCTCAGCTTTTCGACCTTGCTCGAGGAAGCAAGGATGCTTTGTACAACACACAACTTCTTGAACAAGCTAAAGCTCTAGATACAATCACGCAACCTTTTCTTGCTGTTTTAACACTAAACTTCCATTCGGGATTGACAGTCCTCGTGACTGGGATAAAATACACATTCGAGGGCAAGTCCTGAGGAATTACCAAGGGTAGAACAGCCACCCAAAATACAGACAGTATCACAGCAATGCACAGATATATTACTGAGGCAAGACACGAGAAGCCCATTATCCTGATGACAACCAGAACACGCACCCCTCTGTCCCGCACCGCCAGCCCCCTCAGAGGGGTCTCCCCGGGCAGCGGCGCTGGGAAACCTGGCACCACCTGAACTCATCGGTCCCACGAGCCCTGGATGCAATGCGGTGGATGGTCTCTTTCCGGGGCCTGCCCGGCGGGGAGCTGCACAGCCCAGTGCCCCGGTGTCCCTCCCCAGTGAGGTGCCGTGGTGCCCGGCCCCGCGGTGCCCGCCCGCCGCCCCTCAGCCCGGCCCGCATCCTCACCTGCACCGCCGCGGCGAGGCCGCCCCCGCTCCGGGCTCCCGCGGTGCTGCCTCGGCTGAGGGGGGTGAAA
>VXBC01000613.1:140484-207435 GCA_013399945.1 Ploceus nigricollis | reverse complement strand
GCCCCCCAGCCAGCCCGGAAAGACCCCGCTGTATCCCGGCCGGCTCTTACCTGGGGAGCGGCAGGTCCCGGTCGGCCGGGAGCTGCGCCCGGACACCCCGCGGAGACAGGGCTGGAAGGCAAGGGCGGCAGATTAGTGATGGCCCGGACTNGCAGCGGGGTCCGGCCCCGCCGGCCGCTCCCCCGCCATCGCCTCTCCCTCCCTGGCCCTCCCTGGGCGCTGCCCTCGCCGCCTCCACACATTCACTTCCATTTGTCCTCTCTCCGGGGTTTTGGGAGGTTCGTGTGCCGGTGTCTCGGCAGCAGCAGCTCCTGCGGATGAGCACGGACCGAGCGCTCAGCTCCCGCGGAGAGCGGCAAATCTCGTCCATGCTCAGCACGGAGCAGTGGCCCCACTGAAAGAGGTGTGAGGGCTTGAATAACGACAGGCATAAGTGAGACATACACTGAATGCAGCATGCAGCTAACGTGTATGGATGGTTTCCATAGCTTCTGATAACTTCATTTTTTACTATAAATTCACACTCTGGAGCTCTCTTTGGAGCCTTTTCCATGTTTATTCCTCCTCTTTTTTCTTTCTTTTTTTTCACCCTTTATGATTAAATGTGCTTTCTTCCATTATGTTTTTCCCCTTTCTCTCCTCCTATCACTGTTATCTTTCCTGTTATTTTCCCTTTCCCATCTGCTGCTGTCTCTCTCCCCATCATTCTTCAGGTTTGCATATCTTATGACAGAAGCTTTAGAAGCTGCCCATACCAGGTGAGAAACTGTCTCAGATAAAAAGGGGCCTTTTCTGACTGCTTTGCGAAGTCTGTTAACAGTAAGTCATTAAAAAGATCTCTTTTCTGCCTTTGTAATTTGTCCCTGTGGATTGTATTTCTTGTGTTTCATTTCTAATGAAATGATGGAAAACTAGTGATGTTTTCACTGAGAATTCTATTCCCTCCTGTAAGTGTTGGAGAGAGAATGAGCTTGAGAGAAAAAAACCGTGAGGAATAACAGATATCCTTTAACTTTGACACAGCCTTTTCCAAATAACCCCAAACAAATTTTTAGAAGTATGTGCTAGCCTCAGCCTATATCTGCTCTGAGTGCAGCATTTGATGCACTTTCACTGATCCAAGTTGCATTAATGGAAGTAGAGAAAGTAGATAAAAGCAATAGGGATCAGGTTACACAACACACACTTTAATGTATTTCTTTGCCTACTAAATGAGCTGCTCACTTTGGTCATTTTCCCTTTATGCCACAAGTAGCAAACAAGAATTGGAGCTAATTTAGAATCAATTTAGATGCAATTTGATTTCTTCCTAGGAAAGATTTCATTATCTAAAAATACTAAACAGTCATTATTGTACCATCTTTTAATATATCTGGTGCATTTGAAGCAATGAAAACTTCAGAACCATCTCATAAATTTACTGATTATCCAACTTCCAGTTTTGGAGCATGAGTTAGCTTCGTGGATTTGTTTGCTTTGTATTTCCACACAGTAGAGCACAGGAATTCATGCAACAGCAGACTAACAGCCCACCAAGTTTGTCATCCTTCCTGCACTGTGTCCTTTACATGATGATTCAGAGCAGTTTTCACATCACCAAGTGAAGTTAATTCCACAATTGTTTACTACGTGGAGGAGTTTCTGACTCCTGGGAAGTTTATCTGTATTATAAAAGCCAGTTACTTTCTTTCAAATATACATAACTTTGAGCTTGGATAAGATCTATTCCTGTAAAGCCTTCTAGAAACGATTTATAGATCTCAATGATTGTTCTAGACTATATGTAAATTTAAAGGTGCGACATGCATGGGTTATAATGCATGCTTTAAATATTTTGTGTCTCCTTCTTTCTCTTTTCAAATACAAGATAGTTTTGTTTTGCATGTGCATGGCAGAAATTCTGTATCTCTGTGTTTAATTCTATATCCGTGTGGAGAGACTAGGTTTTTGGTATTGTATATGTTCCATATATATGACTATATTTATTTGTATACAGGCTTAATATGCAGTCCTCTCATATTCCTGACACCTGATATGAGAAATGGGCAGTGTACATATAGCTTAAATGTTCCACCACAGTAAAACCACCTGGAAGGGCTAAGAGCAGTTTCTAATGAGCCGGTATAGCTTACAAAAGTTATCACACAGAAATAATAAAATAGAACACAGGGTATTTTATGGCAGTATGGATTTTTTTAAATCATGCTTTTATATGTATTCATACAAGTTTCCACTTGGTTGGAAGGAGGAGAGGTAAGTTACCTGTCCTTAAGCAAACCCTGCTCTCTCTGGAGTTGTGTGGTTAAAGGCGATTCTGCGTGGAGACCAAGAGACTTGGGTGAGCAGGTGTCCTCCACTCACTACTCTCCTGATTGAGGAAATCTATGATCTTGAACCACAGTAGGGAAAGTGGGAGAAGAGCCAGCTCAAGACAAAATAGTACGAAAGAGATTAGTCCGAAATAGGTTCCTTTTCAGGTGCTCCGAGCTTGATTCTTCTGCAGTTACTCACAGCAGCCACGTCAGAGGCTCTGTTTGTAAGCAACAACATTGTGGGAAAGGCTGGGGGAAGTCTGATTTAGACAATGATGCATTAGCTTCACTCTGCTTACCTAAAACCAAAGAAGTTGAGATTATTTGCCGTACAGCAATTTATTGAAGCAAATTTTTTCTGTTTGGGCTTAGATTGTTTTTTGTTTGGTTGTTTTGTTTTTAACCCGGGTGTTAGTATGCTTTAAAGTTCACATCTTCGTGCTTTCCTTAACTGTTAGTGTTACTGACATGCATGCATACCTACAAATACAAGAGAGAAATCGGTATGGGAGCTGAGCGTCGTTTGAGGAGAACCGGTTGTAGAAATCAGCCCAGGGAAAAGCGCGGGTAGCACACCGCGGGGCCGGGGGCCGTGTACGGATGGATGTTTATTTTNTGGCCGGGCACGGCTCTGCCCCGGTGAGCCGCCAAGCAGGAAGGGAGAAGCTCGGGGACTTTGCACTGCCCTGCCACCGGCGCGGTGGCAGCCTCCTGGGACGGGATGGGTGTTAAAGCCCTTAGAAAGAGAGGGAGAGAAGCGGAACGTTCCCCAGCGCACGAGCGTTTTCAGGGCTTGGAACAGTTTATTTTTTGTTTAATGTCCCGCTGGAGCCGGTGCTGCTCGGGGCAGGTGCTGGAGTCCAGGGCTGGCAGTGCCCGCTCAGCCCTGCGCGCACCGGGCGGGGCTCGGCCCGCTCTGGTTCCACCTTAACATTCCCCGGCGCAGTTGTGCGCTCATGTGCAAACGCACTTGATACATGGAGCGGCTCGGGCTGCCTGGCATTTTGTGGTTTTGTCATTAATCCGGTTAAATAAGTGCTCGGCAGAGCGCAAAATTGTATGAGCGAAGAACGCTCAAAAAGCTCTAATTAAGGAAAGCAGGAGGAAAATAGTTTACATGTGTAAAAGATGTTTTTGCCAAGCCGTTTAGGACTCTCTCAGATTAAGGTTTTCTGTAGTGTTTTGTGGGGGGTTGTTTTGTTTTGTGAAGGAAGTTGTGGTTGATTTGGTTTTTTCTGGTTTTGTGTTTTTTGTTTTTTTTTTTTAACCGGCTAGGACACTCAATTTCCACAAAGTAATGTAATGTTTTATAGAAGTATCTGCCTCCTGGTAATAAACACATTAACCAAAGGATTGTTAGGATGAATTAGAGGGACTGCAAAAAAACTTCTGTATGTCAAATTTGGAGTTCAAAAACATTAAGGACCTGGATATTCCGTAATGACGACTGTAGCCATCTAGCACATTGTTTCTGCCTTGCTCCCTATTACTGTATAACTCAACAGTGGGTTGTGCAACATTTCTGTAAAGACTCTGGTTTCTAGGTGGGTGGTTACTGTCTTGAACTTTAAACCTTCTCCCTTTCATTGCTGCTATAATTCATAAATCATTCAAGCCCCACCCCGATAACGTAAGATGTATTGTCAGTGTTGCTGCAAACAGCTGGGATGCAGGGATCAGTGACAGCTTTATCTGAGTTAGGAGACATTGAAACAGGTCTTTTCTTTTTTTATTTTGTATCATCCTGTTTCTAGTGACCTCTGCAGCATCCACAGTCTTGGATGCTTACTTTTTCTGTGATATACCAGTGAAGATGCTCACTACAAGATCTAAATTTCCTCAGTTAATGGCAGTTATCTTTCTTTACTTTTTTTCTTAGTTTCTATTTTCTTAGCAATTTTAATCAGTTTTCCTATCAACCAAGCAGCAATGTAAAATATGCTATATAACCAAGCCAGTTTTTCCCTTTCCTTCAATAGTTTTCCAAAATCTGTGTAGCTTAAACAGGACTTCATACTCTTCTTTGAAATCTGGCAGATTGGAATAGTGCTAATTTAGTGCATTATTGTCATCTGAACTTTTTCCACACCAAAAAAGTGCTTTTTCCTCCCCACAGCTTGTATTCCACTGAATAAACTTAGGTAGACTTCTTGACAGATTTCATTTTTTTTTTGTATGTAGATAGGTGCAGATTATGTGATGACTTTTTATTAATTTCTATGAAAAACAGTGCAATGTATGTAGTGAGAAGTAGAGCATAAGCAACTCTTTTTATTCTAGGATTATCAATGATACAACTACTATGAAGACTCTTTAAATAATCAGAGAAGGGTTGAAGGTAGAGGAGAGACCTGGAGGTTGTCTGCCCCAACCCCCCCATGCCCAGTGCCACCAAGAGCCGATTGTCCAGGGCTGTGTCCAGATGGTTCTTCTTAAATATCCTTGGTTTAAAAGGTGTGAAATCACCTATCCCATGACTCTACAGTAATTTTCTTGAGAAATAAATACTAAAATACTTCTGTGATCCAAGTTATACCATGTCACTTCTAATTTTTTTTTAAGATAGTGGGGGGATGATATTTTAGGATTTATGAAATTAGAGTCAGCTTTTAGAAGCTGATGATAAGTCCAGGTAAAGCATATGTCTACAGTAAGACTTTACCCCAAGGAGTTAAAGAATTAGGAAAATGGCACCAGGGCAGGTGGCTATAATACAGTGATAATTGATGAAAGAGAAGGCAGCAGGAGGAGAATGGCCCATTAGTAGGGATGGCCTAGGGTGATTAACCCGGCTGCAGAATTCTGAATACATTAGAAATCACCTGGGTGTTGGGTTTTATCAGACAAGAAAAGTTGCTGGTTAGGATGAGAAGTGCAGGAGTCAAATAGAAAGACTGATTATTTTGTCAGAAGAAATAGCAGAATTTAGACGTGGCCCTCCATTTTCTGAGAGGAAATGAGGATGTATCCACCAGCAAGCATATTAGGAGAAACAGGAAATTAGAAGAAAAATGGAATGTTGTTAATCTTTGCTTTCTCTATCAGGAAAAAGAGATGATGATGGTTTTGCCCTTTGCTGTGTAGGGTTGATACACTTAAACATTTTATGTTCTTTGTGGGACATTGCTCATACAGTATCTTAGCTAGCACTGGGGATTGAGCTCTGTATTTTACCTGTCAGGGAAGGGAAAAATGGATGCTGGAATTAGTTTGACCTTGAGTTTTACCTTTACTGTTAGCCTTGCCTAGAGTCTGTGCACAGTATTGCTGAAGTTTTGATTGCAAACAGTTTATTTCCTTTTAAGACAGACTTTATCCTGTGTGTTTTGAAATTCATTGTGAATAAATGGTATTCACTGGTATAACTGTAAAGCAATCTTGACCTGCATGTAGCTTTCTGGCCTTTAGGTGTTTTGAAAGTGTCTTTTTCCAGAGGAGACAAGTAACAGAAAACCACCTGAATGCCAAGTCTTGCTGGCTTTAGAGAGCCAGAAGGTACAAGTAATAGAAAACCACTGGTATGTGAAGTCTTGCTGGCTTTAGAGAGCCAAGTGGGACAAAAGGAATATGAAGCATGTATTTAGTTTAGAACATAATACAAACCATTGCAAACCTGGAAAGAAAGGGCCTTTCTTTAAGTATGTAAATTGCTTCTCAGTCTTCACGTCACAGTAATATTACCCTTTAGGTCAGATGTAAATTGTTTTCCTAAACATCAGGCTTGTCCAGATGTAAAAGTGATGTGATGTGACCTCTTGCTACAAGTAAGATTAGTGGGGGTCTCACTATCACTGAATATAAATTGAACTCCTCATGTAAGAATTCGGATTTGGTTTTCTTTTGCTTTAATTTACTGTAATTATCCAAGAGCGGGCATAGTAATATGACACTGGTTTAAGTAAAGGTACTATTAGTGGGGGAGGAAAGAATAACTAGCAAGTTCTATCAGTTAAGAGCTGGAGCAAAGAGGAACAGAGGTGTAGCAGTTTGCATAATGCTATAAGTGAGCTCCTGAAATCGGTGGTTTGGACGACAGGACAGAGATTGTATCTCAGCGCGGTGGTTTTATCTGTGACAGCATGTGCTACATTAACGAGTGGCCAAAAAGGTTTCTGAAGACATTTATTCAACAGTACAGTGATTATCAGGTAAGACAAATATGATATTACTGTAATAATACTACTGCTGAGGGGAAATCTAGCACACAGAATATATCAGGATTCACCACCTTGTCTAATTGTTGTCATACCAATTTTAGAAAGTCTTGTAAATGTGACATTGTGAGGTAATGCTCTGTTGCAAAAACATGTTTTTCTTTAAAAAATTCTTTTTCCTTCAAGAAACTTTTGCTCTATGGCTTAAGAATCTGTGAAAGTCTTTCATGGTCAGCATTTGTGGCTATTAAGTCAGAGATTAATGATAATGTCTTTGGGTTTTCAGGTCAATCTATTAATTGACAATGAAGCAGAGAAGGATTACCTTTATGACGTGCTGCGGATGTACCACCAGTAAGATCTAGCTTTAAATATGTTGGTGTAGAATTTTACTAATATTTTTATATTTGAAGAATTAATATTCACTATTTTAAACAGTCTTCCTATATGCTACTAGAAAAGTAATTGAAACAGGAGGTTTTACCCTGTTTAATGAAATCTTGTGGTTTCACAGCATAACCTGCAGGCAAAGAATGAGCATGTCTGTAATCACTTAAAAAGTTACTCTGGTTTTGTGACTTGGCAGTTTTTTATAAGAGTTAGGTGGATTCATATCTGGAGGTGTGTGTGGGGGGAGGCTCCTGCATGATAAAGCTGTTCTTTGGAAACAGGAAGAGAGCATTAATAAAACTCATTAATATTTCCAAATAGTGCTTATTTGTTTGATACAAAGTTGCACTGACATCGCTTTTCAAAGGTTTTTTGCTAACTTTTCAGATAAAAATTTTGTGCCTGTCCTTCACAAAGCTGGAAAAATTTAGTCTTGGAATCTGTTTGGCATGTTTAATGACTGACTTACTATAACACAATGGTAAAAAATTGGAAAGGTGATAGGCCTATTACCAATCCTTTTGCTGAACTGATTTAAACCACAGTTGCCTCAGACTTGTTTCATTGCAAATGACATCAGCCTATGATCCATTGTTTTTCAGAGAAGATGAGAATATATTTTCCACTAATCATAGACAAGTGGCTCTCATAGACATTGTTTCCATTCCTATTGTAATTAAAAGCTTCTCAGCTGAGTGAAATGTATATGTTTCCCTCTGATATTTGTAGTTATGGGGGTATTCAGCTGCATATCTGATTCAATTTCACTCAGGTCTGTCTAATTGCTTTTCCATTCATAAAGACTGTTGTTTGGAAAGCCAGCTGGTTCAGGAGATCTGAATTATTTAAAATCTTCTTGCAATTACAAAATTAACAATGCATATGGCAACTTTTCTTCAATTTCCACATTTGTAATGTCTTGGGCAAAATTTTCAATATCTCTGTGAACATAAAATGATGATGAATCACTTCCTGGGAATACATTATGAAATATCCCAGGGCAAAAATAGGTGCAATTGCTGTTGGAGTTAGCACTTAATTTCTGCTTCACTGTGAATAGTACTTCCAGAAGTATTTGACCTCTAATCCCATATAGGTATTCCTGATCTGTATTTTCAACGCCCATGCCTCAGAAATATTGCATCCCAGGAAATGTAAATTTAAAGAAAGGGAGCAGCAAATAATACAGAAAAAGTTTAACTGAGTATTTTATAGGAATAGCTCCACAGAACCTTAGCTATTCCTCCACTCCTGCAGCTGTACAACAAAGTATATTTTGTAGACTATAACCATCCCAATGCTGACAATTTCAAGGAGACCACTTTGTTTAGCTCTAATGAAAGAGATGTTCACAACAGTTTGACTTCTGTAGGTTTTGTGGATTAGTTAATCACCCTTCAAATTTGATTTTGAACAAAAATTGGAACTTAAACACAGTCTTTGCTCTAGCTGCTGAATATCGTGATTTTTTTTCCTGTATTGAAACAATTCATCAGTCCTCTAAGTTCAGGAAAAGAAGGAGCTTGTAGCCTATATTTACTTACAAGGATCCCTAACTAATAAGGAAACAAAAATCCATTAGGCAGGTATGTCTAATCTGGAAAATTATTTTCAAACGATTCCATAAATCTTGTGGATACTCTGAGAATGAAATTGGAGATGTCATCTATAAACATGATGTGCATGACCTTAAAATATCAAGTGAATGTATAGAAAATTTCACATGTTTTGAAGCAAGTATTCTTTATTTACAGAAGGTTTGCTTTCTCAGGGGCTGTTTTGCTTTCATCAAACCAGTATCTGCATAAATATCTTTTTGGTAGCTTCAGAGGACATGCAAATATTGAAGCCATGTACACAACAACTTATAAAAACGAAGCTTTTTGTTGGTGTGTTGTTTACCTGTGCTTGTTTTGTCACTGTGTTCTTGCAGGTCTATGAATCTCCCAGTGCTTGTGGGGGACCTAAAACTCGTGATTAATGAACCAAGCAGGTTGCCTCTGTTTGATGCTATCCGCCCGCTCATCCCATTAAAACACCAGGTGGAATATGATCAGCTTACACCCAAACGATCACGGTAAGAAAATGCAGAACAACAACAAAACAACGTGATGCAGTTAACTTAAATAAAAACAGGAAATACTCAGTTTTGGGGTAAATTCAGAGTAAAATATTGTTCATCTGTGTAGAGTTGGGCACAGTTATTTTACTTTTGCTATATTTGCTAGAAGTACAGCTACCTGTACTGTACTTAAATTGTTTGCTAAGTGGTTTAATCTAGTAAAAGCAGGATAAAGGAGCCAAAACCAGTATTTTCTCATTTTTATTGAATTTAATAATAANAAATAATAAAAAAAAATAAAAAAATCTCGTAGCTCTAACCCTCTAAAAGCAGTTTCAGTGATTGCAAATATCTTTTCATATGAATAAACTTGATGGTTTTAGTTAACACACATCCATCCAAACTTCAGTAAACTTGCTTTTTTATGCCTAAATTACATAAGAGAAAAATAATGTCTTACTTTCATATGAAACAGTATTGAGACAAGGTGTTATGCAGCTGAACACTCAAGTGTTTTCCATTTTTGTAGAAAGCTGAAAGAGGTGAGATTGGATCGATTGAATCCTGAAGGGCTTGGATTAAGTGTAAGAGGTGGAGTGGAATTCAGCTGTGGCCTCTTCATCTCCCAGTTAGTTAAAGGAGGACAGGCTGACAATGCTGGACTTCAGGTAAGAAATTTCTATTCATGTTAGGTACTAAGAGTTGTTTTTAAACATTTAGAAATTGATTTTGCTAAGACACTCTTTGTCTCTTCTAATAGAATTCCTAAGATATGTAAAGCAATGCCATGGTAAACACCATTATACCAGTGGTGAATCAAGTCAATAAAAATGTTCATTTTGCCATTTTTAATGATATGTAAACCTTTTTTTTTTGTTTGTTTGGTTTTTTTTTGTTGTTGTTGTTGTTGTTGTTGTTTGGGATATGCTGATTTTTGAAGGTTAAAGGTTTAAAGGTTTTTCTGGAATGCTTATACTTCATGAGTAGCAACAGTTATATGTAAGCAGGTGGAAAGAAAGATTTCCAGACTGTGGAAGAGTGCTTTAAGTTGCCAAGTTCTGATTAAATGTAGATCATATAAATATGAAAAATGTTAATTCTGTCTTGCATAGATATAATTTGTGTAACGAAATGTTTGCTTGAACTTTGCATAAACTGAAACCCCCACATTTTATACGTAATGAAAGAGAGAACATATTTTTGACTATTCCCAGTGTCCTCTGTACTGCATAGAGTTGCACTTTCTGTGATTGAAGTTTGGGTACATGAACTTGCCAATAAGGGTAGCAAAAACAATTATGTGTAGAAACACTGCAATACTTAATGCAATTTGCATTAATGAAGTTTTGGGTGTTTGGTTTCTTTTGAATGTGGCATTGCTTAGTGAAGAGAGAAGTGAGAAATAACTGTGCCAAATGTCTGCATCTTTATATCAGACTTTGAATCTGATAAGGTGTATTAAAGGTCTGAATTTTTGACTGGAAAGGCTAATATGCCTGGCTACTTTTAATTTGTCAAGTCTGAATATTTGCTGTAAGTATTGATGGCTAAGGATTATATTTAACACTATTCCAAAATACATTAGACTAGCACAATTCATTACAGTGCTTAATTAAGCTAGCATGTTTTTGTAGATATGCTTCAGTATTACCTCACAAATCTCTTACATGAAAAAATAAAAATAAATATCTACCAACAAGGCAGTTGAAGTTAGGTTTCCGTGTTTGTGTCACTCATGCTGAAAGCTTTCTAAAATTTAAACTGTTCCTCTATTTGCATGCATGTGCATGCCCTTCTGTTTGTGCACTCATAGCTTTATATCCCATCCAGAATCACCTTTGAATTAGTTCCATCTTCTGTCAGCCTGCTCTGCACAGGTGCATGACTGGCATGCATGACAGGTGCATCCAGGGGGATGCTTTAGAAATTCCTTGGAACAAAACCAGAAGTTCTGTGTGTAGTTAGAACTGAGAGGGTGTTACAGCTCAGAACAAACCTTGTGCTCTATGTGCTGCCAGCCTAATTTAAGCATGGGATTTGCCAATGGGCAGCTGCAGAAAAGGACATTGATGCACCCTCTCAGTTTGCACTACAAAAGTTCGTGTGCCTCATCCTCTGCATTACACAGCAAGAATGGGAAGTGTAGACAAGGGAGTTGTTCCTGGGATGTGGTGAGCTCAATAGGAGACATTCCCTCTGCTTCCTTCCTCACCTGCTAGAAACTTGAGAAAAAGATCAAGACCAGTCACTTATATGGCTTTTGTAAACATCTTATGGAAAATACTGAAAGGTACTAATGATGCTGATCAATAAAAGACTTAATAGCCATTGCCTTAAATTGCCATTCTAATATATTGGTGTTAATGCTGTCTTGCAGCTCTGCTTCTCTGCTTTTGACTAATATTTTGACACAATCACTGGATAAGGAGTGATGTTCAGCTGTTGTGTTCTTATTGGGATGTCAGTTTTCCTGCTTTCTCTGTACACAAAAAGGCCCCATGGCTTTCTGTGACCGAGGTCATCACAGGACATGTTGGTGTCAGTGAGGGGGATTGCAAAGGATCCTTGGGCTGGAGTGTACAAACTCTGTTACAACTCAGAACATTGTTAGGGTTTAGCAGACAAAGTAGGGACAATAAGGGGGAAGAAGGCTTGAGACTGACTGAATTTGTTAGGGTTAGATTATATTAATTCATATGGGCAGATGGTGCTTTGCAGCTCCTGTAACTACCTGGCTTCTGTTTTTTGATATGTGGTGTTAAAGCTCAGCCTAAAGTGTCTGAATAATAGGTGGCACTAGGCACTTTCTGAACCCCACTGAATAACAAGACCTGACAGGCAGCCCATTGTTCTAAATTGCTGTCTCACAGTAAAGCCAACTGCTTCTGAAATTTCACCCACCTGATTTATTTAACAAAATCTCTACACATTTTCAATCCCAAAAATGCAGTCTGAGAAAGGTATAATGATTTTCTATTATACCATCAGTTTTACATACTGCTGCTTTTAAAATTTCCAGTTCAAATTGCATGTTTTCTCCTTGAGGTACTTTCCAAGTTACATTAAAATGACCAAATAATAATGAAGGTTCTCTGTAGCATTTGTAGGTTTGACTCTTTTTTGACTACAGTTTCTCTAAAAGGCACAAGTGTTTCCTCCTTCCATTAAGAAATGGACTTCATCTCTCCCCCCCACCCCCCACTGCTTTTTGATACTTGTGTGTGAGGATTCTGCTGAATACAAAGAGATTGGTGTGAATGATGAAAGTGGAAGCAGTATACAAAATGGGAAATTTGAAACAGTTGATGTTATTATATAAAGCCCTTCAATTTCCTAGAAGCACTAAATATTATATTTCTCATGTTAAAAGTTAGAAATAATAGGCATTTTACTTGAGAAAAGTTAGGTTTGCATCTTTTTTCTAAAAGGTCTGTCATCTCTCTGTTGGATAGGGAAAGGGGAAACTGTGATATAATACCAAAATAATTGTTACTGTTCTACTCTGCTCAGTCTTGCAGACTTTTATCTCTACAGCTCTGATTCATTAGCTTGGTATACAGTGATACCTGTACAAAAGTAACAAAATACATGAAAACAGCTATTAATTACCCCAATATTAGATACCATTGTTCAGGAAAAGCTGTTCAAGTATCCTAAAGAGAAGCAGTTTGCTGTATGCCTATACATCTCCTGTAGTTCTGCCTAGATTGGGTTATTTGTAAAGCAGCCTCAGCCATTGTCTGTCAGCAATACAAATGTCATTAGGTTGAGTGAAGAGTGTTGAGTTTCAGAAATAAGATGACAGTCTAGCAAAGGAGAGTGTTAAAAATATCTGTATGGGAAAAGCTCATTCCTGTACCGGAGGGGGAAATAAAATATGCTCTTGTGTGCATTTATAATTTTGCAAGTGCCTCTTGGGGAGATGAGAACAGATTTGACTCAGTGAATGCTGACATCCTCAGAACAATGCGAGTTCTGCTGGTACAGAAGCCCCAGGATGGCACTGTCATTTGCAGCCCTAAAACCAGGGGGCTTCTGTGTGTTAAGGCATTGCAGCCAATAACAGTTATTACAGGCTGCCCTTTTAAAGAGTCGGGTTTGTGCAAGCCCAAGCTCCATGCTCTGTTACAGTCTGCATGATGTGGAAGATGTGAGAAAAGGGGGGATCTTGAACTAAAAGAAAACCAAAAAAAAGCCCACCCTACCCCTTCACCACGTATGTGAAATCGACAGAAGGTGGATAGGGTGGATGGACGTGGTTTTGAATGTTTGGAACAAGGTGGTTAAGTGAGAGACGGCAAGAGCTGTCAGGGGTGTAACTATAAACTACAGACTTCATCTGCTCTTCTTGTTTGATTCTGTATTTTACAACAGGTTGTATGTTCAAAAGCCTTCATTACTGACCTATTTCTGGTGTTACTAAAGATTATTTTAAAAATCTGATGGTAAAGCTCTTGGGAGTGCAGGCCATTGCCCTGGATGAGATTTATTTTGGATGCCCAGCAGAGGGAGTGGATGTCCCACTGGTCAGGGGCTAGGGACTACAGTCCTGTTTTGCCTCTGTGAGTGTGTTCCGTTCTGCAGGGCAGTTTTCTTTGCTTTCGTAGCCTTCTGATGCTGTGTTGTGCCAGACAAAAATCCTCAGCTTCCGTGGAAAGTGTGACCATGAGCAGTGCTGGTATAGTGGACACGTTAATAATGTTTTGTGTAGCATTGCAGAGCATGAGACACTTCCCAGAATAATTAGAAAAGCTTGTGAAAGAAATAAAAAAGATACATTTATGGGTGGTTTTTTTTTTGTTTTTTGTTTGTGCCTTTTTTTTTTGAATTTGCCAGATCACAGTAGGAAGATTCAAGTCATCATTACAATATGAAAGAAGGCAGAAGGTGATAGCATGCCTAATGTCCTGTCACCCAATGTCATGTCCCTGTGTCTGTTAAAGTCGCTAAGAACACAGGCTATACTGAGGAATTTCTACTTCCACTCAGTCCTCTCATATAAAATGAAAGCACAGAGCCCCTCATAAAGTAATCGTAGATTTATTTTTTCTAAGTGAGATTGATAATGCATTTCTCCCAAATTTTGTTGAATAAAAATACAGTTGCTTTAGCTTTGCTGAAACTTGAAATCAGCCTAATGCAGATAGCAGCATGGAAAACATAAACCTAAAGTGAAATTTGGGAGCTTGACACTTGAGTCTTTAAATGGAACATTTTAGGCAATCATTAACTAGGGATAATGCTGCCAGACAATTTGTGAGGAGGCACCCAAAGTTTCCTGGACTGAGAACAAAATCCCATGCTGTTGATATTAATGAGAAAAGTCTCATCAAATACATTTTACATAACAAATATTCACAGTAGCTCAGAGGAAATGCTACTGGAAAGGACCCAAAGTATTTGGCTTTGTCCATGTGGAGATCAGAGGTATAAGATGATACTGTTGATGGTTTGTTAAGGTCATCTCATGGTAATCATTTGTGTATTTTACTGTGCAGTGGATTGATCTGCATTGATAATGGAAGGAATCATGTATTAATTTTCATACAGCCACATCATGTGCTTCACGTCAAGTGAAAGCCTTTGCTTATGGTGCTCCAGCCAGGACCTGGCATTTTTCATTGTAATCTTGAGCAGATAATAAGTAGACAATAATAAATGAAGTAGGCAATGTCTTCATCACTGATTCCTTCTCAGCCTAGCTGGCTAAGAGGATCATTGGGCAGAGTTCATAAAAACTTGGAAAATTCTCTCTAGCCATCATAGCATTTCAAATTTGGATTTATGTTAGAGGAAGAGAAACTTTTTGACTGTACTTTGATAAATAAGATTTTAAATTTTATAGAGGTGGCTGAAAGCACCCTGTGTGTTCTACATTATTAAAGTGAACACTGCCAGGGAATGTCCTTCGGGTGCTGCCATTGGATTGCCAATAAATATTAGCAAACAAAGACAAAGAGGTAAAATCCCTTAAAACAATGCATTTTCTCAATCCAGAATCAGGCAAGATAATAAGACTAAGTTTAGTTTCTTATTGATCAAATATATTAAGGAATATATCTCAGAAAACATATGGTAAAAGCAAACTTTAACTTCTGAAGTATAAAAGAAGAAAATAACACCAAAATTATTGGAATTAAAACAGACTGCTGTTTTTAAGGTAATCTGTGGAGTACAAATCTGATGTATAGTAGACAGTATGTATAAAATGGTTATTTGGCCATTAATTTGCTCTTTTGGTGTTTGGTATTAATTCAAAACAAATACAGGTAAGTCTGATCTGACATTATGTGAAATTCAGGAAGTATTCATGAATCAACATTATCTAACTTTTGCATTAAAATGGTTGCCAGATTGTATTCAATCTTAAAAACTTTTAAAATTATTAACTTACACTTACTTTTTCTTCTCCCTTCTGTTTTTGAGGTCGGAGATGAGATAGTGCGCATCAATGGATATTCCATTTCGTCATGCACACACGAAGAAGTCATAAACCTCATTCGTACAAAGAAAATCGTGTCCATAAAAGTTAGACGTAAGTAACGCAACAAATCACCTGTATCACCAAAGATTGCTGTTAATGGATTGCTTGTGCTCTGCAGAAACCTAACAAAGTATTCTTCTTTTTCAGATATTGGCATGATACCTGTCAAAAGGTAATGGCTTTTCATTTGAAAACAGATTATTCATTTTCACCCAGCCTCTTCTATCCAAAGAATCTATGTTTAATTATGAAAAATGTGTGAATGGTGATTAAAATGTCACATCCTTTTTAATGAACAGGCAGATGTCTTGCTTGATGAATCTGATTTTATACCAGTTGCCTACTTAAATGAACCGATTTCTATTTCCTCATTTGTCACAGATATCTCCTGGAAATTTAATTATCAATGCACCTAGCTTAGCAGAGAGCTCCACTGCTTCTTTGTGTATGTAGCATTTGATGATGGCTTCAGAGTTTAGAAAAATTTGAAATTGTTTTGGTCTTCCAATTTTTGTTGAAAAGCTGAATCTTTAGGTGGAATGTTTGAGAAATATTAATGACAGGAGGTGTTGCTCTGCATAGACATTTGTATAAGATGTTTGAGTGGTTATGATTCATTTTACAATCTTCTCTGAGTTTCCTAAAATTGTTTCACCTGAGAGGTCTTTATCAATTTTATATTCAATCTTTACTAGCCCAAATAATTGTACACTTGTTTAATGTTCTATTTAAATTGCTGGAAAATAAACCAAATGTGAATGTTATCCTGTGGAAGGATGGATTGTAGGAGAATAGAGATAGTGCTGAAGTCAATCTTACCCCGAGGAGTTGCAGCTGTACTAATTACCAAAGAGTAGGAACAGCCTTGCCCTTAATAGGTCACAGCTATGTCCAATAAGGCCTGCCCTTAATAGGGTGCAGCTGTGTCCAATAAGGATGGTCCAATAAGGTTGGGTGTTATAAAAGAGTGGGTCAGCTAGGTGAGAGGAGAGTCAGGGAGTTGGAATCAGTTGGCTGTGCTGCTGTGAATACCTAGGGTCAGGTGTTTGTGTCAGGGACAGTAAGGGTTGGTATGTGCTGCTAGGGACAGATAGGGTCAGGTGTTTGTGTCAGGGACAGTAAGGGTTAGTGTGTGCTGCTAGGGACAGATAGGGTCAGGTGTTTGTGTCAGGGACAGGTAGAAGTCAGCCAGCTGTGCGGAAGAGAGAGAAAAGGAGTCAGAGCTGTGAGGAGCTGCCCATGAGAACTCACAGAGAGAAGGTGTGAAAGTCTTACAGTAAGATAATAAACTAATGGTGACAGTCAGTTCCCACCCACCATTGATTGGTGCCAAGCACTGATGCTGACAACTGGTGGCCTGTATGGGGATGAGCTCTGACATTATCCAAAGAAAGTTGTGGAAGCAAAACAGAAGGCTCCATTCCAAAGTAGCTTCTGGAATACATTGACGTTTATTTTGTCCCATTATTTAAAATTATTTTTTCCTTTCAGTTCACCAGATGAACCCCTTAAATGGCAATATGTGGATCAGTTTGTGTCAGAGTCTGGGGTAAGAGATCAGTATTTTGTTAAATGTCTTCTGGGGAATCTGTAATGGTTCTGAAACACTTTGTCCTCTGACCTTATCAGAGAAGCTATTGAATGCATTACTATAATGCAATATCTTGTTGAAAGTATTCTATGAGGAATATCTTTTGTGATATGAAATTATTCTAGAGCTATTAGGTAAGGAAAGGGCAGGACACAAATGAAATTGCTTCTTCATTAACTGCTTTTTCATTTTGCTTGAACTTATTAACTTCCCAGGCTACAGTTCTACTGCACAAATCTTTATCAGATTATTTGGCCTATTTTAGGCATATTAGTGGAGGAATTACAACTTTGAATGCAAGTGACTTCTAAGGGTTGCAGAAATGAAAAGAAACACCACAATTACTGTTCTTTTGCTTTCAGGAAGAAAGACTTACTTAAATAGGGAGCCTTATCATGTATTTCTCCAGTCCTTTTGTCAAGGAACATCTAAATGATTATTTTTCCATATCACTTTCCTCTAATTTTCCTCCACTTTTTTCTGAAGACAAAATTTGACTATTTAAGTAATCTTCTCCAAATAGATAAGTTCAGTCTTTCACTTCAGTCATGCAGCTCTACTGAAATGACTCTACTTCACATTCATTTCCAGCAGGATAGGACCTTGGAGCTTTGAATAGGACCTTGAATCTTATCTTGATGCTGGTTGGGATTCATCCTGGCTACATGAAATTTTATAGCAGTCTTGATATGAATTCAAGATAGAATTAACATCTGCAGCATTGTTTAATCCCTCTACAGGAAGGAAAGGGCAGTGTTGCTGGACTTGCTTCTTCTGGAGGGAGAGACAATAAAGAGAAGAAAGTCTTCATTAGCTTGATTGGTACAAAAGGCATGGGATGCAGGTGGGTAGACGTTTTTTATTTAATGTCACTGTTTTTTAAATGAGACAATCAAGGCAGTTATTTCCATCCTTCTTGGATATGATGTCAGGAAAATAAAGATCCGTGCTGGATCAGGAAGGCAAACTAAGAGCAGGATATCTGTGGCACATATTACATATTTTTAGGCAAGGCGTAAGTACCTGTTAAAAGTTCTGTCATGAAGAAAAAAACTTTAAAATTTAAAAATTAGAGCAGACTGAAAGTACCTTAGTACAACTTGTCATGGAATTGGATCTTTTAAATGCTTTTACATTTTTAAATACTTAAAAGTGCTACTCGGTGATATAGCAAATTTCTGACCCTTTTCAGAACTAAAACACCATCACAAAGCTATATCCAGCTCCTAAAATTAATGTTGAATTTGAAAGGCTTTTTGGAAATATCACTCTAGGATTCTTGGACTCCTGTCCTTGCAATACTTATGGAGGTTTTGGAGTAGAAGGCATATCGTAGGATTTCTTATATATTTAGAACTATATAGTTGTAACTATCAGGCCTTTTTTCTCCTGTAATTTGGAAGATGTAGAGGTTTTTAAAAATTATTTACAAACCTGGAGGGGTGGCTCAGCATCACTTGTTGAATATATAATCTACAAAAACTGTTTCTGTATCTAGGCCCAGCTTAGATGGCAGCTTAAAGTTCCTGAGCTAGATGTTAGCCTCTGGATGAAACATCCTTCTTGCCCCTAACTAGTAATCCTAACAAAATAACAATATGTTAATATGTTTTATACATACAGTATCTTGCAGTTCAGTGAATAATTAGTAATTCTTCATTGTGTTACTTGCCCACTTTCAAATATCATTA
Organism: Ploceus nigricollis; assembly: GCA_013399945.1. NCBI lineage: Eukaryota > Metazoa > Chordata > Aves > Passeriformes > Ploceidae > Ploceus > Ploceus nigricollis. Next base: position 188,751 of record VXBC01000613.1, on the reverse strand, counting down.
GTGTTCCAATCCTTTAGACAGTGTCGGTCAGCATACATGTAAGTTTCAGCATGTAAGACAAATTACAGAAGCTTGAGTATTTTTCTTTTCGGTTTTTATTTTAAACCAGTTTTGTGGGGTAGAGAATAGGAAAATAGGATGATAAACCATTGTGTGTGTACTGGTAAGTTTTGCTGTTTGTTTCAGAGTTGGCTAATACTATAAATATTCTTGGAGCAAAAATAAATTATGAGGAAACAACTAAAACTACTCACTGTATTACACTGTATTCCTCATAATTATTATTCTATAAATATTATCCAATTAATGTTTGGGGATTTTTTACATTTCCAGTATTTCCAGTGGTCCAACACAAAAACCAGGCATTTTTATCAGCAATGTTAAGCCAGGTTCTCTTTCAGCAGAGGTGGGCTTAGAGGTAAGTTTGCTACCTTCCAAGGTAGGTACCACAAGTAATTCTTGTTTTGTGTTGACAGCTCCAAGGATTCATGGAGTTTTTTCCCCCATGGGAAAGAAATATCTGGTGATTACATTTCAAACGAAGCTAGTTTTCTAAAATTTTAAGAACATGAGTGACCTGGGTCAGACTAATATTCCTTCAAGCTCAGGATTTGATCCCAAGCAGTGGCAATAGCAGATCCCAGTGTAGGAGTATGTGCAAGCCTGACCAGTTTCCAGTCTCTTCCCCTTGCACTCTGCCAGTACCCATGATTGTTGTGTGAAGGGTGCTAGAGAGCACATTTCTTTCTGTTTTCATTGAATATATGTACTAACTTAGCATCTGTACTAAAATTTGCATTAATTTCTTTAGGTTGGTGATCAGATTGTTGAGGTGAATGGAGTGGACTTTTCTAATGTGGATCATAAAGAGGTAAAATCAAGCCTTCTTAATTCCTTGGATTTGTAGCTGTCAGTTTATTAAACATCTGTCCTTTTTTCCTGTCCACAAAAAGTATGTTTTAATACTGGGCTACTGACTTAAGGGGTTGAGTATTGAACATGAGATTTTGGATATTTGCATACCTACCACTCTGTTTAGTTCTGGTAATTCCAGCCTTGGCAACTAGCATTATACTGGCCTTTTATCACTTCCTTCACACTGATTTTTGTTTTGTTTTAATTTGCAGGCTGTCAGAGTGCTCAAGAGCAGCCGTACTTTGACTATCTCTGTGGTAGCAGGCGCTGTAAGTAGTATATTTGTAAAAGCAGAACATTTGTAAGCAGAAAATTGCTATGTAAGTAAATAAATGGATAAAAACAAAACCTGTGCTTCTGTACAAGATCTATACTCTGTCAAACCAGGACAGTTTTGAGTGGCGTGTGATTCTTTCATACCACACCAAGTATTCATCACAAACATGATTGTGGGCCAATGCAGAACCATTCCCTTTAAAAGGAAGGGAAATTAACTTTATTGTAATGTTTGAGAGCTTCTGTTCTAAGAGATATCTGTTTCTGCTGAAACATGAAAGGTGAATTGGATTGGAGACAAATAATTTTTAATCCTGAATTGCTGATACCCTAGTCTTATTCCAAATGAATTCCTTTTGTAACTGTTTATCTGATCTCATTAGTGTATTGACACACTGAAAATTGCTCCATTTTTCATTTCCACAGTTCTGTGCAACAGAACTATAAGCCTTTGGGGTCTAATCTAAAGCCAGCTGAAATTAATTAAATCTTCCCTCTGACTTTCAATAAATGTTTTAATGTTTTTACTGCTTTAATCCTTCTTATAGAAAGTGTGTGGTTGTATACAAGAGGATAATCAAGTTCCATAGACTAATCAAAGACGGTGTTTTCTAATTGCCCTGCAACTGAATTAAATAGGGAAAAAAAAGATTCAATAAGTCACTTCAGCTACTTCCTGAGGGCTCATGTATACTGTGTAGCTACATTAAGGAATTAATAGTTTATTTGATCTACTGTTACGGTAACAAAAGATGAAGTTGTCCAAAGGCACTATAGAGATTATTTAAACAAATACTCTGTGCTAGTTGATTAAGCTCCAGGAATTCAACATCCTAAGGACTTAGTTTCAACTCCCAGTTATATTAACAACTTTAAAAATATGAGATCTACCTCAGCATGCATCACTGGGGTGGTATCCTTAAAATGGCAAATTGTTGCTATGGAACTCTTCTGTTCTTCACTCCTTCACCTTGCATCATCTTCTCAATAGACATCTTTGTCTGGAGAACAGATAGCATAAGAAAACAGTTTGCCCATTATGGTTCAAAGACATTCCTCAATGCCTGGTTTTGTTCAAGATGTCTACTTTGTGCTTTAGAGACAGGAAAAATCCTACGTTCCTACATTCCTAAGATGTGATTTTTATTTCAGAAATGAAAATTAGATTAATGTTATCAAAGTGTTCTACCTATAGCCGTATGGAAGTATCTTTCTTGAACAGAAAATAGTGCTAGTGTCTTAAAGCAAATGAAACAGGAGCAAAACCAACTGAAATACATAAACTATACAGTGTTTTGGGGGTGTACGTTCCCTGTATTTGGGTTCCTGAATGACAATACATTTCTGCAGGAGCCAGGCATAAGAGCATTAAAACACAGTAACTGTGTAGTTGTCTTCACATTGGGAATCATTCAGTGTTCTGTTCTCTGGCATTTCATTGCTCAGTGAGACTTCAAGAAAGTATAATGTGAATTTTTTTCTGGGTGACACAATGAGCATGTATTTGGCATGATCTCTGCAGAGTTGTTGTTGACTTCAGTAGTTGCAAACCTCATCTGAAGTGTTTGGTACATAATAACTTAGAGGCTGAAACTAGAATAGCTCCTTGGAGTAAGCAGTCAGGTCTTTGAGGATCTTTCAGGGTGTGTTCCTCAGGAAGAGCAATGTGAGGAAATGGCAGATGTGCTACTATGTAACTGGGTTTGAATTATTTCCTAGAAGAACTGCATTCATGAGATATTTTCACTACTGATTGGGGTGGTGGTTTTGATTGCAGGGCAAGGAGCTGTTCATGACTGAAGAAGAAAGGCAAAGAGAAGCACGCCTCCGTGAGCAGGAACGCCAGGAGTTAATGCATCAGAAGCGGCTTGCACTGGAGACCAACAAAATCATCAAAGAGCAGCAAGAGAAAGAGAGATTGTGAGAACTCTCTATAGGACAGTCTGAAAAATGTAGCTTGGGTTTGGGGAGGGCATGGAAGACAGGAACACAGAATTCTGTGATACTTGTCACAGAAGTGAGAAGATTCTCAACTTAGATTAAGTTTGTTTTGCTTTTGCAGAGTCTCTGTTCATAAAATGTTTGTCCTGTGATGCTCTTGATATTCTGGGCTTTCAAAGCTGATATCATTCAAAGCCAGCTTGAGTAGAAGGGTCCCTTTGCTCCCTGACTGTCATACCCCAGTGATTCAGTGTGATATTCATTATTTTCCTGATGCTATTCACTCATGCTTTATTTTTAGCAAGACAGTTAGAAATTTTATATTCATACAAAAACACACTATAGTCTTGCCTCAGAAGGAGGTAGTGACTTAAAGAATGAAGTAGATGATATGCCCTTATTATCCAGATGGTCAGGAATGTCCTCAGGGTTCCTAGGAAACCATACTGAACCTTTGGTATCTTAAAGATGACTTGTAAACAGAGAGTTTTCCCCCAATACAAATATATTTACTGTCTTAATCTTTTACTAACTATATGCTGACACACTTTGTTCAGGTTCTTACTCAGAAAATGCTACTTTTATCATGTTGTCCTAATTCCTCTTATTATAGAAGAAAGCTGGAGATTTCCCAGAAGGCTGCAGAGGAAGAAGAGAGATATCGCAGAGAAATAGAACAGTGAGTAAAAACCTTACACAGGCAATGTGCCACCTGGAAAATGGTTCCTTGTGTATTAGATTAGATCTGGCTGAAAACATTCTGCATGTTGCTTTCAAATGAAATGTGTAGTTATTTCCATTTAGCAAAATGTGGGATCCAGTACATATCAGTACACCACAGTTACAGAATAGGAAACTGATCTGAAAATCAGCACCTGTAAACATGAGGATTATAAATAAACATGAGGCAATAATAAATTCAGTGTGAAGCTGAAATTATGCACTTATTTTAAAAATATTATTAATATATAGAGAAACTTAAGATTAAGGAAGTTCTGTGTCCCAAAACTTGTTTACTTTGTTGTCACTGAAACACTACATTTAATTCTAAGAGGAAAAAAAACCAGTTCTGCTAAGAAACAGATCAGTAGTATATTTTAACTTAAGCATTCTTTTACATTTGGAAGTTTTAAATTAACCAGTTGTTATCACAGTAATTAACTTTCCTTCTAAATGATGCTGGAAAATCGCATGAAAATGCAAATTGCAGAATAATACCTGTTTTCATTCAGCCTTTTAGGGCTGAGATTGACCCTCAAGTCTTTGGCTTTGCCCCTTTGACGTATTAAGGAGTTTTAATTCATTTAAGTCCCTTTTCATGTACCTGATAGAAAAAGAGAAGAGATTTCTGAATTTGTAAGATGCATAAAGAAATATATTCCCCAGCTGTCACAAGAGAAAAGTCTTCTGGCAGTCCTGCTCTGGGCTATACAGCAGCACATGGATGTATTCTTATGCATTTCCCTTTTCTGATCCCAGGGAGTTGATAACTCCCTGTTCTTTATTTGTGGCCTACTATAGATATTCCTGCAATAGCCAAAAGCTGCTGTGAAAGCAGGCCATCACAGGTGAAGGATGATTCTGTTCTCCAAATCTAGATTGCCTGTCTGTTATAATGGATGTTGGATATCTCCTGTGTTGTTCTGCACTAAGAGCATCTTTGCTCACTCAGGGAGGGCTTTCATGCCCTGAGGACTGCTCAATGTAAAGTCTAGTACAGATTTATACTTCCTTGTATAATTAAGTGTTGCTCAGTCATTTTTAAGCTTTTCCATATCACAATCCAAACTGTTAAGTTGATGTCAATCTCCTGGCTGAGGAAGAGGGAGAATAGTAGTAGAGGAACCTAGATGAAATCTAAAGCTGATATTTAATGGGCAGTTATGGCTGGCTAAAATACAATATTTTTCTGTATTAATTGTTTTTTGAGTATCATGCCTTGCCTTCTTTTAAGAATCCTTTCTGCAGGAGTTCCTTATATAAAGTCACTGTGCCCTTTTTTGCTATCCTACATTTGAAAAAATTTCAAATGTGCCTAGATGGCAAAGGTCCCTAACTCTATGTACTGCAAGTTACATTGTAACACCAACTTTTTAAAGCTTAAATTAAATGAAAAAACCATTGTCCATTGTTCCCTGACAATGCCTCTAAATATAAATAGTGAGCTCAGCTACAGATTTAAGAATGTTTTGACATCATGTGAATATTTTTTCAATTTACTTTAGCTAATTTAGAGATGCAAAAGATAATCCAAATATAAATGGCATCATATATATCTAAGACCTGGTAAATTTTGGCACCACATTATCTATTCAAGGCAAGCTATAATCAAGAATAGATCTTGGATTATTTAAGACAACGTATATGAAGCTACGTGTTGTCAGGTTATTCAGCACTTCTGCTGTGACATACTTGGTATTTGCTGAATTTTTGTTTGAAATGTCTTTTTTCTCTGATGAAAGTGCCATACTAGGTAATTTATTTAATATGGTTTCCATTTCAACAGTATTTATTTCTTTTTGGGAAGAGTCACTTTTTATGTCAACCTAGAACTATGTGTTTAGGAAGGAATCATCAAAATAGATTTAAAGATATAGAGAGGAGTCACATGTTTTTAGGTATAATTTGCCATTGTGACATCCAATTTAGGTGTATGATAGATATTCTGTCACTCTGTTTCAGTTTTTCTAGTAAGTAATTCCAGTCCTAAAAATTGCTAAGTGTGAGATGGTTTTTTACTTCATTCAAGGTGACAGTCAGTACTGTAGTGTGTCACTCATGGCTTGGTATCTGTGCAGGTGTTATATAACAGGCCTTAGAAGTCTAAATATTAAATAAGGATATCTTCTTACACTGTACTTTACAAATTATTTTAGTAGCTTAGTAAATGAAACAGATTAATGCAAGGAATTCAGTTATGAGGAAGGAGCAGTTTATTGTGCTTTATATTCAAGAGAAAAAGCAAATATGCTGAAAAATTATAATGTTAATGAATATATACTGATGTTGTCGGGTTTGTACTCAGAATGTCTAACTGCATTTGTTTCCTCTAGGATAACAGCAGAGGAAGAGAAATTTAAAAAGGAGTGGGAAGAAGATTGGGGTCCTAAAGAGCCACCCAAGTCTCTAAAAACTGTAACTGCAGAAGTGCACGCTGCCCCTCGTTCCAAACACAAAAGTAAGTAATTGATGTCAACTTGCCTACTTCTATTTGTCTCAGACACATCACTGAGCTCTATGGAACGTACCACCAGTTTGTCTCCACGTTAAGCTAGAATTGCTTATTTTCAAAAGACTGGAAGCATATGATAAATCAATTAAATAACTCTTATTTAACAGGTACCTATCTTGCAAAATCTACATCCATTCAAATAGTCATGGTTTTTAACAATCAACAGCAGGAAAAATAAACATAATAAGGCTTACTAAGAAATAGTCTGAAGCATAAACCTCTATAGCTTGGGTGTTTAGTGCATTGTTTTGCATGTTTTTTCTGTTCAGTGGTTACCTGTCAGCCTTTTCACAGTTTGGCTTGGAAGGGCTATTAAAGATCACCTTGTTCCAACCCCTGCCATGGCTGGGGACACCTTCCACTAGACCAGGTTGCTCAGAGCCCCATCCAACCTGGCCTTGAACACTGCCAGGGATGGGGCATCCACCACCTACCCTGAGAAACCTGTTCCAGTGCCTCACAGTAAAGGATTTCTTCCTAGTATCTGATCTAAATCTATCCTCTTTTAGTTTAAAACCATTCTCCCTTGCCCTGTCACTACACACCCTTTTAAAAAGTTCCTTTTCAGTTTTCTGGTAGCCCCTTTTAGGTACCAAAAGGCTGATCTAAGGTCTCCCAACAGCCTTCTCTTCTCCAAGCTGAGCAGCCCTAACTCCCTCAGCCTTCCCTCATAGCAGAGGTGCTCCAGCCCTCTGATCTTCATGGCCCTCTGCTGGACTCATTCCAACAGGTCCACATCCATCTTATATTGGGAGCCCCAGAGCTGGATGCAGCACTCCAGGAGGGGTCTCAAGGAAGCAGAGTAGAGGGGCAGAACTCCCTCCCTTGCCCTGCTGCTCATGCTGCTCTTGATGCAGCCCAGGATGCTGCTGGCTTTCTGATTTATTTGTCCAAAGGGAATTAAGACAGTTGGAGCTTAGCTGGCAGTTAAGAAGCTAAACTGGAAGCTGCAAATTGTATGTGGAGAGTGTACTAAAATTGTATTGTACAAATTAAAATGTGGAAAGTTCTCACTGCATAATTTATAGGAGACCTGGACCGATTCCTAACCTGATGCTATCTTATTATATTATTTTGTGTGTGGCTTTGGGGAAGTCTGCTGATGGTTCTGTTAGAGGAAAAGCCACCAAACTCTTCAGGCTTCCCTTCATCACATAGCAGACCAGTTGTCCACATGTAGATTCTAATAGCTCTTCAGGACTGGAGGAGGTTGGAGATTGTTTTAAGTAGGGCCTTTTTTTTTTTTTTTTTAAACAATTCTTTAGAAAAACATCCCATCACTAACTACGTTTTTTGTTTCATGGAAACTTCTAGTCACACATTACTGCTCTCTTTTTCATTTCATGGGAACCCCCAGTTACTGTCACTTCTGTCCCCTCACCCCTTTCCTGCTTTGTTTCTCTAGTAGATTTAAAGGGAGTTGCACATGACCAACTTGAAACAGATGACATGGATGAAGTGAACATGAAGCAAGACAAACAGGTTTGCCACTCAGCCCTGACTTCCTATCCTGATTCAGATTCTTCCTGTGTCTCACCTCCTCCTGACAGTCAGTCTTGACATTAAACTGACCATTTGGTTTTCCTAGGGCAATATGTGTGGTCCTTTAGTAAATGATGAAAGATTTTGACACTGCTGCTGTCATTGCATCTAAAGATAGCTCGCTATGAAATCTAACAACTCTACAGAAACATGGACTATATTGAGCGCTCTGTGTTAGCAGTGTTTCTTATATAAAGTTATGGTAATATATTCTTTTGTATGTTCTTACTTAGCAATATATTTTATAACATTTATGCACTTGGCTTGAAATATTTTGTCCTGGGAAATGGAGCTTTTCATGTCTCCTCAAAAGCCACGTTCTGCCACAAGCTTGAATGAGTTTGAATGCCTGTTTGATTTTCATAAGGCTTGCTAAAACTACTGTAAAGTAGGAGTGTGACCATAGAAATTTTAGCAATGCACATGCCTGTGTGGTTCTGTATGAAGATTACTTGTTGCATTTTCTTTGTTTGGCATAAAATGTGTATCATTAAAATAAGGGAAGCCTATGACTAAATGTTCTAGAACCATTTATCAAGACTTTAGCTAAGAACTTGTCATGTAATATCAAACCTCTGGTGTTGCGTCTTCAAATAAATTTTAATCAGTTACACATCAGCATGGATTGGTCTGAGTATGAGCCTGCCCTTGGCTTTTCTTCAAAAAACAACTTTTCCTTTACCTTTTGTAGCTTTTGGATGGTTTTATCGGTATGAAGGAAAATTTCCCACAATCCGTAAGGTACAAAGTTTGAAATGTGAATTTGTTTGCTGTGTGTGTGTTTGAATTGGAGTTCCTCATTTTTCTTCTTCTCTGCTATTAGTAAACAATCTTTATACTCAAATGCTCCTTCTTTCAACGTGTGCACAAATTAAGACGCCTTTGGAATGTGTGTTTCTAGGACTTTGTCCTTTTGAGTCCTTCAGGCTCTGAGTTCTGCCATGTTCAGAGGGAATTGTATAACAATACTTTGCAGGTGTTCATTACAGGTGGGCAATGCATGTCTTCATGCTCTCCAAAAGTCCTCAGAATCATGTGTATATAGAAACAGTAGGGACAAAAATTATCCAGTTATACCTTTGCAAATCTCCCTGTAGGAAGAGTGCTGAAGGCAAAAGGCTTTTAGGCATGCACATATGAGCAAAAAAAAAAAAAAAAAATTAACCATCTTTAAGCTGATAGAATACTTCTGTGTCTGTAGAGATGCTGCTGAATTATTGCAATCTTAATTTATGAGAGTTTCAAATAATATTTTATACTTGCTGTTGCTTCCTTCTCTTTATTTCTTGCAATGTATATTAGCCATATTTATAGGGGGATTGCTGTTGTATTGTGTTGTGTGCTTTAGTGGTGGGTTTTTTGATAATTAACTGCGGTAAAAGTGCCATGAAGATTTTGTGTGTGTGTATCTGGCAAGAACTCAAGGTTTCAGAGGAGGTCAGGATTGTTTCTGACAGATGAAGTCTTTGTGTCACTGTTTAGAGCTATTACTTTGACCTTCTGTGTGCCCAGGATATACCTGTTCCCCTTAAGAGATCAGGAGAAGATGGTGCATTCCAATACCTTTTTGTACTGCTAGTGACTGTAAATCATCATGGATCTGTAACCTGTGTGAAAGCCAGGGCAGTTAGGATTTTCTAGGATTTTCTATAATTCTGAAAATTATAAATGCATGCTGTGGAAACTCTTCACACAAAGAGGGTAATATTTTGTGTTGCTGCTGACAACTATAGTTCAGAGAATGCCCAAATACCTCTTCATATACTAATGATCTTAACACAATTCCTGTTGAACTTTACCACACTGTGTGCACTGGAAACTTGAAAATATTTATTTTTAATCATTTGCTTTTGGCATTGATGAATTTTTATCCTACTCCCTATTGCTAATGATTTTTTGTTTGTTTTAAAAACAATATTTCACTCTGTACTAAAAATGTCTATAATAGGAAGTAAACTGAATCCATGGGGAAAATTGTAGGAAAGGATGAATCATCCTGTTGTAGCTGAATGCTGTGAATGCAGCTGAGACAGTCAGATGTATGTTCATGTTCTAGAAGACTTTGGCTTGTGTACTGCTTAGTGTGCCTTTAAATTCAGAAATTCTTCAAATGTTGATACCTAGCAAGTTGACCTGCCTGATGTTACATCTAGCAGACAGTACTAAATGTATCTTTGAATTCTTAAGAGGACGATATTGGCAATTGTTGTTAAGGTAAAAACTAATTATCCCTGAATAAAATAGGCCACAGAATTAGGTTTATGTTAAAACATTAGTGTGAAAAGCTAGATTTTTTTTTTTTTTAGTTAAGCTTTGTCTCCAATGTTTTTGGGGCTCCTTGTCCCCCTGCTCCCCTCCCTACAGCACTACCACCATGTAACCATGAAGCAATAGACTACATCCTACTGAACTCAGCAGTACAAAGTTCCCGTTAACTGCTTGACTGGGGGAATTGGCTTCTGTAGCTGCCAGGGAAAATGTCTGTTTTCCAAGGCTTTGTTATCAATATTAACGTGCAAAAGGTGAAAGGAAGACAAATAATGCTATTAAATGTGAAACAGTTTGTGGTGGTTTTGGGAATTCAAAGCAAGAAAAGTCAATAGCTGATGATGATAAGAACAAAATCAAACCTGAAGCACAGCCTTTCTGGCTGTGGCAGTAATTGTCAATAAGTGCCCACCTGCTCCTCGATTTTACTTTTCATAAATAAAAGGAGAACATGGCATTTCCAAAATGAACTAAGTCCTACCTGTACAAATGTGAAAGGGTAGCAGAAATGTGACATCCCTAAAGAAGAAATGAGGAGCAGTGTGTGTTTTGAAGACAACAGGAACAGAGGCTTCCAAAAGACTATGTAGCTTTTCCCTTAGATTGTATCCTACATCTAAAATTTTAGCGTCGCTCTGTGCTCTATTAGTTAACTCATCTGAGTAGATGTTATCCAGTGCTTATAGGAGCTAAATGGTCTTTGTGATGCAGTGTTCCTTCTTGGAAGCAACTCAGTTTCTGCACTGATCTAAACCTTTCCTTTATAATTCCTTATTTCAGTTTTATTAGGGGATGCAATGCTGATTTTAGGGCATACGCATGAAGCTGTTGTATGCATGGACTATTCGCATCTACCTATACATGAGCATCTGTCACCTGAAAGCAATCAGTCTTATATATATATATGTGTGTGTATATGTATATATATATATATATGAATGCCAAAACAGAGAGATGGCAAATCAAGACCCAACCAAAACTGTTTGACTATTCAAAGTTTTGTAGTGGGCCTCTGTGCCCTAAAGTTGTAACTTTGCAGAGGAGCAAAAATGTTGAATTCTCTGATCTCATCCAGCTTATCTTAGGAGGCACAAGCCTGCAAATTGCTGGGTAAATGGACTTTGGATTTTCTTTTAAAAAACATCCCCATACTTGCATAGATTTTAATTAATTTTTCAAGGCAGACACTCATGTACCAAGGTTGAAGTTTGTGGTGGTTTTAGCTGATGTAAAAATTTTTGTTACAAAACCTTCCCAGAAGGGGAAAGAACGCAAGAAGTCAAAAAGTGATAGTTTTTGTGAACAGAAGAAAAATAAAAAGGAAATGGAGTTTGAGCAAAAACTTGCCAAAGAGAAAGAAGGAATGCTGGAGAAAGAAAAACAATTGAAAATAAATCGGCTTGTGCAAGAGGTATGTTATGATCTTTCAAGTGCAAAGCTATGTTGAAAGAAAATTAGATGGACTTTTAGCAGAATTATTTTAGCAGGACACTTGTTTAATTATTCAAAGACAATGAAATTTTAAAAACTGTTTTACTGCAAAATTCTGTTGCTGCGTTTGCTTATTTCTAGCCAGCTTTTGCCAAAATGAGGATATCTCTGCAGTTGTGTCTATGTGTAGTGATGAATTTACTGAAAAACAGGAAAATAGGAAATCCTTCTCAAAAGTATTATTATTATTATTATTTTTAAAACTATTTCAGGTGACGTTTCATACTTTTGAAACATATTTGTATTATGACCATACCTATAACCTTTTCTAATGCACCAATGTTATGGTCAAGGTATCTGAGACAGAACGAGAAGACCTGGAAGAATCAGAAAAGGTGCAGCACTGGGTGGAAAGACTTTGTCAAACACGGTTAGAACAGATTTCCTCTGTGGAGAATGAGTCTCCTGAGGTAAAATTCTAGCTTTTCTATATATTGCATGATCTCGAAATAATTGAAAGTTTTCTCCTAAAAGCAACAGGTTTTACCAGTGAAAAAAATCTTTGTCTTTCCCCCTCAGTCCTTTCTCAGAGAGGGGGAAAAAGTCAGTAATTGATGACTTGCAACCTATATAATTTGCTTTTCCTATACTTTATGAAGAGTCAAACATTATTTTAATGAACTGATTGTATTTTGTCCTTTTTAACTCTATTATCACCACTAAATTAACAGTTTTATTGTCTCATGAAATATTTGGGCTAAATGGGACATGCTACCAGTAACAGATCCAGCTATATTTATTAGTATCATGTGAATATAAGAACATCATTGATGATGAGCTCTTGGAAGTTTCCTTGTATTGTGTGAAATAAAGGAACAGAATAAGAAAATTACAAAAAGATATGAAACTCGCAAGGAATAGGGTTTGAGCTTGTGCTTTAAGTAGTCCCCTTTAATCGGGGGAGCTGCAGATAGTGGTTGTTCCTTAGAGCCTGATGGTTCTAGACTTGGGGTGAGGCTTTCCCACCATCCTGTTTCTCTGGCTGTCTTCCAAGGAAAGCCACTTCCAAGAGGAACACTGCAATCTACTGAGCTCCCATGGGATCCCCGAGAAACTGCAACCACAAAAGGGACCTTGGGGAACACTCTTGCATGATCTTCCTTCAGGTCACCGTGGAACAGCTCTGAAAAAAGCAGCTGATCTTTTGTGCCTCATGGCCCTAGGCTCAGATCCGTGGGATTTTTCAGTACAGGTCTTTAGTGGAATGATTATGCAGAGGTTGTCTCTCACCACCCAAACCTGGCAGCTTGTGTCCTGCTAGAACTTTGTCCGCCTTTGTAAAGTAAGAAGGAACATTACAGATTACAAACACTGTTGTATTTTCAGAGCTCTACCTGGATTTAAGACCAGCACTCTGTGTTGTGTTTGCTCCATGAATTTTTCCATTATGTTATATAAAATTGCCATACCACGATTTTTCTACAAAAAAATTCCATTATGTTATATATAATTGCTCTAGTACGATTTTTTTCTACCCAAGCAGTTAAAACATGTAAAAGACAAAACCTGAGTGCTTGTTAGGGGTAAATGCAGCTGGAAGATATTCAGGTGCTACAGGTTGGAACTGTTTCTTGGGAAGAAGAGCATCCAAGACCTCAACCTCTGCCAAAGAAATAGCAATTTTTCAGCACAAAGCAGCGAGCATGTTAGATAAGAAGAATGTGAAAAGTGTTACCCACTTGAGGGAAGTGTTGCCATATTAGAGTAAGATGAATGGGTCTGTCAGACAGCTTATCTATATAAGGTTTCCTCAGCTGAGTCTACAAAATAGCAAAATGACTGAATTTTCTCAAATACTTGAGTTGGATCACTGATAAAAGAAATGTTAGCAACTCTAACAGCATATGTAGATGCCTTCCTCACACACATCCTTATTTTTTTGGATGAGCTGCTCATTGCATTCAAACTCTGAAGTTGTTTAGTACCCCAATAGATATGGTGTGGATTAACATAAATTATAAGACCTCAAGCCCCTTGAGGTTCTGGATTTAATAGCACACTAAACTTTTTGTTTTGATAGCTGCTTAAGCTTCATTTCCTTTCTTATAATAATGTGTGTTTATGTTTACATAACTTTAACCCCTTTCCCTTTTTTAACGACATAGAATCTCAAGGCCTGTCTTCGATTATTTTCCTTCAAATAATCACCTTTGTGAGAAGTAATTCTTGCTTTCTCCTCATAAGAGTCAGAGAGGCAAAAGTTGCGTTATCTTGGTTTGTCCTGTGATTTTGCCTTCTGAAAACCTCATGTCATTGGGGTTTTGTGGGATTTCTTTTGTCGACCCCCCTACCCCAATAGCTGCTGTCACACCACTCCTGTTTTTCTTCTTTTTAAACTGGAATCCCAAGGAAAGATTTTGGAAAGGTTTTGAGAGAAAACATTTGTGTATATTCTGTGTGGGAGAAGCAAACATCTTCCTGTGGAGGAGCAGTTAGGCTGAGCAGTGTCCTAGGGCTGCCCATTCTTCAGAAGCGTTGAGGCAGGTTTCTGTTCTGTCGCCTGTAGCTGGTGAGCGGACGTCCTTCTGCCTCTCCCTCTGCCACCTCGATGCGGCGCTTTGCGGGGGGCCTGCAGCTGCACACCACAGATCTCGATGACATAAACTTAGATGAAGTTGACAAACCCAAACAGCGTGCGCCGCCACCTCCACCACCGCCGCCGCCCCCCAGTGCTACCCCAGCACCACCAGCTCATCCACCTCCTGCCTCAAATGCTCCACGAGGTCCAGCCCTCTTGGTAACACCAGCTTCCCAGGTGACCTCGGGATCTGTTTGGATGCATGTTCCTTTACTGTTCCCCTGCGTGCCTCCCTGCCCTGATCCATCACCCTCTTTGTCCACTGGACCTACCCTTCTGCCCTTTGCAATGCTAAAAGAGAGAATGGAGTGGTTTCTTCATTTTTTCAGTAGTGAATGCAGTCCAGAGGTAGTTTCATTTTAATATTTTTTAAATATAAATCAGGAGGAGTTTGCTCTCCTGCTTGCATACCTTGTAGCCCTATTACCTGCAGATGTCCTAGGCAGAATGTATCAGTTAAAAAAAAAGATGATTTTGAATTGAGTGATTAAAAAAGCTATTGCAGGCAGCAGATTTAATTCATAGTTAAATTTGAGAAAAGTATCCCTGTAGTGAAAATGACTTGTAGAAGTGCTTTAAATGTATCATCAAATTGCTTTGTTAGGTGAGAAGAGTGGACAAAGAAAATTGGCTTAAAGTCAAAAGGTCAAACTTTTAAAAGGTCAAAACTGTGTAAAACAAAAAAGCAAGAGCTGGTAACCTGGTTTGACTTTTTGCACTTTGAGAAAACATCAACTTTCTCCTTATTGCAATCTGAGTCCAAAAGAGGATCAAATAAAAGAAATCTTGTGCCAAATCTCACTTTAGGAAAGAAATGGCATCTAACTCATCATAATTCCCTTTGCTGAGCACTGTAGTGAGAATCATGTACTTGTTCTTTTGGCAAAAGCTGCTTACTTGTTTCAAGCAGCAGAAGAGGATCCCATATGGTCACTTCTTTCCTACAGAGTTTTCTGCATGGGTTGACTGACTGCACTGTTGGTTTTTGGGGGTTTTGCATGTTTACCAAATAGACTTTGTATTTGCATGATTCTCCTTGGATGGGGAAGGACATGCAAATTGATCCCTTTTGGTGGAAACTGGTAGATTTTCTCTCTGTGAATAATTGCCCTGATGTGACCCCTGAACCTCTTGTAAACTTACGTGGACCTCTGATAGTGCTTGATCTATGTGGTTCATACATTTGAAGTGCCAAGAATGTGCTAGATCTACTGAAATGGAAATATATGTTCTTATGGATAGCAGGTTTCCCAAGTTATTTGCAAAATAAAAATGACATGAAACGACACAAGTGTACAAATTGCTTGTGTTGAGAGGAGAAATACACTCTTCTAAAGAGAACAGAGACTATTCAGATAGAAGGAGTAATATAGGAACTGCCATACTTATCTGACCCCAAATCAATATAATTTAATATCTGTTTCTGGCAGTTTGTCACTGCTAGCTATGTTAGAGAAAAGAAATTAATAATTAAGAGAAATATGTTAGGTAACAACAAATAACCTAGTCTTTGAAATTAATGTCAGTTTTCACTGAATATAATTACTGTATATGAGGAAATAACTAGGCTCTTAGTAAAATTAATTGAGCCAAAGCTGCTTTGTTTATAAATAGATAATTCAGTATATCTGATGCCATTTCAGAAATGGAAGAAAAATCCAAAGATTGACAATTTATTCATGCTACCTTTTACCGAGTCAGTTTTTAACCCCACAGACCAGCAAAAGCAGTGCATTTGTGTGGCTGTGGATTAAAGATCTTGTGTTTATGCCTACTAAAGCCAAAAAACAAAACAACTGTAGTTGTCCCATAAGTTCATTTTTCTAATATTACTCAAGCTGGTAAATCTTCTCTACATTGCTCCATTTTTGGTTTTAACTCAGATAATTTCATTTCCAATTCAGCTTGAACAAAACCTGACAAAAGGAATAAAATCCTGTCAGAGACATTCTTGAGAACTAGCT
This sequence comes from Ploceus nigricollis, assembly GCA_013399945.1. Lineage (NCBI taxonomy): Eukaryota > Metazoa > Chordata > Aves > Passeriformes > Ploceidae > Ploceus > Ploceus nigricollis. The sequence goes on along the minus strand of VXBC01000613.1, from coordinate 172,544 downwards.
GTTAAAATATCTGGTATAAATTGTCTGTTTCTGAAAAAAAATATTATTAGCTTTACACTTTATATGAACCCGGTACTAAGTGTGTTGCTGTTTAGGTTGTAAGAAACACCTCCCACATTGGCGAAGCGTCCCCTGTGTCAAGCAACCCGCTGGTATGTCACGAGCTGTTTATCATGGCTGTAGTTTCATGAACTTCCCATGTAGTGCTAATGACAAGGAATTGCCAAGGGTTTCACTCTGCAGGGATAATTTATTTAAAATTCAGCACATGGAGTGATCTGTGTGGATACATTGCTGTGCTGAAAGCACAAGTAGTGGAAGTGACTCCTAATGGTCCATGGATTTTGTATTTCAGCAGTTTAGAAAAATGCAGTCAATATTTGCGTTTTGTGAATGTCTGTATGTCACAGCACACGTGCTTTGTTCTTCTATCAAGGCAAAAATTGCTAGGTTCAAACTGTCTTTTAAATATAATGGGTGCTAAGATGCAAGTTTCATCTCAGAACCACCATTTGTTTGATATCTCTTTGCACTGATTTTGAGTCAGAACGATCAGACCTCCATTCTGCACTCTAGAAAAATCTGTTGCTAAATTGTGCGACTCCAGGAGAAATCATCCCGTTCCAGTGCAGCTTAACAAGTTGGTATCTGTGAATCTGTTGATTCTGATTCTTCTAAGTTCAGAATGCTTAATGATAGAATGTATTTTGCAGAGACACAACATTAATTGAGTGATATCCACAGGGACTTTCTAATATCTGATTCCAACTTTTTAAAAAATTATTTAAGAAAGGAAATGATGGGGGGCGGGGGGAAAGCCCACAGGGGAAAAAACACACATACATGCACAAAAAGAACCAAACAAAATAAAATCAAAAAGAGTGGCTTAATCCATTTGCTGGAAGCAGATAAATAATTTCAGAGGTTACAGCTTGTACTATAAGAGTGATCTCTGGAATACATCACATTTCCCATCATTGGGAAAAGTGTCCCAAGAGTTGCTGGGGTTAAGTCAGAAAGTGAACCCACAGAGCTCAGTTTGGAACTCTCTTTTTGAATAAAAATGTGCTTGATATCAGTGGGAGTTTTGGCTGAGTGAGAGGTTAGGATTGGACTAGGGCATGCTGAATGATGAGGTCTCAGATGCCTCTGGGTATCTCTACTTTGTGGAGTCAAGGGCAGGGTATTAAGCTAACAAACGTTTGCTGTTAAATCAAGATAATTTAACTTGAAATTCCCTATAGAAAGCTGTTTGCTGCAGCCCTGCTGAATTTCATCTTAAAAGATTTGTTTAGCCGTGGATTAGTTAAAATCTTATTTTGGGTTCACTGTGTTCTTACACTCAACTCTAGCAGTTTTGGTTCTCTTCCTGTAACTTCTCTTTCATTTTGTTGCCTTTACAGAAAAAATGCCAAAAGCAGGGCTGAGATTTTTCCATGATCTTGCTGGTGAAGCCAGAATTTAGGTGAAAAACAACTACTTGGATATAAGAGAAATTGTATTTTGATATGTTGACTTTGTAAGCCTTAGTTAAAATAATTCTGTCAGCTCTGTTTTGTATTAGTGTCATTAAATTCATTATGATAAACCATTTGAATTGAGGAGTCTTGGTGAAATGATGGATTTGCACAAATTAGCTTGTAAACTGTAATTTTCTTAAATTAACTCCATAGCAACTTGCTCCAAGTCCACCTACCCAGCGTCATCCAGGGGTACCAATAGTCTCTAAACCAGTTATGCTGCATCCTGACCCAAACTTCGTGGTCAGGCCAACAATCAAATCAGAGGCCCTGGTAAGCCTTTTAATATCCTTTTTCTGAGTGCTCCAGTACTCCGGGGGTTTGGTTTTGACATTGTTCTTTAAGATCTCCTGACAGAATCAATCTTTGTCCCATTTCCTGCTAACTAAAATTCCTGTATATTTTCAAGCAGTCAATAATGGTAAGTACAAAACAGTATTTTTCCATTTTTTTCCAAGGTGGAAAAGCCACTTTTAGTGACAATTTTTGTACAGGGTGCATAATTCCAGAGTAGTGTAAAGCCCTAGAATTTGTACATCTTATTTCTCATTTATTCAGATGCTGGGTTTTATTTTTATAAATTCTGAATTCATCAGAAATGAAATAATAAAAATTAAGTCAATTGCCTTTTTCCTTTGTAAACAGTCATGAACATACTTGAAGATGCATGCCTTACATTTAAATTACATATATATATATATGAGATTAATTATATTTTTTAAAGGGGGGAAAAAAGTGTGTCGTTATATTGGACTCTAATATAGTAGTCATGCAGTGTTACTGCAAAACTCACTCACAATCAGCTTCTTTTTCTTATTTCTTTTCCATTTCTGTTTCAAATGCAAGTGAAGGGGAAAGTCAGAGGCTAAACATTTTAGGACCAACCATGTAGCATCCTTGAGAATTGTAGTTTATGAGGGAAGTGAGACAAGGCTTACTGATAAAAAAAAGGAGAACTATTGCTCAAACAGGTGATAACTCCCAGCTGACAGTCCTTGAAATTCAGCTAAAATAGCTGGTGAACTAGTTGGTACTGTTTATTCTTGAAGGTCATCATGACTTAAGCTGTTTGTGTCAAAGTTCTGTTTGTTGCATACATGTGTGTGGATACATGTATATATGCATTTGTAAGACAGTAAGTGACAGAAAACTCATCAAGTTTGTGTTGTATTTATTTAATTAAAAGCTATTTCTGGCAGTAAGTTATGTGCACAATATTGCTAGCTGTGTTTCATTAAAACACGATGGATTTGTCATTTTTCACTTTAATAATTTATATACTCATTTCTTTATTTTCCCTTGTTACACTTTGAACAAATTTAAATGATACTTAGTAACCAGTTTTCACACAGACAGAGTCATCTTGAAGCTTCTACATTATAAATGAATTGAATGGTAATTGGAAGCAATTTTAATAACTTGCTTAAGAGAAGGCAGGCACATGAGCTAAAAATAAATTCAGATCCCTCCAGTGGAGATGTTTCCTTCAGTTGGAGCTTTCGTTTTGATTGTGTTCAGTAATTTAACATCTCTAAGCAATATGAAATCCCTTAGGAGAAGAATGAACAAAGTCATAATATACAGTTAATATCATCTAGCTCTTGAAAAAGTGTATATATGTGAACTAGTTTGCAAAAACAGTCTTGGTACAAATTTTAAAAGGCCCTTTTTTTTTTTTTTTTTTTTTTTACTGACTACCTACAATGAGTTTAAGAAGCTGGCAACAAGATCCACCTCCATGGGAAATGTCTTATGATTTGTTATGCATGCATGCACATTTTCCAAATCACAAGTCTGCTAAAATCTTTCCGATTCAATCATCTTCCTTCCCAAACTGCCTTATATTAGTTGGAAGATCAAAATTTCCATGGGAACAATCTTCTGGTAGGACTTTGAGAGAAAGATCATTCTATAAATTGGTTTGGTAGACCTTATGCCTCTTACTTCCATTGATGATTTACTGCAGTAAAGGGTATTTATTCATTGCAATGAAGTCACAAGTGGCATGTGAAGTAAAACCTGCATGGATACTGAAGAGGGAGATACTCCTATTAGTTAAAAAAAAAGAAAAGGCCAGTGTATAACAAACAAAACATGACAGTGCCTGCCTGTCTCCAGAAGTGTGTAAGAATTATAATCAGATTTCATGCAAAGGGGAGTGAAGTTTGGTTGGTTGCTATATGTGGGTTTGTGAGTGTGTGTTTAAGTTCATTGTGCAGATACAGGACTTGTTCCACTTCTCTTAGTGGAGGAGAGTATCACCAAAGACAACACTTTTTGCTGTCTGGTTTCTCATCTTCCTAGATTTCACACACCTTATGGAACTCCAGCTTTTGTGTCTTAATTTGACATAATGCACACCACTTTTTCTACCTTGTTTTTACCTGAATTTCACTTTCCTGAGTACCAAGCTCAAGAAACTGAGGTTGATGGATTTATTTGATACAAGCAGCTAATCCAGTTGGCCTATATTCAAGCAATTGACTAGTAAAGATGAAAAAGCATGCACTTAAGAATAAAATAAGCATGCAAGAATGGATAAAATTCTTCAGTTACCTGGAAGGTAGTTGGGCCAGATAGTCTCTGTTGTGACTTAAGTAATCTTATTAATTAAATTCAGGTCAGAATTACCAGGTCTCTTAACAGCTGATGAAAATGAAATTGTTTTCACTTATAAATAGGGAAATCATGGGAGATGTTTAAACCTGAAGTGTGGTCTTGAACGCTGAGGGCTGCTGTGAGTCAAAATCAGTGTGAGCTGTACTAGAGTGAACTGGAATACACTCACGGCAAAGCCAATTAAATTTTGGCTCAGAGAACAGGAGGGGACTGTTAAGATTTACTGGTGAGATTGTCATAGATGCAAAACCACCAGGAACATAAGTCTCTGCTCTCCCACCTATCAGAAACATCCTGTTGTGTGAGTTACAAGGCTCTACTGCACTTGCTGCTATAAAAGATTTTTCCTCCCTTATTCGTTTGCAGCTGGATGAAGAATTTCTGAAGGGAAAAAATAATATTTAAGCTTTCCTCTAATTTGCAAGATTTGAAGGTTCTGCAGGACTGAAGTTAAGACAGGTGTTTAGATACCGTGTGGCAAGATTGGGGAGGACTGGAAATTTCAGTTAGTATTGTTTATAGCCATACCAAAATAATCTGTGTTGAAAATGGGTTTTTTTTTTTTAGAGAAATTCTAAAGAGATTTGTGGAAAATCTTTCCAAACTTGCCCATAAGTCCTCAAAGACAAAAACTGACAATTTGTATTAATTAAACACAAATCACATTTTATTAACTCTGGGATATATTTTTCCAGTTAATGGTAGGACTACAGGACACTGAGAGGAACATTACTGAAGCTGTTGCATAGTAATTGGTTTTAAAGCAAATTGAGTTTGAAAAGGTAAATGCCAGAGTTCAGTTTGTAGAAAGTTTTTCTTGTTTCAGAAGACTCAAATACATTACCTGATTTGCTGCAAAGTTTTGAGTGGAGGCGGGGGGAACTGTCAGTAGTGTTTTTTATAATAATATAGGGGTTAGCGCATTTCATTTTTGAAAATTTTTGTAGACTAAGAAGATATTCTGTATTTTAAGTGATTCCAAACTACTGCGTACCATTTTGTTAGAATAGTGGGAGTGACAGAAAAACAGAATAAATATGGAATTTAAGACCTTGAAGCCAAACACAATAAAATAAAATCCATTTAATAATAGAATTCACCTCTTCAGTATAGGAAATCCTTGGAAGGAAAGCAAACCCTAAATGCATAAACATATTTTTACCATGACTTCTCAATATTTTGGAAATTATTGTCTACCATTTCGTCCATGTTTAGGGTTGGGGTTTTTTTTCAATTTTCTTTTCTCATATATCATGGATGAGAGACCCAAGCACTGTTTTGTAGAAATGAATTGTAAAAGCAGTCATGGAAAATATTTTTAAGAAATCTTGTGGTATGGAAATGTGCATTATTTATGTAGTTTCTCTAGAATTCTTTCCACTTTGCATTCAGTACTATTTCACTCTGTGTGTTCTTTCATTTTGAAATTATACTGGGAACAAGCACTAATAAGTCCAAGTGTGATTCAGTCCCTAGGAGAGCAAAATAAGCAGTAAGATAATTTATGAGTAGGTGATACCTATTTACAGCAAAAAGTTAACACTTGGTTTGGCAATTTTCTTTCTTTTGCAGCCACAAGAGATGTTTAAAAGGATGGTGGTTTACAATTCATCATTTAGATCTAACAAAAAACAAGTAAAATAACATTTTCCATGTTTTGTGTGGTACTTCTTGTTTGACTGATCATAGATTTAAAACTTTCCTTTCTAATTCTGTTGCTCAGTTTCTAAAACAGAAGATGCAAGACAGCCCTAGTGCACGAGAACTGCTATAAGCTTTATAAGCTTCAAGTGTGTGCCTGTGGCTCCTGCTAGTCTAGGCAGAAGAAGAATGAGAATAAATCCTTCAGGCTGAACCATCTGTAACTACCTATATGGTTAAATGTGACCTTTAAGATAGCTGAACACTGATAACTGATATTCCTAAGATTTCCTTGTTTCTTTTAGTGTCCAGCTGCAATGCTTTCAGTGATAAAATACTTGATCAGATGTACAAATAGAGCTATCATCATAACATAGTTACTGGAAGGAAATCAGAGGAATTGGTGGTGGAAAGCCTTGTTCATTCAGCCTTCCTGTATTGTGTTCCACTGCATTTTTACTTTTGTTGCTTTCCTCTGTCATAATGATGATGTTTTCATCTCTTTGTCTTTGGTTGGCTGGTGGTTCAATAGATGTCTCCTTGAAGAAGTTAACTTTATGCTTAACTTCTCTGCTGCTGTAAAATGTGCCAGTTTCTGTACAAAACCCCTTTGGTAGTGCAAGCTAAGTTAGATGCATTGATGTTATCTGAAAAGTTGGCACACAGTAGTGAGCTCACAGTGTGAGATTTTGAGTGGTAAAACATTAAGATTAATTTTTTCTTCTTTTAATCAATAGTTTCAATCTATATCTAGAAGGGAAAACTGACTTTAAAAGATTCAGCTTTGAGATTATTTATTTGCCAGTAAATGCCAGTATGTTCTGAATATATAACAATTGTGTTCTCAAAAGAGGTGTTTTTTTGACAAATTTGTTATTTCTGGTCATGAGTTTCTCTTTCAATTATTTGTTGTTGTTGCTTGGGTTTTGTTTGTTTGTTTGTGGTTTGTTGTTGTTTCTGGTCTCAATTGCTCTTGACTATTGTTGTTAGAAACCGGCGAAGCAGTATCATTAGTATAAGTGCTTATGTTTTGGAAGTTGTTTTTTCTTTAAATAGTAACTTCAGCTCACCTGGAAGTCCAGACAGAGAGTTGTTTCAGTGCAATCAAATATTTTAGTGTTCCATTTTCAATTTATGCTCAGTCTTCTGAATGTTTTTGTAAGTCAAGAAAGGATTTGAATGCTCTTAACTCTTTCACCTGAAATTCCTGAGAGGTGGGAGGGTAGGCTTGGGTCTGTGCTTTCCACTTGGTGTTCCTTGGTTCATTAGTCCCTGCTTGGATGTGCAGTGTGCTCTCTGATCTCTGAATTTGTGGTGTCCATTTCAGGGAAGATTTATTACAGTTCAGTGCATGTCTTCTTTCTGCCTTAGCAATATTTGTACATTATTGGATCCAGATCGTATCTCTGATACATAGTGATATGAACCCAAGGGGAAAACAGTTTAGGTTGAATATTAGGAAATGGTTTTTGACCCACAGGGTGGTTGGGCACTGGAAGAGGCTCCCAGAGGCACCAGCCTGACAGCTCAAGAAGTGTTTGGACAGTGCCCTCAGGTGCATGGTGTCACTCTGTGCAGGGCGAGGAGTTGGACTTGGTGATCCTTGTGGGTTCCTTCCAACTCAGGATATTCTGTGTTTCTATGACTTCTGCTTGCAGATTGTTTTAGTGATTTTTTTATTATTATTATTTTGTGTGTTTGTTTTTGTGGAGTTTTTTGGTTTTTTCCTGTTTAAAGATGATTTTCCCAGGGAAATTTCCATCAAGGGCAACATCTGTTTTTCACAAGGACAACCTGGGACAAAGAGTTCACTGACTTCCCTTAGATTACATAATGACTTAGTGACTTGGCTGAGATTGGAGTTCTTTTATCTAAATTACTTGCTCCAAACCCATAGATATCTACTTTAGCCATGATTACAAAAGGCAGTACTAATTCAGTTATTCAAAGTATTAATTGTTTAGGTAGCTTTCATTGTAAAATGCTTCTCTTACAGTTTTAGTTAAATGGTTCATAATATTAATACACTTTGTAGATTAATGAATGACTGATGGAAGTTTTTCCCCCAGGAAGAAATTCTGCCCCTGCTGATATTTGTGATGAAATTCCCATTTATCTGGCTAACAAATGTAATGCAGTGTAACAAACTTAACATAAGGCAGTACTGTTATGGATGAGATCAGAACCCAGAAGGTTCCTGGGTTCTAGTCACATCAAAATTAGGCAGCCAAAAGAGGTGATAAAGAGTATAGCAGAGGAGGCACTAGTATTTTCTGCTGCAACTTTGCCATTTAACAGTCAGCCCTTAAATACACCACAGGAATCTTACGCTGTGTGTTTGGTTTACAAGTGGAAAAAGGCTTAGATGACTCTGACAGTGGAGTAGTCTTTGTTGTCAAATGGATCCAATAGAAAAGAGGGCAATAATGAACATATCAAGCTTGACCATGCACTGAACCACTGGTCTGTATAAGGTATTGGCTTGCCTGCTGTGTCTGCCAAGGGTTGTGTGGTTCTGTGTTCCCCTGTTACCAGGTTATTGCAGCTTGAGGCCACAAGAGTGGGAGCTAGGTGCCTTAGTAAAGATTTTCTGAAGTTCTGAAGTCCTTACTTTAGCATGCAGGGTAAGTGCAGAGCTTTCATAAATCCCCAGCATTGGCCATACAGTCTCACCCAGTAGCTACTAATCCTTCTCAAGAAACTGCACTCAAACACCACTGACTCCTGATTGCTGGTGCAGGAATTCCCATCCTTGCAGAAAAGGTAACTCCAGCTTTTCCCTGCAGTCTTGGTCTGACAAGGGTTAAGCACTACGTTTTGTGGGTCCTCTCAAAGCTTAAAAATCTTGCTGTGCCTAACTGCAGTATCATCCTCTGCATTTCAGACATTCCCTGACAAACTTTTAAGTCCTCCACAGAACCATATGAAAACAAAAATCATATTGTTGTCCTGCAAATTGTCTAACAAATTGTTGTCCTGCACTTGCTTGTGGTATGGAGCCAACTCCCTGAAGCTCCACATCAAGAGGGAGAGAAGGGGGCTGAAAAAGAATCCTAAAACCCAGACAGTGCGGAGTGGTGTTGCTGACAGGTGCATTGGAGCCTGTCATTTTTACCTGTTACCATCCAACATGTTGATAATCCCAAGAAATGCTGCTCCAAAGAGTGGCAGAACATACCTGCCTATGGTGCTTTCAAGATTTGTTTCTGTTCTGTCAGGTGTAGAGCTGACAGGTGGTAAACTCTTCCTCAGAAATGCTCTATGATAAGACTAACTCAAATTATTGATCTGTCATGAGGTTTTGAAATGTCTTCTGACTGTCAGGATGGACTCTTTGCTGTCTCTCTGAGCTTTTGTTCAGTTTCTGTCTTCTTTCATATCTTACAGAATTACATGTTCTCTCACTAATAAATAAGATGGAATTTGTGTGTTAAGTGTGTGAGTGAGTTGCTGTTTTCGCAATTAAATATCATTTTATTCTCAGGGCTTCCAGAAGTATGTGGAAGATTTTGATCCATATTCAATGGTAAGGAGAGATTTTAAACATGCCTCACTGTTTAATATTAAATACTCAGGGAAAAAAGCCAAATCCTTGATTTTGAGGTCTGGGAGTAGGTAAGATTCTTGCTTTTTGCTCTTCTGGGTCTTGTGTATTTGTCTTTTCTAGTTGTGTTGAACAGGAGCGTTCTTACAGGAAAAGGTGATGTGGTGTTCTGATCTTCCTCTTACACTATTTTAGAGGGGGGGAAAGTCCCTTTTCCCCCAGAAATTACATAGATCAGCCTAATTGTTTTGTGTTTCCAAAGTGGAAATGGTTAATCTTTATATCTTTTCACAGTTTACCCCAGACCAGATTATGGGAAAAGATGTACGGCTATTACGAATAAAAAAGGTAATTACTATGTTGGTTGATTGATATTTAAAAGGTTCATGTAAGCATTTTATGTACTGGGAAGAAAGAAAGGTTTAGCTCCTGCTAATGGCAAAAATTGCCAGACTTTTCTGAACTAGAACTGTTTTTTTCATAGGAAGGATCACTGGACCTTGCAGTCGAGGGAGGAATTGATTCTCCAATTGGAAAGATAGTTGTGTCTGCCATCTATGAGGACGGTGCTGCAGACAAACATGGTGAGCAACAATGGGGAATTGGAATGCTACTGCAAAGTGTTTCCCTACACTGGCTGAGAATGGTTGGCTGATTTCATAGCCTGGTACTGAAAGGCTCACTTAGATTGCCCAAGGACCCAACTTCTGTCTCAAGTTCAAGGGCAGCCCACATGTGCTGCTAAAATTAATAGTTATGTAAACTTTGTAAAAACCAACACATGATTCTCTGGTGTATTCTTTAATCAAGGAATGTGTTCTCCATTATTTCACAATTTCCGATGACATTTGTAATACTTCCACATGCAAAGCAATTACGTGACCATAGCTACACTACACTGCTTAGTTTTGTTCTTTATGCTACTATAAATAGTTATTTGTCTAGTTAAGCAGCTGGCTGTTAAAAACCCAACTAAAACCCAACTCCTAAAACTCAACTAATGGCCAGAGCCTCTGAAGCTTAGCTCTTGAAGGCACAAGAACATGCCCAACACATCTGGGCTTAGCACCTGGAAGTATCTGCCATCCTTTTCTTGAGAGCTCTTGTGATGACCAGGTCAACAGAGACGGCTAAATTCCCTTGCACTGTATTTGCTGTCCTTGTCCCTGCCTGCACCTAAGTGGAAGTGAAAATATTGCTGTGAAAACATTTCAGTCATTTGATGTCCTCAGTGCTCTTTTTGGCCCTTTACTCTTTTTAGGATCTCTCATAATTAAGGCTGTCCTCTAATCATCCTCTTCCAGTCCAGTTCCAGTTAACTGGTTGTGCTTCGTTCCAGATTGGCAAGTCAAAATCAGTTCTAAGGAGCAAACACTACACATACACGTGCAAAGAAATGACCATCATGCAAACCCTTGGCAAATGCTATTTTATTCCTTCAGGAATTTAATTAATTTTGCCATTTTTATAGAATCATGGAATTTTTTGGGTTGGAAGAGACCTTACAGATCATCTAATTCCAAGCCCCTGCCATGGGCCGAGACACCTTACCCTAGACCAGGTTGCTCAAAAGCCCCATCCAACCTGGCCTTGAACACTTCCCCAGGGTTGGGGCATAGTAGTAACATTCTACAGTCAGTCACAGCTTGTAAGCTGTACAGCTGGATTACCCAAACAGGCAAACTGTAGAAAATCACATTGAACTAGTTTCTTACTGGTCATGATCAATAAGAGATTTGTTTGGCTTTGCCATGCTTAAAAATTCCTTTTGTATTTTTTTTGTATTTTTGTATTCCTTAAAAATTCCTTTTGCCTGTAGCAAACTTCCTACAATTTTTAGTGCAGACCTTCGCATCCAGTGAGAACGCTTTTCACTTTAGTCAGTACTGCACAAATATGGCACAGAAAAGACTCCTAGAATTTTGTTTTGCTTATGTGTATGTATAACACATTTGTCTTTTCCCCAGGAGGCATAGTGAAAGGGGATGAAATACTGGCTGTAAATGGCAAGATATTAATTGACAGCAAGCTGGCAGAAGCACAGGCAACTCTAGCAAAAGCTTGGAACATGGGTGGGGTAAGTAACCTGGAATACTACTTCATTCTACCTACAGAGCTCATATGAGAGCTACTTTTCTATCATGACTTTGTCATGTCAACACAAACAAGGTTGCAAACATCAAGAGTAGTGGGTATGTCAGGTGCTCCCAAAGTAAGCTCAAATCTGCAGAAGATGCTGGAGTGTAGCATCTCTGAAAACCATGTGTGTAATTTACTGGGAAATTTCATGGCATTTAGCCACATGTCAAGATTGGTATTTAAACACAGTACATTCTGAGTGTTTATAGTACCTTTACATGTAAAATCACTCTTGGATATGGAAAATTACTTGCAAGCTGATTGGAATTTTCTGATAATAGCTTATATTTGATTTCTTGATGTACAAGAAACATTGCCCTTCAGTTACAGTGAGTGTTTCCACAGAAAGAACTGTTCTCATTGCTCAGAGGACCAATACAGCATGATTCTTAGAATAACTTTTTTTAAAAAATGTTGTTGCAACAGTAGATTTTTCTTTCATTTCAAGATAGAAATCAAACATCTCAATCTTTAAATGGTCTTCCCATAGAAGTTTTTAATACAGACCTTACTCCTTCTCCCTGTGCTTTTCCAGGAATAGATTACCTCCCAGATTCTCTATCTGACACTCCATGGTGCACCACTGGCCACCTCTAAAAGCAGTATTTAGCAACAGATGTTTGCCTCTGCTTTTCTTTTTCAGGATTGGATTGACTTAGTCATTGCAGCATCACCTCCAAAAGAATATGATGATGAAATGTAAGTGCATAAGCTTTTTTCTCTGGGGATTAAAAGCTGAGTAACAATAACCAGTTTGCTTTTTTTTGTCAATATTTTTCAAGTATCTCCTTCTTATTATGGACTATATAACCTTCTGCTTTACATGGTTGCTAATTTGATAATTATTAGTAGCTGTCATGCATTACAGCAGTGGTTCCCAGACTGCAAAATTCTGTTTCTCAGAATTGGTTGTACGTGACTACACACTCATACTTTCAGTTTAAAGTTTGAGGATTTGGGGTTTAGTTTTTTTTTTTTTTTGAAGTTACATTTAACTTCAGTCTCAATCATTTGCTATATTCCCAGAGATCATAATTTAGGGGAAAAAAACCCTCTAAACATTCTGCATCACAACCAGACATTTAATTCTATTGTTTGGTTTGGTGGGGGTTTTTTTGGTTTGTTGTTTTTTTTTTTTTTTTTTTTTTTTTTTTTTTTTTTTTTTTTTTTTTGTTTTTTTTTTTTTTTTTTTTTTTTTTTTTTTTTTTTTTTTTTTGTGTGTTTTTTTTTTTTTTTTTTTTAATTAGATTGCAGTTATTGTTCTTGTCTAAGCAAACTTATGTAATATTTTCAAAAGAGATCAAGGGATTTGGGTGTCTGGACAATGCTCACAGAATCCTTGTTTTAAAGATAATCAGCATAGGTGTGAAACAGAAGAATCTACAGCTACAAGTGTGATAGAGGTATCAAGTTTATACAACTTGCTTTATTTTGGACAAACAGTTTCAACAGCAAGACCCATGTTTTCTAGTTTGATTGAAGGAGATTTGAAGATATCCTTACTACCAAATAAAATGGCAGAGCAAGCTTTTGTAGTCACTGTTAATCTGGGCTCTTGTTCCATGCAGAATACTGGAGTATTAGTTGCTGTAAATCAGTTTTACTGGACAACACCAACTGTAGGTTGATGTGAAATTTTGTTTAATACCTGTGCATAAACTAATGGGACTATAACTGTCACTGTTATTTTTGTTTTCATATCTTGTATATGTAGCCCTACCATCCCCTCATCAGCAGTCAGTCCCAACACACACAGAAAGGTTTTTGAAGGCAGTGCACCTGTGTACAGACAAGGGTATCTCCTGCAGCTGTAGCCACTGCAGTGTCCCTCACGGTGAATAGCACACCTGGCTTAACATGACTGGCCATTGTGAGGCTGTGTTATTTTTTCAGCATGTGCCTACCTGTGCATTGCTTGCCATCCTTGCTTTTGTTCTTGGCATGCTGGAGCTGGAGTGTTCTTTGGGCTTTTGCCATGCCTGTGCTATTAAAATATAAGTATTTTGCTTCTACTTCATAAAGTCCCTCAGAGATCCTCTGCAGAATTGGTTTATCACCTGCCAGACTATTAAATAAATAGGCCCCGTCTAAACAAGTAGGATTAACCTAAGATTTTTTCCTTATCTGTGGACCACTGCTGTGGCTTTGTGAGTTCATAAGTATATAAGCAACTACAAAATATTTTCTTGTGAAGGCTTGTCCAAAGAACAAGTTTCCATTTGGATTATTCACAGTGTGCCTGTAAACAAGTATTCATGAGTGTTTGGTTTTCAGTGAAGTTTGTCTCTGTCATTTTGTCATATACCTTTACAATGGGTTTGTTCTGAAATTATCCTTGTCTCTGAAATTCAGTTTACTCTGTATGGTTTCTCTGTGGCTGTAATCACTGTAAGTGCAGTCATACATCTCTAGAACTACCAAGATAAGATTTCTTGTTGCATGTGGGTCTTCTATAATACAAATCACAACTACTTAAGATCCAGTTTAAAAACTGTGCTTACTAGAAAGATTAAAAGTTGCACAAGAGATAACAGCATGTTTCTCACTATCTTTTTTTTCCCCCCCCCCCCACAGGACATTTTTTTAAGGAAGACTACAACTCTTGAAATGGAATCTCTCCTCAGCAGAAACCCGCTGCTCAGTAAATTAATAGGAAATCAATAACCACATGAAATGCATCTTTATTGACTGACCTGTAAATTGAACTAGAGACATCAGATTCTTCAGATAATTTGAATAATTTATTATCATTCTATAGACATACAACAAAACTTTTTTTGCATGATGATTGAAAGGAACTGCTGACCAGCATAGTTCAGACTGTGAGCGTTCGATCTCTTGTTGCTATTTTGAGGGGCCAAATTTTGCAAATCATCTTTCAGTTTTCCTGGAAATAGACTCTAAAATGACAAATGAAGATAGAACACAGATGTCTGTTCCCACATGCAACACTTGTGAATACACATTCACAGGCCAGTTTGGGTGTGAAAAGAATTATATTTTTACTTCCTAGATAGTGATTTTCCTGGGAAAATGGGAAAGTACACAGGTAACTTCTGTTCTCATATTCTTGTAGCTCTCTTAATGTCCATTTTTGTGTCTCAGTTGTGAGGGTTTTTTGTCCATAAAAACCCTGCTGGTGAAAGAAGTGGGAATACCAGGAATGCGAGGGTTATAATCAAATAATTTTGATTGTGTTGCTCATACAGTATAGAGGATCTTCTGTATCAGCAGAGTGAATAACTAGCAAGTAGCTCAGATGAAATCATTATGTGCAGTCACATCCATACTCCTGAGTATTTGTATTGTTGGCAAAAATTCCTCCCTCATATAGTCATGGGTGGGAAATTCGGGTGTGATTCACAGTCTGCTGTTTTGTACTTTGTTCTCAGTGAGCCTATATATGTGACTAAACTGTGCAGGAAGCCACCAAGTGTAACATTCTGCTCTTGGTGACTCTGTGCCTTAGGTTAGAGTAAATTCCTCAAGACCATAAATTCGATACTAGCTTGGCTTTAAGTATTATTACAGTTGTAGACTTAGTAATTATGTTATAGAGTCACCTCGTAAGAAATGTCATTGTCTTTTTCCTTTCTTGTACCTGCCAGTTTGTGTTCTGTTTTCCATGCTGTGTTTAGGTTTTTCCCACCTGTTCTACTGAGAGACAGATCATTGGTATGTCAAATTCCCACTGAAGTCTTGCCTTTTCAAGGTTTGGAAGCCCTCCTCTTCTCCAGCACATAAAAATAACAGTTACATTCCTGAGAACTCTGCACTTACATGCAGATGCTTACTCATGTTGACTTTCTTTATTTGCAATATTCTTCCACTATGCCAATTAATGTGTGTGGCAGGGTATATATGTTAGAATATTTAAAATGTTGAATTCTTACAACTAATCCAGAAATAAAATTGCATTTGCCAAACGGAAGAAGTCTAGTTTCCTATTTGTCTCTGGGTTTGTACATCATAGTAATAGTTAATCTGCTAAAGTACACAGATTTCTGAGTTTTTCTTCAATAACAGATCCACTTGCAAGAGATTGCCACCCTTGTGGAACTTGTAATTAACTTTGCACAGGAGGGAATTTTCCCTTGGCTGAGCTGCAGTAATTTTTTACAGAGTTTTTGGGGCAAATCTGATCATTTGATAGCTGGCAAGCTACCGCAGTTGCTACAGTGTATTTTTTTGCTAGGTCTTAGCGTGCATCTACCCAGGCCTGTAGACTTCCTAACCACAAACTAATCCAAATGCTGAATGCATCAAGATCAGCACCAGAAGGAAATTGCAGCAGGATGTACTTCTCCTGCTGCTTTGGTTCCCAGTTGCCTACATACTGCAGCCATCTGGACCGTATGACAATGCATCAGAGAGATGAGTGGTGCTATCCAATGTTCTCCCAAGGGCTGCTCAGATGTTTTGTTCCAGCAAATAGAGAGCCACAGTAATGCACCAGTAAAGAACTTCAGTGCTTGATTGTGCTAAATGCTGTCTCAGCACACTAAGAAACAACACAACAAAACCTAGAGGTTAGATATTAGAACTATTTCTACTAGTGTTATTTTTTCAGAGACAGAAGGAGCAGAGACGACTTAGCTGGGAAATCTGTGGGAGTACCAGCAGTTGAGTTGTAGTCTTGCTTCTTAGTCACAGAACTATCTTTCTTCTCCCCATCTACCCTGTTAACTTGATTTGCTTGGATACAGCTTAAAATGCATGAGAGGCAGTTGAGGAAATAGTTCCTGCTCTGTACTCCAGGTATATTAAGAAAGTGTTGCTTTGAGAGTTTAACCTGTGTTGCTTTAGGCAATGTAAGTAGGTAGTATCAGGAGAAAGGAGGCTGTCACTTCTGAAATCTTGAAATTATCTTAAGCCATTAGCCAGGTAGTTTTTTACTGTATTTCTGACTTTCAGTGCCCTAGAACTGCATCCCACCATGGATTTGCCAGCTGGCTCAAGGGGCTGGAAAATACTACAAGAAAATGCATTTTTCAGGCAACTTCTCTTTCAGTTACTTTTATGTGTGTGAGCAGAGTCCCAGGTGTAAGTAATTTAAACAGGGGTGCCCATTTTGAGTTGCTACTGCATTGTTCTTTGGTGGCTGTCAGTTATTACATGTGCTCGTGCCTCATCCCTGTTCAACAAGGCCAGCGTTGAAAAGATAACAGTAAGAGTAGATGGGACTTTCTCTTGTTCAGCCAATGCTGTTTCCTTTGGGAGTATGGAAACTGTGACCTGAGGCACAAAGCAGGAAGAAGTCCAAGTACTTTACTGACAGTATCACGAATGCTTCACTTTTAAGAAAAGATGGTTTTTTGTTTTTCATTTGCTGTAATCTCAGAGGGAGTATGTGTAGTTTCTCAGAGCTGTTTGTTTGGTTAAGACCGCCAAACCCCACCATCTCTCTCTATGGGATAATAACCCAGAGGAAGACTTTCTCAGAACTGTTAACAACCATTCTTATTCTCTTAGGAATTTCTTGGCCACGTTGTCTTTAGCAAACCCTCCACAGCTGCTGAACTGGAGCATGAATTACATTAGAGACTTGTGACTTTCACATTGCTCTGTGAGCCTGTGCGTGCTTGTGTGCAGGCAGAAAATGTGAGACCCTGTGGATCAGAACCATGGTATGCATTACAGGATAGGAAATACCATGGTTTATTACTCATATGGATATTAGCATAGGGAGGTCTTTGATCTATTACTGCCATTCTGCTAATTCATAATTTAGCTACTATTGGTCATGTGGCCATGGCATCTTTTAGAAATTGTGCATACATTTCAGAGAAACAAGCATTTTTTTAAAAATGCCCTATTCACAAACAAATATACAACATAAGGAGAGGTGTATGCATGTACACACACTAGTAAGGTTTTTTAAAATTAACTTAATTTGAGGAGCACACATGTACAAATAATCTTGACACTTCACAAATATGAGACATAACCTCTGAATGTATATAATTTGTTATAATCCGTCTCACCATAAAAAAAAGAGTGAAAAATCATGTCTTTGTGTCAAAGGATGCCTGTCTGTAAGGAGCTTGATATGCAATAGTTGATAAATGTCTTCCTGTTTGCTTCAGCTGTATGTTGATCCTGATAAAGTGTGGTCAGATTTTGTGTAGCTGCTGTGGAATTCTCAGCCATCTTTCACCACAGAAATATCCCCCTGGGATCTCTGTTGATATGAACAGACACCTTTACACCATCTAAGGACCAGGTCTAGTGTAGAAAAGCCAGTCTTAAATGTAAGTATGTGACCCTTAGGATTATAAGTCAGATGGGTCTCTTGTAATTAAGTGATGATAAGCTAATTAGTGCTTGATCCTCATACTGAGTTTGAACTTCAGTGTTCTTGCGCTGTCTGCCAGTTTTATCTTTTGCTATTGTCCTTGATCTCAGGAGGTTTCTGCTTTTCTGACTGATGGAAATTTCTGGAACAGATTTCAAAATTGTTTTTCTGCAGGCTTGAGATCTGAGGTGGCTCCAGGTGAGCCATTCACAGGTCATGCAAACTTTTTTTAAGGACACTGACTAGGATGCTTGCTTTCCTCCTTCCTACGGAAGGCATCTAGAGGTTTGCCTCTGCTGGAATACTGGGGGCCTCTGCTGGAATACTTCTTCCTCTATCACTAGACCCACATTTGATGTGTTATTGAAGGACACAGATAATAACACAACACTTTGGTGAGGCTCAGGGTCTACTTAAATTTACAACAAGGTAACTTGGTCTACTTTTGATCTCTACTGAAATCATCTAGGATGAAAGAGGAAGTGGAGACAGACATAGGAAAAGCAATCTATAAAATTTCTGTTCTCTAAAGGGAAGTTTTTGAATTGTGAAACTTCAGAGGATTATAGCTTACAGTTCTCCAAACTGTGATGATGGATGCATATCATAATATCAATTATTAGTGTAAAAGCCACCGGAAGGAAGTTTTAAGGAATTAATTTTGAATAAGTTGCAGACTGGCAGCTCTTGGATATGTAAGTCTGAATGGCTGTTATTGAACTCAGAATGTTTGTCTACATGTAAAAACGCAGGGTCCAATGTCCTGCAGAGAGCTGCTTCATGATTCACAAAACCTGCTGCATGATTAGCAATGGGTATCCCTTGCATATCTGCACTATGCTTTTTAGATGTTTGCCACTTAGAAAGCAATCATAGACTAAACAAGCAAAGCACTGAAGTACATGCTTAAATTTAAGCATATGAGCCAATCCCATTGACATAGGTTGAGTTCAATAATCCTACTCAGGCTGGATTTTGCTGGAAGGAGGCCTGAAGTCAAAATCTCAAGGCAATTGATGCCTTAGTCCTGGATATGCTTAGTATAGAAACTTGTTAATGCTAAAGTTCTAGTATTCATACTGAATTTTAGTTCCTCCTCATTTTCTCAAATAATCTTCAAAGGTTATTCCTCCCACCAGCTCCCACTGCCCATTTTCTTGGCTTGTCCTCATCTTATCTTTTCTCACCATTTCTCTTCCAAACATCAGTAAAACTCATTAGTCTTCAATAGCTATAACAGAGTTTGTTTATACGGTGCTTAGAGTAAAGTTTGGGAGAAAGAGACTGAGATTCTCCCAACATAAACTGGGCAAGATAGAAATCAGCCTTTTTGAGGATAAGGATTTTCTAAACAGTAAGGATGTGAGAGGGAAGGTTGCTAATGGTTATTCTTTATGCAAAGCCAAACACATGCACGTAAAACCAAGAGAGTGTCAAACTGAAAACAAAATTTCAAACTGAAATTTTGTTCTCTTTTCTCTGCCTTTCCTCTAAGCAGTTCTGGGTGCTTTGGCACTGAGACCCCATGTTCATGTTGACAACAGGCTGAGGCTTTTGAGGACTAATGCCATTTAACAGAGAGCAAAGAACACTAGATATAAAACATTTTTAGAAACACTCAAGAGAAAATTAAGCTTTGACAAAAATCTTGTAGTATTTCCCTGACAGGGTGAAATAACTTTTCAGGGTTATCCTTTGAAACTAATTAGATTATAAGTTTGCAAATATCAATATTTTTGGGTTTTCTTCTCCCCCCCCAGTATAAAATATGGAATTTTCAGAGTGGAGACACCCATTAACAGATTTTAATTAGCAGCAATTCCAACCTCAAGGAAGGACAGAGGGAAAGAAAGAGAAATGCATGTTCCCATTTTGATTATTCACAAAGAATTGTAGTGGAGCAGATCTCTGAATGTTATTAACCTGCTAGGACAGAAGAAATTGCATACTCTTCCTCAGTGGAAATCAGGTAGCTCCATCTAAATGCAGAGGAGCGACATGCACAGCAAGAATTCAGACTGAGAGGACACACAAGTCTTTTCTCCAACTAATGTATAAATTTCTCATCAGTCACTTCAGAATTTACAGGTGGGTGCAACATAATTTATAATGTTGTTTTTCTTCTTGGAGAATTTGATTGCAACAAATTTCTGTTAACACTCATAGGGCTGATTGAAACAGAGGTGGTGGGCATATTTTGTGGTTGGACCATTCACAGGGGAAAGTTAATTGAGTGTATTAAGTTGCCATTGCGTTGTAATGATTTGTCCCATGTTTTACAGTTGCAGGAAAGCTGTGTTTGTTTGTTGTCAGCTGTGACAATATTCACATTTCTTTGCCTCTAGCCAGACAAACAGATGCAGAGATGTTTTTTTTTTTTCTATTATGCTATTGAAGAACATCAGGAATAGTATAACTTCTCAAGGATAAAGTTACCTGGTATTGCCTTTTCTAATGGTGTCTTTAAACCCATGTGTGCATGTTTAAACAGATGTTTAAAATACCATAGTAAATAGATGGGGGAAAGTGGCTAGATTTATAAATTACACAAAGGGACAAAATACTTACCCTTCTTTGCACTAGGATAATGCAAGTGACTTTTATACAAGGGACATCACCATTTTCCTAAGAAGTAGATAACACCTGAGTATGAAATCTCAACTATTCTTTCTTTAATAATGATGTGGTCTCTTAACCACAGGGCAATGATCACTATAGTCAGCTGTGTTCCCAGCTGTGGAAGAGAGAGGAGCTTTTATCTACTTGTAGCATGATCCTTTCCTTATCTTACAATATCTTGAGCCTTCATTGCCCAAACTACAAGCAAATGGGGAAATGGCAAGTGCTTTTTTTATCATGTGGTGAAAAGAACCGTCAATTCAGAACTTAAGTTCAGTTTGTTAAAGAAGCCATGGTCAGTTCCAGGACTGGGAATATGTAACAAGCAATCTTACTTTTTCTGCCCCATTACTGCGAGCATGTCCTGAGGATTTGTCCCTGGCACACGAGAGAATGACCCCTTGTCAGTGCTCTCCAGCTGGATGTGGTTGTTCTTGTCTCCACTGCGTTGCTGTTAGTCTGCAGATGAAAAACAGACAGCTGAGAGTTGCACGTGAGAAACCTCCATGGCTGAGCCTCAGCACTTGACATCGCCCTTCACATTTGGGCTGCCAAAATGCAGACGTGCAGAACGTTTCCACTGGCTCATATTGCTGCTTTATCACAGGAGACAAATATAGCCTGGGGAAAGCATGCTGAGAAAGGCTACCTACAGCCAAGAGAGACAGAGAGAATTGGGAATAATTCCATGTGGGAGGGAAGATCAGAGTGTGGGAATTATGCCCTACATAGGTGGTTGTGACACATCCCCTTGTAGTGTCAGGTGGGCAGCCAAGGGTGTTTGTGCCAGCACATGGCTGCCCAGGTACCTGCTGGGACCCATGACTTAGGCTGAGAAGCACCCGAGACTGTTTTAGGATGAGTCTCTATCCAAACAGACTCTGAAAACTCTCTACAAACTAATTCCTGTAAAGAAAGGCATTTCTATCTACTATACAAATTGGTCTCATAGGCTATTTATTCAAAAAACTATAGAACCTGACAGTGTTCATTCATGTTACCGGTCAATTCTCATTATATCCTCAGTGGGATTTCAGCTCCATCAATCACATTTATGTTTACAGTTTTTGCACACTACAAATTGACTGCTGCACTCACTAGCCAGCATTGTTTTCGTATCTAATGCTACAGACTCAGACAGTGCAACATATGCTGTTATGAAAAGAAAACATTCAGCTCTGAGAAAATATTTTTTTCAGAACATCTACAACAAAAGAATATGGCTTCTCATTTAAGAAGAGATTTACAATATAAAACATTATCTTCAGCCTTGTGGTATCACCAGTCAGGAAAAACTAATACATGTGCTGAGGGGAAAACTACTTCTGAATGAAACAGGAATTACTCTCTTTATAACCATTATCAGGAATGTAAGGAACTTTTCCAACTTTTTTTTGCATTACCACGACTGTGTAGATTTTTTTCCTTAATTATATGATTTTTCATAATAGGCACATCATATATACATACCGATATATATACAAGATATATATTTCTATATAGATATACATATACCAATACATACACAATATATAATTGTGTATATTATATATAATACATATACATATATATATATAATACATATACAATACATATATATACATACCAATAGCTCATACTTTCTTCAGAGCAGTTCTTATAGAGAGATCTGCAGCTGCTTTACATCCTGCATTGATGTGGGTACCTAGAATTTTTTGCTACCACTTGTATCATAATAGTGCATGTAAGTGCCACTTAGCATCAGATTCCTGATGTCCTAAACATTGTTCCACCTCTAAATATTCTTGTTTTCAGAGAGAGAATAATCCCGCGTAGGAATAAAAGCAGGATCACAGAATCACGAGTTTGGAAAAGATCTCTCAGGTCATCAAGTCCAACTCTTAACCCAGCACTGCCACGTCCACCACTAAACCATGCCCAGAAGTGCCACACCCAAATGGCTTTTAAACAACTGCAGGGATGCAGACTCAACCACTTCCCTGGACAGCCTGTTCCAGGGCCTGAAAACCCTGTCGGTGAAGAAATGTTTCCTAATATCCCATCTAAGCTTTCCCTGGCACAACTTTCAGCCATTTTCTCTCATCCTATTACTTGTTACTGGGAGAAGATCAACCCCCACCTGGCTGCAGCCGCCTTTCAGGCAGTTGCAGAGAGCGATGAGGTCTCCCCTGAGCCTCCTTTTCTCCAGGCCGAGCACCCCCAGCTCCCTCAGCCGCTCCTCACAGGACTTGTGCTCCAGACCCTCCACCAGCCCCCATTTCCCTTCTCTGGACTTGCTCCAGCCCCTCAATGTCTTTCTTGCAGTGAGGGGCCCAAACCTGGACACAGGACAGGGAGGAGCCTGATGGAGGTGTGGGAGTGGGGACAGGAGGAGGATCATGTGCACTATTTTGATGTGAAAAGGAGGGAAAAGTTGGCAAAGAAAGGCTCAAAATGGCGGATCCCCTCACAGGGTCGGCGCCATTTTGGGTGACAGGATTCAGCGGAAATTCAGTCGAAAGGGCGGGTCCCCTCACAGGGCTGGCACCATTTTGACGCATACCAGTCGATGGAGAGAAAAGGTAAATGGGCACAGGAAGGAGGTTTAGGTTAGAGCCCAGGATGGGTTGTATGGCCCATCCTGAGAAGGGGACAGAGAAGGGCAGGAGATGGCAGAAGGCTGGTGGCACTCCTGCGCCTTTTGGTGGGTTCCATCTCCTGGCCTCTCCTGAGGGGACAAGGGTGTGGGTACATGAGGAGAAGGATGCAACAACTGGGGTTATAACTGGGGTGTAGAACTATTAATAACTCCTGAACTTTCCCCCAAGCCCACAACTGTATCATAAATTGAACGAAAAATAGGGTAAAACTTCTCAACTTTAAAATTCCCCTCTGATTGTAAGATACAAAATTTCCCCCCACACCGTATCCCAAAAACTAAGTGAAAGAACAGAATCCCGTCACATCGTTAAAATATTTGAAGACCCAACACATAAAAGACCTTAAACTCCCCTTCAAAAATTTAACATTATTATCTATCAGGGTATTTTTAACTTGGGTATAAACCTCCTGTTGTGAGAGGGAAAGACTGGAACCCATCTCACACACTCTGCCCCCTGCGAGATTAAAAGGAGAAAAGGAAAAGAAAAGTGACTCCAAGCAAAACAACACTCACAACATCAAAAGTAAAAAATCTCATAGAGACTGTGCCAAAGGGACTGGTCCTCTGCTTCCTCAGCAACTTACAGGATTGTCAGTCACACCCTCCAAGAAGTCTACAGAAAATTGGGAATCTTCTTTGGGGATCTGGAGCACCAAATGTGGCTTGAAAATCCAGGGGCCACAGTCTCTTGGAGACGCTTTTCAGGGACGCTGCAGAAGGGGGTCCCTGTTCCTAGCAGATGGTAGGTTGCTGCAACCTTCCTGAAGTGTCCCCATGAGGAGAGCGCTCCACCAAGCACACAGCAATACCACACTCACACACCGCAGCTGGTTATCTAAGATGGCGGAGACGGGAAGAGTCTTTGTATAGGTTTCTAGTGGTAGTTTATTTTACCTACACTGAAAACGTCCAAGAACAAAAACAAAGAGAGGCAGAGGGTCCAGGATTATATACTGGTACAAAGGGGCAGAGCCAACAGCAACAACCAATCACCTGAAGGTGTGAGCGGGAAAAGGATTACAGTGACCAATAGGGAAACACAAGGGTAAACAGACAGGGGTACAGACCAACGAGGTTACAAAGTACAAAGAAACTGCTAGAACCTTGACCATATATGGTTAACAGCAGGTTGAACACCCAATAGGGGGAGCGGCACTGGGGTTGATTGACAGCATGTCACAGGAGTCCATGGGAGAGGTTAAAGTCTAGGGGACATTCTTCCAGGGCATAGCCCCAGGAAGTCTCCTAGCAGGCCCACAAGCCTCCACAGATCAACACTCCCACCCAGGCTGGTGTGTCTGCAGCTGGCTGAGGGTGCCCTCGATCCCCTCACCCAGATCACTGATGAAGAGATTGAACAGGGCTGGGCCCAGCACTGAGCCCTGGGGAACACCACTGGCACCGGCTGCCAGCTGGATGGAATCTACTCACCCCCAGTCTCTGGGCTCAGCCATCCAGACAGTGTTTTACCCAGTGAAGAGTACACCTGCCCTCTCCATGGGAAGCCAGTTTCTCCAGGAAAATGCTGTAGGAAATGGTGTCAAAGTCTTTCCTAAAGTCCAGATAGGAAACATCAACAGCCTTTCCCTCATCTACTAAGCACCTGTCGTAAAAGGAGATCAGGTTTGTCAAGCAGGACCCGCCTTTCATGAACCCCTGTCTGATCCCCTGGTTGTCCAGTTTGTGCCATATGATGGCACAAAGCTCTTGTTTCTATTATTTGCTCTTTAAAAAGGCAACTTGTTAATGCACACATGAAAACTGATCTGAATATCCACTACTCCTACTCACCCATTACTTCAGCCACTTAAGGAATTCAAGTTGTAAGAGTGGAGTATGTTCAAAATACCAGGGCACGATCAGCCCATTAGGTGACTCCTCTGTGAGTCCCAGTGCAAAGGACCTGTGGCATTTGCATGAACAGCTGAAACACTCCATGACCCTGAATCCTAAGGACAACCTATTTGCTGTCCAGAGGCTGAAAGCCTGGCCTGTCTCAGCAAAGCCTGTTTCCTGTGTGCTAACATGACTGCCATGGTGTTGTTTTCTGTTATTTGCTTTTGCTCCTTTAGAGGAGCAGTTTAGAATTTGCCCTCTTCTCTATGGCTAAAAACACTAATTAAATGTGATCCAAATTTGCAAATAGTTTTAGCCCCCTTTACTCTGCTTTATTTTGCCCAGCTTAAGGGGATCTTTGAAGGTTTGGTACTCAGTCTTATTGTTGTTACAAATTTTTAACTTTCCTATACAAATATATAGACTATGTTAAAAAAATATTTTTCTCTTGCTATAGAGAGTGAAAAATAATGCCAAATTTCAATCCTGGAGGGAGTTGTACAACTATCTCTTACTTTTTGCCTTTTTACAAAAGCCACTCGATTCCTCCTAAATACTGACAGTATAAAGAATACTTACCCAGAGCAGAGCATCTCTGGCTGGTTTGAGGGCTGAGGCTGTGGACGTCTGCCCTAAGTGAGGATATTCAGGAATTACTGCTGCCAGCTAAAAGTGTCATAGACAATTTCATTTCCTGCAGAACTTCACACCTAAAAATCCAGGTTCAGCACTTTGCTCCACAAAAAACAACACTATACTACTACAAGAGATAATGAGCTTCAGGTTCAAATCATCATGAAAATAGGAAAAAGATAGAAAAAATACTACTGGCTGTAAGTTCAATTACTAAACTATTAAATTAATTTTCTTTATATTTTTTATGGGTATTGATTAACTCCCTTGAGCCTCTGAAAATCCCAAATGTAGTCTGCATGTGGGCTGAACTCAAGAGAAATGTCTCCTGAAATAGGCCTTTTAAAATTAATTAGGTATGTGATAAATTGCAACAGGGAATTAGCAGTATTTGCTCTACAGGAACAAACCTTCTGTGCATACTCACATTTTGGGTTTTTTTATGAATCCATAATATAATTTTTTGTCCTTAAGAGCTAGAATAAATGCCACATTGCAACCTATTAAAAATAAATAGAAGAAAATTCTGAATTGCAAAACTTCATTGAAGTACAGCACCCTTTTTGTTAATTTCCTGCATAATTTTGTCAAATAGTGGCACAAGATAAACACGTTCCAAAACCAAGTCTGAACTGATAGCTTTGTTTCTCTCTAATTGATGTGTCGATTTTACCCACTGAAGAAATTGATGGTAGCCTGGAACAATCCCTGGTGGTCAATAAATAAATCAGCTAAAACTCTGTATGCCTGAGCAGAAAACTGTTTTATATTCTGAGAAGGAAAGATGATATCTTTGGTTTGTTTCTAATGATCTCCAAAAAACAATTCAAATCTTAGTTTTCAGTCTAATTTGTGGATTTTGAAAGGGTTCCAAGAAAGACTTTTAGCCCTGTTATCTTTTGGAAATTAATGCCGGATATTTGTTATGGCTATTTGTTAGTGTGTGTAATTTTTTTAGTATAAACAGGCAGAATAATCTTTTATATACAAAAGCCCATATACAAGGCAAGCATCATAACAGCACTGAACTGAACCAGTAACTAAAATAATATTTGCTGTAGAATACCACACTGGAGCCAGCACGCGAGTTGTTTATTGGCACGGGTTAGTTCACAGCACTCAGCTTATTCCCCTGAGGAAAACACAACACTTGTACTACAAGTACTACACAGGGAGTACTCAACACGTTAACCATTTAGATACTGGAGATGAAACTAAGGTGTGAGGTGATCAGTGAGATCATGCAGAGATTCTAAAAGTTCATCTGTGCACAAGGATAGTCAAGAGTGAATAGAAAGTTAGTTTAGTGTTGTTGCTGTTGTGGAGAATCCTGGTCATTGAGGAGGGCAGGGGAGCATCAAGAATATCTTTAGGTGAGGCTGGTAAGGGAAATAGCCTGCAGCCCTTCAGGTGATTCACCCTGAGTTGCGCCAAGTAGCCCCAAATGCATCAGTGTTTGTTTAACAGTGCAAAGGAGAGTGAATGAACAGAAAAGTGAGATTTTTGCCAGGTTTCAGGTGCCAAGTCAGCACTGCTCTGGCTCTATTGAACCAGGAAGCTACTGTTAAACTGAGGAGCTAGTTCAAGGCAAGATCATTTGGCTGAATGTTATATTGGATGTTGGAGAATGTGCTTCATAAAATGACTTAATTATAGAGGTTGTTGATGTGGCTGAAGCCACAAGATGTCTGAACACACTTAAGGATAAGCTGTTCCAATCTAAAACACTTGTCTGAGTGTTTGCCTGAAGATGATTGCCCAACCAAGAGTTTGTATTTTGTTCCTCTCAAAGATAGATCTGCTTACTCATAAGTTCTTTCTTCATTTTTAATGAGGGACAGTAATTAAAAATTAATAAGGTTTATTTAGAGAAAAACAGCTATTTCTGTGAATCTCTGCACTATTATTAAACTGAAAGAGGGAAGGTTTAGGTTAGCTATCAGGAAGAAATTCTTCACTATGAGGATGGTGAGGCACTGGCACAGGTTTCCCAGAGAAGCTGTGGATGCCCCATCTCTGGCAGTGTTCAAGGCCAGACCAGCTGTGGATGGACCTTTGGACCACCTGGTCTGGTGAAAGGTGTCCTGCTCATAGCAAGGGAGTTGGAACTGGATGATCTTTAAGGTCCTTTCCATCCCCAACATGCTAGGATTCTATGATTATGCTTATTGTATGAATTTTAATAGCAGCACCTTACACTATTTGGTTTTGTTTTTTTTTTTTTTTTTTTGTTAAATTCTATCTTCTATTAAATGACACAGTGGAGTTCTTTGTTCCACAAGAATAAAATAACACTTTTCTCTGGAGGTGATTTTCTCCCATTTTTTCCCTCAGCCTTTCCCAACATGCTTCAGAAACGGATTGGTGGCTTCCTCCCACACATGTATATTGCTTTTCCTCTCTTCTTCCAAGAGCAGAATTAAATAGGAACCAGAAGTCATAGTTTAGTGCATATTGTTTAGCTAATTCTAAATTACAATGAGAATTTGCTTTGTTAGCATTTTTTCCTAAGATTTCCTATTTATAACTGGTCTCATTAATGACTTTAAAATACACAGGAAAGTGAAATTTTCCTGTGTGATGCCTGCATTTATATACCTAACTATCACAACTTTGAACATGGGCTGTGGCTGTTCAGAACTTTCAAAACTTTGGGGGTTTTTCTATCTGCGTTTCTAGATGCAAACAAAAGCACAAAGCTGCAGAGTGATCTACAGAGGCAAACCATGATTTTTAGGAAGAGAGCTCTTCATTGATGAAAAAGAGAGGTCATTGTGAAGCAGCTGAATAAGAGGAGTGATACAAATGACAAAGGTAGGAAAGAAAAAATGAAAGCTCCCACATAAATGAATATCTGTTAAAAACAACTGAATTCTGAAGTGTCAGTGCTTTACTATAAAACCAAAACCTGTCTGCATCCTGTAGACAAATTCCAAGGCAAGCACAAAAAGTGTTTTTTCCTTGAGTTAAAAATATTGCCCTTTTCTCTCTGGAAATCAATTTTATATAATCAAAATGCTTTCAAAATATTTCCAGTCACCTACTGAAGGTGCTAGTGGCTGCCAGCATCTAACTTGATGTCTCATTTCTAATAGATACACTGAAATAATGAAGTAGGAAACTGACTTCTTGTCAAATGGAAATAGTCAGGAGTAAGAGAAATAAGATGTAAAGGGGCTTTAGTGAAAAATCAGGTTGCATTTGCAACATGCAGATAAACATGGCTGTCTACCTGTTGGTTTCATATTTTCTTTGCCTTTTCTGTACTTTGAAAAGGAATTTTGCTTTCACAAAGCTTCATGAAATTACAGTTTTGAGAGAGAAACTATTCCTCTGTGACCTGCTCCAAAGCCCACAGGACCAGCAGAGATAATCTGGGTAAGGAAGTTCAGTCCTTTGACACCACAATCACATCTAAGCCTTTCCTAAGAAAAGGATCAAACTATGTCTTAGCATTATTTTGTGAAGGCACAAAATAGCTGTTTCACCATTTGTGACTGAAAAAGAAATTGTTATTTAATGTTTTAGTAAGAAAGACCAGTATTTGTCCAGATTACTCACTTGATTTCATTGTAAGAGTAGGTACAAAACTGGAACATTGTTTTTGGAAGTGTGAGTTATTTAAAGAGTTTGGGTGTCTGTGTGTGTCCCTGTTTATTGCTATGAATGCTTACCTTACCAATTTCAGTTTACCAACTGTTTTGATTTCTGTCAGCCTGGGGTTTTTTCTGTATTTCATTAGGTCATTAATTCCCCATTTAATCCACCATCTTTCTGTTCAGGGTGCCAACATATTTCTGACTCAACTTTAGCTCTGTGACAGCTGCAGATCTGTTGTAGGACCTGAACTGAGAATATTAATCTTAAGCCACCACATTAAGTATGCAATCCAGGCTGTGTCTGAGAATCATTGGAAAGATAAATTTCAAATTCAAAACCATGGAGTTTCCTGCCTTTTTGTGTTTGAGATAGACATTTTTTAAATGTTGTGATTGGCATCTTGTAGGTTCAGAAAACGTGCAGAGATTTGGTATGTGAGCTCAGTTCTTGGATTTCTTCAGAGATGTTGGCAAACTTTAATTTCTGTGTTAAATTCTCTGGCCACAGTTATTTCTTCCTCAAATCTTAACCATGATTTCAGCCTCCAGAGTGTGAACTGCCAAGAGTTCATTGTTGCTCTTTGTCCATGGGTGACACAGAGATCTTGTGTCACTTAGGGACTCAGGAAATGCTAAAATATAAATGACTTTTAAATTATCTGTATGTAAACTGCTCATACTGTTTATTAAATAACGATTAGGGTAACAGAGTTGAGCTTGACCAGAAGCTCAAATGAATACTGGATTCTATCCAAAACTTAAAATAATTATAGTCTTTCCAGCGTGGGTGTAACTTTCACATTTGAGAATACATATACACTGGATTTGGCTTGGGGTTTGTCTTTTAATTTTTATTCTTAACCACACTGCTGTAGCTCCAAAAGACCATATATAGGAAATAATGTTCCATGCAGAGAACTGCTTTTTCTTTCCTCCTGTCCAACAGCAAGATCAATAAAAGAAGCATGACAAAAGTAATTTTCAGGTCTATTAGTGAAGTTGTCTGTCCAGGAAATGGTATGTTATGTTGAAGGAAGAAGGAAATTTTTCATTTATGGGTTCATTTCCCTTAGAGGCATTTAGCCAACTTGTAGCTTTTGCATTTTGAAGAGTGAAGCCTGGATATATGGACTCTTTTTTTTTTTTTTTTTTAGTATTTCATGGCTACACACCAGAGATATTTGAATCTTGGACATTGATTCAGCCTGTGCTAGGAAGTGTGTGCCAGGTGCAGATTTCTGATGCACATCACTTTTTACTTTCCAGTGCTATCCCCCAGCAGAGAGGTATTTGATCAGTTTTTGTTTGGCATTGGCTCAGCTGAGCCTAACTTATACTCAAGAAAAAAAGGAATTGGAAATTTTGATTTGTAGATTATTTTGGTGTACATAAAAATGCTTAGGGAGTGATTTGGAGCCCATTCAAATTAATTATCTTTTTCTCAGAGACTGAGGCAGTCTTGGTGGAGGGGGAAAACAGTTAGGGTTTAACTCATTTTAGGGGTAAAAAAAGGTAAGGCACAAACACAACAGCTGTTCAGGATGTGATGCTGAAGTCTCCTTTAGGAGGAGGGTATGGCTGAATACATGACTTAATCTAATAATATCTTTATCAAAGTCGAGAAATAGCAAAAGCTGACAAGGTTGAACGAACACACTTTCCGTAATCTGTAATTCCTCTGTCATCACTAATTTAGTGTTGGATATTTAATGTTCTGTCATATTAACGATGCATAAAACGCTCAATACCGAGTCCCGAGAGCCCTGGTACACGGCTCTGGTGCTCTGGGGTACCGAGGGCTGTCACGGCGCACNTCCCGCCATGGCCCTGGCGTTCTGCGGCGACGAGGGCAACTCCACCGCCTACAACGTGGACCACGGCGTGCTCAACAACGGCTGCTTCGTGGATGCGCTCAACGTGGTGCCGCACGTCTTCTTGCTCTTCATCACCTTCCCCATCCTCTTCATCGGTGGGTGCCTGCGGCTCTCCCTTCCCCTGTCCGCCCGTGCCTCTCCTGTTTGCTCCCCTTTTCCTTCTGCCTCTCTATCCCCAGTGTTGCTTTGCCGTGTCCTCCCGCCCGGCTTTGTCTCACCGTGGGTTTCCCTCCCCCGCGCGTGTGCCGCGTTTCCCCCCGCCTGCCTGGCCTCTCCTTGCCGTGTCCCCCGGCCTGGCCCTGCCCCCGTGCCGCGCGGGGAGGCTGCGCTGCTGTTGGGATGCTGTGCGAGCGCGGGATGCTCCGGCGGCCGCCTTTCCCCGGGCAGCCCCCGCAGCGCCCGGTGTCCGCCCGGGCAGCGGGGCCCATGTCCGTCTGTCGGGGCAGCCCGCGGGGCTCCCCGCAGGTGAAACCCCTTGCGCAGGCAGGGCAGGAACGGGTGATGCTGGAAGAGACCACAGGATTAGCCCTGCCGGTGCAGGGCGAGGAGCAGAAATAAATGTCCTATTAAAGCCCAGGAAACCTGACAAGTAAGTGTTGCGTTATGAAATATTACTCCCAGCAATTACTGCGGGGTCACAGCCGCCTGGCAGCTCCTGCCCCGCGGCGGTGGCTTCCGCGGTACCTGAGGCGGGTGCGATTTGATGTCACGAGCCCGGCGGGGCCGGTAGGTGGCCCGGTGGTTCAGCACACGGGGCTGTCCCTGCTCCGGATACCCTCGTCCAAAGCCTGGACCGCCGCGCGGAGAGCCACGGCACGGGTTGGAATAACACTCGCTCCTGGGGATGGGAATAGGTCTGGTGGGGAAATAGCAGCCAGCGCGACTGTGAAAATGGGGTCAGCTGCTTAGGATTCTCTGCGTTTATCTGGAATCTCTCAGTATTGCTAANTCGATACCAGCCGCGTCAAGGAAGGGACGTCCCGCCCCCGTCCCCGCCGAGCGCTCCCCCAGCTCCCAGCTCGGGGCTGTTCGGGGGCGGTGCCGGGGCGGGGCAGCGCCGGGGCGGGCGGAGCGCGGGGCCGGGGCCGCGGCCGGGGCCG
>VXBC01000613.1:61012-139842 GCA_013399945.1 Ploceus nigricollis | reverse complement strand
TTTTTTTTTTTTTTAAATGCTTTTTAAAAGAATTGAAGGGAAAAGAAGTAGTGCATTTAGTATACCGCTTGTGTATATTTGTCAAAACGTTACTTTGTTGTTCATTTAAGCTGTGATTTGAAAAACGTTTGGGGCATGTAATTACTTGATAGGAAGCTGCTAGAAGTATAGGAATTTGAGGCTGTGTCATGTCTGAATTATTGATTTTATTCGATATGAAGTGAGATAGTGAGAGCACAGTTCTGATAATATTCAAATGCATGTGTGTTTAACAACACAGCTGTGCCAGTGCTGGTATGCAAAGTTGTTACATATATAGTTTGGGTGTTTTGTAAGCAGGATCTTTGTGTGTCACTCTTGTTAAGAAAGCTCTCTATAATTCTCTTTTCTCTTTTAGGATGGGGGAGTCAGAGTTCCAAAGTACATATACATCATAGCACATGGCTTCATTTTCCTGGCCACAATTTACGCTGGATACTGACTTTTATCCTCTTGTTTGTGCTGGTGTGTGAAATTGCAGAGGGCATAGTGTCTGATGGGTAAGTGTTTGTCTGCCTTCTTCTGGTAGCACTGAGCAGTTTAAAGGTTTCAGGGTAGATATTTCCCCCCTAACCCATATTCCTTGTGGTTATGAACATATAATCTGTTTTATTAGTGATTAACCTACCAACCTTGTATCAGAAATTCCACAGACCTTGCCAAGTGATGTACACATGCAAAACTGACCTTAATCATTTTTAGTTCAGCTTTTAATGACACTATCTTTCCAAAGAGTAATCATAGATAAATCCTAATGATTCAAGCAGATGGTGACATTTTCATGATACATTTTATGTCCAAGGACCCAATCCCACAGTTGTTACTTAGGAGGGACTCCCATGTGCACAGTAGGCCACACCATTCACCCCCAAACTGAGTTCTTTTCATCTAAATAAAAGGAATGAATCTGCTGGGCCTTAAGTCACACCCCACACAGTTTCTTCTGATGATTGTGCACTATATCTCCTATGTTAGCTGGAGCAGAGCAGCTCATATTATGTGAGCATGAACCATCAGCTTAGGATGTCACTAAACAGAAATCTGTGGAAAAAAATTATTCCAAGTGAAACAAGTGATACAGGAGAGTGATTTATTATTAAAAAAGCTAATTATATAACAATGAATATGATCTCTTCCTATGAAGAGAGGCATGATTTTTCATAACGATTATGAATTTGAACCCAAGGATTATGAAATGGAAGCTCCTAATTAAATAGAAAAAAAACCTCCCTGATTAGCCATCTATATAACAGGTATCCACCAACCAGTGTGAAATGCACTGCAGACTTCTGGTGTAGAAAATGATATCATCATTATTATTTTAACTTCTCTTGAACATATATAAATAGGATATTTCTCAGCCAGTTTTTTTTAAAGGGATTTTTCTCTTGCTTATTCAGAGTTATCAGGGTGTGGGATGCTCAGAGCAAAATCTCCTGCTTTGAGTTTTCTCCTTTATTTTTCTTGTTAGCAGTGCCTCTCATTATGTTTATTTGCTATTTAACTTGACTCAGAACACTGCTGTTAAGTAATAGGTGTCACCTGATGAGAATCAAAGCTCGGAGCTCTGCTGGGGGAGTGCCAACCCACAGTCGAGCTTCCCAAGCACTCAGCAGGCTGGCGAGGGCTCCAGTGAATAGAAGAGAGTTTTGAGACTCATCAGCTTTCTAAGAACCAAAATGGATCATGCTGGTGAGTCCTTTTGGCAGCAACTGGGTGCTAAAGGCTTTGGCATCTCAGCAATAGAAGCGGCCTATTGGAGGTACAGTTATATAGGGAAATTCCAGCAACTGTGAAATAAATAGATTTTAAAAAGCCTCCCACTCCTGCGGTGTTACCTACTGAAGCTTAGGCTGTCTGAAGAAATCTGTTCTTGTTGGTTTTTTTTGTCCTTGCTGAGAATTCAGCCCTGGTGTACAAAACCTCCTGGCATGACTAGGAGGATCCTTTCTCATTTTGCTGTATTGACATCCAGCTATTGTCAGCAAGAGGAATTCAGTGTTCGTGACAGGCTGTGAGCATGGCTCCAGCTAGCTCTATGGAATTCACCCCAATCTTTTGATTGTGGAATTGAGGGAAGGCTCTCCTTTCTAGAGCAGAAATGCAGAAATGGTTGTCCTGAGCTGCTATGGTTCTGCTAGACATTTGGGAATGTTCTGCTCTCAGAAATGTGATGTCCTGTGATGATCTTTCATCTCCCTCCCAGCACAGCTCTTCTTGTCTCTCCAAACTCCACAAAAGTAGTGTTTGATACAGCAATAAGAAATCCATTCAGAGGACACGGTGTGCATTTTCCTAAATGTTTGTGTCCTCAAGTCATCTTGGTCCCTCCTTCTGGTGAAGCTGGCTGGGAAACAGAGGAAGTTGTAGCCCTTGATAGCATAGGGCATTAAATTCTTTTTGTGAAAGAAAGAAAAAGGGAGAGGGAAGGAAGAGAAAATGAGTAGGAGGAAAGAGGGGGGGAAAACATATTTCTATTGAAAACTGCACAAACCAACAACATTGCCCAACAATTCTAGTATTCCCAAAGGGCTGTATTTGGCAGGACTCCTTCTGCTGCTACCTGAAGCAAAGCATCAGCACAGTTTTGCTTTATAGGACAAAACATAAGACTGTATGATTCTCTTATAGGGTTTTTTTTTGTTGGCTTGCAGCCACTGAAGACAGACCTCACTGTAAGTAAATCCTGTGCTGTGGTGCTGTTCCTTCTTTTAAACTGAAAAAAAAGAAACACTTCAACAAAAATGCTTCTGTAGAAAATCTTGAACTGTGCTGTCAGTTGGTTTTATCTGCATATTTTGATGGACAGCTCCCAAACTAGTTTAGCTTAAATTAACTTTTCTCATTTTGGAGATGAGCTGCTTGTCCTAATTTAAACAATGTTCCAATTGATTTCAGTAGGAAATAGGAGTACACACCTTTCATTTTCAGCACAGAGGAGGAATTTCAAATCCAGCTGTGTGATTTAGGAGCAAAAATTCAATTAAAACTTGGAGAGGTTTGCATCCATAACTCATTCTAGAAAATCTTACATCAGAGCAAGGAACAGTTCATGAATTAAAAGGGAAACATTTAAATAGCTGAGAGGTTTGACTTTAACAGACTTTTTTGTTTTGAAGGGTTTCCGAATCCCGCCACTTGCACCTGTACATGCCGGCTGGAATGGCATTCTTAGCAGCCATCACATCAGTTGTCTATTACCACAATATTGAAACATCCAATTTCCCCAAGCTGTTAATAGGTATGTCTCAAAATCTATGCACCTGGAAGTGTGGCTGTGGTGTTGTGTGTCTGCTTCCTTGGTGGCAGGTCAGTGCAGTCTCCTATGACCAAAGCCACCGCTCTATGTATACTCAAACATTTAATTCCTTTTAATGCTTTTAACTTCTAATAATAATCTGTGTAATGTTCTCAGGGATTCAGTGAGCCAAAGACTTCTCTAGGAAAAACTGCTTTTGTGGGAAAAGGAGCATGGGAAATTGTTAACTCTAAATCCAAACCCCCTTGTCAGCCTGTTGTGTGGAAGCGTGATGTAAGAGTGAAGAAATCTTCGTGTGCGTGGTCTGTTGAAATATGTAAGGAGCTAAAGAATGACATCCCTGACATTCAGTCATGAATATATTACTCTGCCTGCTCGCTCTTGCTTCATGTTCATAAAACTCTCTTTGAAAACTGCTTTAAGGCCTTTTGAATGGAAAATGCTATGAATGAGAACTACCTAGTCTACTCTGTATTTTGCAAGATTGTGAATAAACTGTAGCTATAGAAAATCTACTGCTGCTGGGGGTCATGCAGGTGTTCATGTGTTCTCATCTGTTTAAGTAGACTGCAGTCTGAGGATGTCTACATGCTTAGTCACATCCAGTTACCTGTTATTTCTTTCGTTCTGGCTCGTCAAATTTTGTTTGAGCTGGATTTCTGTATCAATAGATCCTGCTAAAGTTTGTCTTGTGCCATTATAACTCTGTGTATCAAAGTTTTGTTCTAGTTTTTGTCAGGTGGGGAAAAGTCAGTGATAACTAGATTTGAGAAAGTTTTTAAATGTTGAAGATTATTTTGATCTACATGTTGGGGTAAGTGAGAGTCCTGTTCTGCAGAAATAGGCTGTAACTCCTGAAAAAAAAATTCCTCTCCAAAGACTTAGATTTCTATCCAGGCTTAGCAACATTTGTCTTCTCATTTGGGACTGCTCTTTTTCCTGTACCTTTCTTTTAAGTAGGATCTTTTTTTATCCTTTAAGAACAGGTGAGGTAATTTAGTTGCTTTTTAAATAAGTTTTTTTAATGCTTTCTCACAGGAAGGCATTATGCCTCAGGAAGCATTGCTAGCCTGTTACAGTTGCCTGTAAAGCAAGCACTGATTTTTGTGGTTTTGTTTTTTAGGTTGTTTTGTTGTTTGGGCTTTTTGTTGTTATTTCAGATGTATAATGCAATGTTAAATAATTTAGTGTCACAGCCATATTCCTGCTGTTAAGTCTTTGAGAAGGGTAGCAAAGTTACAGCTGGTAGTTGATTACCCATTTTTGCATAATTCCTGCTCAGTAGAGATTTCTTTTTTATGATAATGTTTTTCAGTGTTTAGAGTGCTGATGCTGGATAAACTCTGGACAATACTTGAATACTAAAAAGTTGTACCAACGAATACCAACATTTACTTAAGTATTATGGATGAATTTTAATTTTGCAAGAATTTCCAAGGAATAGACTCCCTCAGAAAAATCTGGTCTTAATAGTTCTCAGGCAAAAAAGAAAATCAGACCATCACAGTCTTTCCCACTTAGTTTGTCTGATTTGAATTTTAGTCTAAAATGTTCACAAGCTGATGGTCTTTGATTTTTATTTTTTTTCTTTTGTTTTTCTTTTATTTGTCCTAAGACAGACATTTCTGGAAGTATCTATCCTTTGTTCTTAACTGCACAAACTGTGAGGATTGTTAGTTGTCTTTCAATCTTAATTGCAACTACTCTGTGTTGACATCTGGGACGAGGCAATGAGCACTTTATGCAAATGATCCCAGTACAGATAGTTAAATTATACCTTTACTGAGCTGTCAACCCACTAGAGTGCAGTGTGGCCATGAAGCAGCTTTGCTTTAGAGCCTCATTTTATGAGGTAAATGAGAACCACGAGGGAAAGCTAAAGTTGGTGATAAGCTTTTTGCTGGGTGTATGGGAAACAGGGCTTGTGTAGAAGAGATCTAATGTTGCACACACACAGAGCAAAGTAGAAGAGCTGGTGTGACGTCTTGCTGCTTCTGAGCATCAGTGAATTTCCAGGAAACTGCAGGGCATCATCTGCCTCAGCTGCAGGATGAATGCTCACAGCTGCCAAGAGTTGGTAGCTGTTTAAAACAAAGACTAACAGAGCCTTATCCAAAAACTATTAAACCCAGCAGGGGAACTTTCACTGATGCAGTGCAGTGGACCCTTAAAGGTCTGTTCATTAATTCTGAACAGGGTGAAATTTTCCAATCTCATGAAATTTTGATATCTGTTCTTTTTTAAAGATCCTTTTCACTCTGTACCTTAAAGAAACCAAATCCATTTGTAACTCTTCATAAACAAGTAAGAGGCAGATACCATGACAGATGTGGTGATTAGCATGTTTCCTTGGGTATGCAAAAGGAGGACTCAAAGTTCCTCTACTGAATCTGATCCTGCCTTTCAGCTTTAGCCCAGGCACCTGGCTATTTTGAAGTAGTCATTCTTAGTATTTCTTATCAAAAAAAGTTGACAAGGTTCAGAATATTTATTCACTGAAGCTAATGGTTGAGTTCATGAATGCGGTTGAGTGACCCAACTATTGGAACATCTTGATCTGGTCTGCATGTGTTCTTTCTCTGTATGATTTTGGTCTGTAATTTTATTTCAAGAAATGTAGCTGTTCCCATGTAGTGCTGTTTACCAGCGTACTCTCATAATAATGCTAATTTTGGTGCTCTTTGCACCACATGGTTGCATAACATTTGTACAGTTAAGCAGGACTCATTTTAGAATAGTTTTCATACTGGATTGGAAAATCTGCTGCTTTCTTGATGTTTAAAATACACGATGGTAGCATCTGATTCCACTATTTTTTAAGTTTGTTTCTTTGTTTTAAAGATAAATAAACCTGAAAAATTAATAGTCAGAGAAAACTGTGAAATAACAGGACTTTGAGGTTTTAATCTGAAATGGGTAGTAGTGTGGGAACACATGAATTTTTTTGTTTTAAAAAAATCATCCCTTTTTTTTTAACTAATCTTAATTATATGGCTGCCTTACTGTTGCAGTATATGCCACAGCACATGTCACAGTTGAGATGGCCATGATACACAGAGTATCACCATGCAATTTCAGAAAGCTTCAACCCATACAGAGTAACACCCTACTACTTCAGAAGGGATCAAGTGTCTCTCGTGTTCTTTAGCCCAACCTTTTATACCCTTCATGGTTCATGCATTGCACCTGTGTGCCCTCTCTGCCTTTTTGTGATTGGTCAGTGCACCTGGGCACTCCATGTCTCATTACCTTCAATATTGGTCACCTGTCCTGCACAGCTGTAGCCCATTAGGGATGAGGCTCATCCACAGTCCCGCTCCCAATTACCACAAACTGTATACCTACACCTTATTACTACTAGAGGGGGATCTATTTTTCTGATTCAAAATTTTTGTCCCTTTGCATTGTAGTTGTTTCCCTTGGAATTGGTTTATTCTCTAAAATGGAACTTCTTGCATTAAAATATTGCTTATTGCTTAGTACTAAAAATTTCTCTCTGAACAGGCACAGGTTAATTAATAAATCCCATCCAGTTAAATGTGTGGCTTATTCGATTGGGCTTAATTCAATAAAGGTGTAGAAGAGTTTGAGTTGCACATTGCCTTATTTTTTAGAGATGTGGCCCAGGCGAGAATCTACAACCTGCTGTTGTGGGTTGAGGCATCTTACATGGCCCAAGAAAAAACAAGGTCATTTAGGCATGTAGAACATGCCAGTGTTCTAAAGCAATCCAGTAAATGTAAGTGTGCCTCTGTGGTCTGATCACTTTGCAGTTCAGACCAGTGGAAGTTCTCAGAGATAATTTCTAAAAACTCTCAGCAAAATATACTCACCAGCCAGATGATAAAAGCATCATCTATAAAGAATAGAGCCACGATTGTATTTTCCAATGAGCCTTGAGTGGCCTGTGAGTATTCTCCAGATCAGATTAGATACACTTGTATTCACAAGCAAAAAGCTAAGTAAGTTCAAATGCTTCTAAGGAAGTGTGATGTGAGAATGTTGTGTTTGGCACTTTATAATACTTCTTAGATAAAAGATAAATTAACGTTATAACAATAATAATAAAAGGTCATATAGACCCTTATTTAAACCCTAAATAGGAGAATGGCTCTGCTAGTTCTTATTTATAATTCCAAGACATACATAAATGCCTGTTGGCTTGGTTAGTTTTTGGAAGTCCTCCACTGGTGGATATTTTCAGTGTGCAATGTTTAAGTCCCTTTTATTCCAAGAGGGTTGTGTTCTCAGCCTGTTGTTGGAAGAATGAAACAAAACAAAGTTTAACAGATAAAGGTGGTTAAGAGTAGAGCAGCATGGAATGTAATTCTTGGATGAAGTGAGACTTTATAGACAGAAGTACTGTGAATAGGGAGGAAGAGTGCCTCAAAGGAAGGAAGCAGTCTGAAACAGGATGAGAAGCAATCTAAGTTGGGAAGATGGTAGGAAGCCTCCCAAAAAAAAGCCAAGAAAAGAGAGAAAATTTCTCTTTATAAGAGAAATTTGGTAAGTATATCTTTAAAACCCTCTCTGCAACTGCATTGGCCACTGAAGTGCAGTGTGCAAATACCTGACCACTCAGTGTTTTCCTCTTATGAACTGGCCTCTTAATTTTAGAGGAAGAGAGGCTCCCTTGGCAAGTGTCCTAATGCACAGTGTTCCTGTGCTGTTCCATTCACTGTCCTCATTAAAAGGAGAGGTTTTAACTTGATTTCTGTAGAAGCAAGACTGGCAGTCCCAAATCTCACATGGATTCTCTGCTTTGAATTTAGCTTTGCTTGGAAAGGGTAGCCCCAGAGCACATCTCCAGAGAGGTTTCTGGTGCCTCAGCATAGCTGGAACACCACCAATTCTTTGAAATTTATGCAACTTCCTGATGATTATCCATATTTAAGCTAGACTTACAGTTGCTAATGCCTTGGTTGAAGTCTTTCTCTGGTGTTCCGGCAAGACACTTGGAAAGCACATCCAAGTTTTCTTGGCAGTTAGAGCTCATTCCATCTGTTGCACCATGGCAGATACAGCAGCAATGAAAGATGTATTTAAAAGTATATAACCCTGGGAGGCATTTCCTTAAGAACAGGGAACAGGAGCTGGCTTAGGTGTGATGAATGGTATGGACAGTGCTTCCAAGTCACCAGAGCTTATTCCATAGATTATTTAGCTGTAGCTGATGGCAGCATGAGCACCATGAGACAAGAGGTTTCATAGAACACTGAAAAGTCAAAGCTGTATTCCATGAATGCCAGAATATCCTTCCTTGATGTGACTGTTTTATCTACATTGTGAATTACATATATGGAATTCATGTTGAACGATAGTGCAGCAGCAGTTTGGACAAAGTATTTTAATATCTGTTCCTGACACATCCCAGAGATTCGCAGGGAATTTTCCTTCCAGCCACATTCATAGCAGTCTTGTAGCATTAACCAAATCTGAGGAACATTGTTCACAGGCACCTTCACTTTTGGAGCAACAGCCTCCTTTGAGCTGATCATGTGGACGTGGGTTTACAGCAGATGAAATTTCCTTCAGCAGATTTCACATTCTGAAACTTTTGAAATATCACTAAATCTAATAGAAAAGGCATTTAGAGCTAACATTATCTTAATATTTTAATGTTTTTGGAATTAAATTAGGCTTCTGTTTGACATGAGAGCCACTCTCTGGTTTAATACATTTTGTTGAATTCTTCCTTAATTATATTTTATAATGCCATTGTATAATTTTGCAACTATAGAGCTGGTTAATTTGTTTGTTTGTTTGTTTGTTTTCTCTACAGCATTGCTGTTCTACTGGACTTTAGCTTTCATAACTAAAACTATCAAATTTGTGAAGTTCTGTGATAATGGGGTTGGATTTTCTCAGCTTCGATTTTGCCTCACAGGACTCTTGGTTGTTCTTTATGGAATGCTACTAGCTGTAGAAATCAATGTCATCAGGGTGAGGGTAAGTAACTATGCTAGAAGTCTCCTTCTGTGGTTTTTATTGGTTGTTTTTTGGGTAATTGGTATTTTTTTATTCCCTTTTCTACGTACTTGGTGTAAAATGCATTACTAAAGGAGAAAGAAAAACCCAGTTTTAAATAGAAATCTATTTGACAATCAAGGGTTAATACTATTTTACTAGGCCAGATGAATCTGTAATTTCAAAAAATGCCAGACTCTGTTGTTGATAATTTAAGATCAATTTCATCTGTTCGAGTTTGCTGTAAATTTTTAAATTATTCTCTTTCAGTCATGAGAGCCAAGTATTTCTGATGCAGAAGACTGGTAGAAAGGAATTGTCTGCTCTATCAGAGAATATCTTAGACACACAAATAGCATCTCTCATTTTCCCGGAGACAATCACAATAAGTGATTTATTTGGGCTACTAGGGTTCCTCCCAGCTATATTTTTTTTCCTCTACAATGTCTGCAGTCATAATCTAAACTGAGACTTTGGAGACTGCTGGATACATGAATTCCAAAGTTCCCTTCAGCTGGCACTCACCAACTGTGCACACAAATTAAATTTAGGAGGGAAAGAAATATTCCCATGTAATTTTTTTTGCTGCAGCACCAGTAGCTCCATGTTCTGAGCTAACAAATGTGAAGCAGTGTGGTGTAGGAGATGAATCCCAGTGATAACCTCAGGGCTGTGCCTAAGCTCCTGTGTCCCATGTTGTGCTGCCTGGAACTCAAAGCAATGCTGGGGCTGTCCTGTTTACATAATTGAGGGAGTCAGTCTCTTCTGTCATGTCTCAAGTGAAAGGACCAGAGGAAATGGTCTATAATTGCACCGTGGAGGTTCAGATTAGTTATTAGAAAAACTTTTTTTTTTACTGAAACGGGGCAGGCACTGGAATAAGTTGCCCAGGGAGGTGGTGGAGTCACCACGTCTGGAAGTGTTCCAGAGGTGTCTGGAGATATGGTGTAGGAGTGATTAGGGTGGTTCTGGTTTGGTAGTTGTACTGGGTGATCTTGAAGGTCTCCCAACCATGATGATTCTGATTCTGTAAGGTGGTTTGGTTTTTTTTTCCCTGCACGTATGCAAATTTCTGCACCATGAGCAGATCATTCACCATCATAGTGAATGATAAGAATTACTTATTTCTAGACTGGATGCCTCTGATTATCCTCAGTAGCTGAGAAAACTGGATTACTGTATTGGTTGTACTTGAATGTCTTTTAAGAAACCAAGACTGGTTCATTGATTATCTGCAATGTCCTTATATATTCTTTGTGCACTTGTATTTTCTATGCATTCACCATGATTCTGCTGGCATTTTTCTGGATTTCAGAGGTATGTTTTCTTCAAAACTCCTAAAGAAGTTAAACCTCCTGAGGATCTCCAGGATCTTGGTGTCCGATTCTTGCAGCCCTTTGTGAATCTGTTATCCAAAGGAACATACTGGTGGATGAACACATTCATCAAGACTGCCCATAAAAAACCAATAGACTTGAAAACCATAGGCAAGCTTCCCATTGCTATGAGAGCTCTGACCAATTACATTCGCCTTAATGAGGCCTTTGAAGCACAGAAGGTATGCAAAGCTTGGAATTATGTCTGTCTGCTTACTCAGAGCTTGTGTTTTTCATTACTTTTTATCATATAAGGATGACACAAAGAGATATAAACAGATATGATGCAAATGAAGTATTCATTGGCATAGCAGTCCATATACCAAGAGACCACGTTCTCTGTTGTACCTCGTACAAACAATGAAGTTTCTCTAATCAAACGTGTATGTCAAGCACATTACTGGTTAAATGTGTGTAAAATGTGTACAGCCTCTATTTTGATGTGGAAAGTAATCGTGGACTGTGTTCACTGAGCAGCATTATTCCTCCTAATAAGACCCTGGAAGCATTCAGGGTATTAATTAGGCTTTGAAGGGCTATTTTTTTCTATGTTATTGCAGTTACAGTTTGTCCATAGGAGAGTTCAAGGCTGAAACTACCTTAGCTCAAATTAATTTTCACTCCTCAGTGGGAGTTGAGTGTGTATGGGATCCTAAGAGAACTTGTTTGCATCCTGCCAAAGAAGTGTGTGCTTCCAGTCTCGGTGTTCACCAGAGAACAAAAACCTGTCACTTCTCTCCCTCTTTTTTTCCCTTCCTCAGCAGGCCACAAACAACACACTTACTTGATCCCTATTAAAGATAGGAAAGAAATCATGGTTCTTTTTGTGGAGAGAAGTGCAAATTATTGCTTTGTTCTAACTTTACAAAAAGAAACAATAGCTGTAGTTCCTCTGATTTCCACCTGAGAGATTACAAATGGTTATCAATGAATTAAAGCAGCGATAAAAGTACCAATGATTTATCAACCTGAGGTTAATGTATAACATAATTCCTACTAATTTTAATTTAATTCTGACCAGAACAAAAGATCATCATCTCCCCAAGGATCCAGGTCCATTTGGCGTGCTCTCTGCTGTGCTTTTGGAAGACCCTTACTTCTCAGCAGCACATTCCGTATTCTGGCTGACTTGCTTGGATTCGCCGGGCCGCTCTGCATCTCTGGGATTGTTCACAACGTTGGAAAAGGAAATAACACCATCCGCCCACAGGTACTGTCAAAATGTCATCAAAAGAGAGGAGTCAGAAAAGGGATGCTGTGACTCTGTATTGTTTGTCCTCAGTAAGGAAAGTGACTCTGCACTGTGTGTGTGAGTGCTGGAAATGCCAGTGTGAATGTACTGCCTGACACCCACTCTTGTACTGTGATGGAGGGCATCCAGTGCAGGGCAGCAAAGGTGATTAAGGGACTGGAGCATCTCTTGCGAGGACAGGCTGAGGGAGCTGGACCTGTTCAGCCTCGAGAAGAAGTGACTGGGAGGGGACATCATCAGTTTATACAAATATCCAAAGGGAGGGTCTCAAGAGGACGGAGCCAGGCTCTGCTTGGTGCTGCCAAGCAATAGGAAAAGAGGCAATGGGCAGAAAATGA
Source organism: Ploceus nigricollis (assembly GCA_013399945.1). Classification (NCBI taxonomy): domain Eukaryota; kingdom Metazoa; phylum Chordata; class Aves; order Passeriformes; family Ploceidae; genus Ploceus; species Ploceus nigricollis. The sequence continues at coordinate 127,611 of VXBC01000613.1, read as the reverse complement.
TGCACAGGAAGTTCCACCTGAACACGAGGAAAAACTTCTTTACAGTGTGGATGACTGAGCACATGAACAGGTTGCCCAGAGAGGTTGTCGAGTCTCACTCACTGGAGGTACTCAAGAGCAGTTGGGATGCAATCCTGTGCCATGTGCTCTGGGATGACTCTGATTGAGCAGGGAGGTTGGACTAGATGACCTCCAGTGGTTCCTTCCAACCTGATCCATTCTGTGATTCTTTTGGGGGCAAAATATGTGACCCATGCATCTAGTCAACCTTGCATTCTGGAAAATAACCACATTCAAGAGAGCAGTGAAGCATATCCAGAAGCCCATCAATATCATAAGGAATTTAGGTGCAGTCTTGAGTAGAGATTCAGTCAAGTATGTGACCGAGTGCTTTCCAGAAAGGAAAAGTGTGTTTTTAATAGGCTAGGCTTTTCATTTCTAAAAATGAGGGATGTTTAAGAGGATTAAAGCAGAGTTTTGTCACCATCATAAAATGCCAAGTAATTTAACTGTGACCAAGCATTCCCTCTAGTGCCTTTGGGGAGGTTTGTTTTGAAAGATCAACTGAAACATATTTTTAAAGGATGCTATTTAAATGAATGCTCTCCAAGAGGAAGCAGACATATTTCTTGATTAACTAAAAATAAAAATGTAACTCAGGAAGCATCTTTTCATTATAAGGTGACGTCACTCAGGCTGGATTTCTATGAGATAGATCAGTTTATTTCTGCAGCTCACTTAGTCTCTGATATAAGACTATTCCTAAAGTCTGTTGACACTAATGGAAATATATCCATTCATTTAAGTACACTTTGGATTAGGTCCACTGTAAATATTGAAGTCCATCAGCTGCAGTGCAGAAAATTTAACAAAGGCCTCAGGCTAAAATTAACTGTTTGTCCATTTTGCAGCCCTTATCCTAATATTTGGAAACTTTATTATAGCAAGTAGGTTCAATGGAAACCAGTTAAAGCAGGAAATGAGAAAATTAGGACTATAGTATTATGTTGCAGCAAAGTACTGTGAAAGCTCTTGAGCTTTACTTTTCAATAATTTGTTTGGGACTGTTTCAGCTGAAAATGTGATTTAATGTAGTTTACAGATTGTCCTATTTAATTTTCCTCTAAAATTGTCAGCTACTGCTTGTCTGTGAAAAAGTTCAGGTCTGGTCCTGACAGACCCTAAGCAGAACTTTATCCAGCCTGGTATCCACACTCACTAGCTAAGCAGTAACCTCATTGTTGTCATTGACCCCAGTGTGGAATCACCTAATAGCAATATTCACTGATGGTTGTAGTCCACAAGTGACACTTAAGGGTGTATTTTAGCTTCATTTACGTTTTCCTTATGTTTTGATATTGTTTTTGTTTTTTTTTTTCTGGTAAGGGTCTAACTACATTTAAGTTTGAAAATTGCTTTTGCTGGGTGAGATGAAATATCTTTCTAATGAAGAGTTTCTATTCAAACTATCTGGAAACAGTCTGGGATGTTCAGGAGGGCTCCCATGTATGTTCACATACCTAGCCAACTTGCTCTATTTTGGAAAGAAATACACCAGCTCTACTGCTAGGAATGTTATATCCCTGCTTGTAATGAGTCAAAAGAAGAAAACCTTGCCTTATAGTTTGCCCCTGTGAGCCTCACAGGTGTGAGAAACAAGCTTTCTAAAATGCTGTCATATGAAGGTAAAGATAACTGGGCGGAAACAGTGTTTGTGCTTGATGGGCTGCTGAGTTTGAGGGCACTGGAAAGAGTTGCCACACAGTGGGACAGAATCAGATAAGCAATATAAATTGTGAGTACAATGGAGGGTGTCTTTTACCCATCTCTTACCCAGCTACTTCTTAAATATTTAGATTGAGATGTTGTAATGAGTCAACTGTATCTTTCAAAGAGAAATTCTTTGTGAAACTGAAGGCAAAGAGATAGAATAATTGTTCTGTTCCTCAGGTCCTTTGTGACAGATATAACCCACCATGGAGCTGTAACTCAGATCACATGGGTGTCACAGGCAGTATTAACTGCTCCAGTTAGTGCTGTAGTTAGTCAGAGCACGACAGTGTTTTAAATTCTGTCATGCTCTTCATGTTTATTTATAACTCCAGTATCAATATTTATGGCCACCCCAGAACATTCCTATGACATGGATTTCTCTGAGCGTTAATCATTTCACACTGAAGAAGAGACTGACAGAATGATAACCTTTATCATTTGCTGGTAGCATCTTCCACGTTGCAATGTTAGGATTAGCAGTTCCAGTATTAGGAGTGGCTGCTGACATAACACATTCAGAGATGCAGCAAACTCATCATTTAAAAAGTTCTAGAAGTCATAGGACCCAGTGTAGCAAAAAGCCCAGTATTGACATTAAGACTGTGTAAGTCTAGAGTCTTGATGAATTTAAATAGCAGCTTTTTCCTCAGCCTTTTACTGGTTAGAGCAACTTTTAAGAACTGGTGTTACCCTGAAGTTTTCAGGAAGGTAGGACACTGAATATTCCCAAAGCCATTTCTGAAAATAAAGCATCTAATTATTTCTGTCAACTTCTGGAACAAGGTTAGTTGCCTTATATATGAAAAGATCAGGAAGTGTTCAGGTATTTCTGTTTCCTGCAGGCTGACAAGTGTGTGTAGAACCTATTGTAGCTTAAATACAGGTATGCTCAGTAAGCCATAATGGCCTGATAATGCATCTGAGGCTTGGCAAACATCTTGCTATCAGCAAGTTTGTGATCTTTATGTATGTATGTTTGTCCTCTTTTTATCTCAAGGGAGTATTAGAAGAAAGGATGAGAATATTCATCTCACTTTCCCTCCTTGTCTATTATATAATGTTTTGATGGCAATCAGTGCTGCACCAGAATCTCATTGCTAGACAAGCATGACTTGTCAAACATAGTTGTGGGGAAAAAAAGTATTCTTTTACATACAGTAAAAAGTGGTATTAGCTGCAGAGATTAGCAGTACTGACCAGATGTGTATGGAGGACAGCACTGAAAACCTGAACTTATAAGACTGTAAATAATCTGGAAGAGCAAGTAATTTTTTGTGTACTATAGACTATTTGTAGTATAAAATGCTTCTGTAGCCTATTTGAATTGCTATGGGTTAAGTAATAAACTAGGGCTTTAAAATCTCTTTAGGGTGCAAATAGGTAAAATAGCAGTTAAATATCTCTTTATGTGAACTATAATTGCTGGCATGTACTGTAATTGTTCAGAGTTTTGCACTTAATACAGATTTTAAAATCTTCATCCTTTTACATTCCTGCTCCTCTTTTCTTATTTGCTTTATATCTCTGGCACTGACTGAGCACTTTTTTGGTTCATTTTGCCTATTATTGTTTTTTGCTGGGCTGATTTTCTTGTCTCAATGATTTGAATTGGCCCAGGAAGAAATCCAGTTAACTCCCCAGCTAGGGCACAGTAAGCAACAGAAATGTGCAGATTGGAGCAACCAGGGTATAAAGAAGAGTAGGTAGAAGTTTGTTCCTTTTCCAGCTGGCTCAGCCAAAAGAACAGCTTGAAAACCTAAATTTTGCCTCTGTATGAACTTGCCATATGGGGTTTTTATGAAGTTAACTGCAAGGTGCAGATCAGATCTAATAAAATGTACAGACACTGAGAGTTTGTGAAATATAGCTGATTAAGTGTTATAGCAGTTGTGAAAACTTCAACAGCAAAGAAACTTTGTAGGCAAGAAAAAATGTGCTGAGCAAGGGATACAGCAGTAAATGGCAAGAAGCCCTCTGAAAGGGAATAGAAGGAGTCATCTTCTTAATTTTGCCTTTAATGGAAGCTCAATCCAGCAATCAATGTTTTGAAGGAGCCAAGAGGGGAAAGGGGACGATGGAGACATTTTAGTTACAGAAGGCTTCTCATGGTGAGCCAGCCTCTCAACTTCTTATGGCACCAAAGGTGTCAGCTTGTTAAATATAATCTGAAATAAATGCACTGTTTTCCCATTGAGCTGTAGACATGCTTCAAAAAGCACTTTGGTGATCTCATGAGCTTGCTAGAAGGTAATGACCATATATAAAAGTGAACAAGATGCTGCAGGCCAAAATAATTTGCATGGTTCCAAGAGTTTTGGGTTTTTACAAGTTCTGAAGGTCATTTTTAGTGTTCAGTAACCTGAGGTGTTAAAATAAAGAGAGTAATTTTTCCCAAAGGATATTAACTGTTCCTTTCTGATGATGGGCAGTGCACATTTTTTAATAAATGACCATATGGAGTTACTCAGTGTCCTAGAGTTTTGGAAGGATATCAGAAATCCTATAAACATCATTTTGCATTTAAGTGAAGCTTACTGAGTTGGCATGTTATGAGACTGTTTCTTTGAAATTATAAACTGTGATGTTTCAGACAAGGTTGGGAGCACTTTCAAAGTAATAAACTGTGATTATCTCTGCTTATTAATTATGCAAGTTACCATTGCACCTGATTTCTACCTTTTTTTCTTTTTACAGACTAAAATTCTTGGTGTTTTTTTTATTTCATCACAAGAGTTCCTGTCCAATGCTTATGTTTTGGCTGTACTCTTATTTTTTGCCCTTCTATTGCAAAGGACATTTCTGCAAGCATCATACTATGTTGCTATTGAAACAGGAATCAACTTGAGAGGCGCAATACAGGTACCCAATATATTGCTAATTAACCTTTTCACATCCTCATAAACATGTAGTTGTAAATATAAATTATATAGTTGTTAAATTCTGAAATGCTTCTCTCTGAAATGTATTGAATGTACCATTGCTGTTAGAAATTGTGTTAGCCCTAAGTTCTGTTTCCTTTGCATCTTATTTTGATGGTTTTATATAAATGTTTATTTTCAATATCCAATGCTGTATTTCTTCTTACCTTCAAGCAAAAATTTGCTGACAGTAAAACTGAGTGTAACTTTTGAAGTAGTTTAGGTGTGAACTGCACCTCTCCCATCTCAAAGGCATTTTTTGGTAACATCACATCCCATGCAAATAAAACATTTTAAAATGTATTTCAAATATATTTTGGACAGAAGGATAGGTTGTATTCCCAATGCATGAGTAGTGTTTTATTCTATGGATCATACCACAAAATCTGCCAGGCACAGTGGAGCCTGTAAGCGCTGAACATAAGTCAGATTGCAAAAATAGGGTCTGTATAGCTGACATCTACAGATCAAAGTTTGATGTAGCATACAAAGCTCTGTGCCTGGAAATGAGAGAATTTGGTGTAAGATTACAGTGTGGGATTGCCAAAGACACTGACTGAAACCTACCCAGTGACAGCATGAAATCCAGGCTTAGTGTAACTTATAAGTTACACTATTTATCCCCTGAGCTGCATGGATCCTGTGGGGAGTCTCCATGATGGATGGATGCTTTCAATAGCAGCCTAATTGTTTAATTCTCTTTTGATCTTACACTTGGAAGCACTTGTCAGCTGACAGACTTCTGGTTTCCATTCATTGGTTTTCCCTGACTAGAGTGAAGTAGAAAAATTCTACAGGAATAAAAATTTTGACTCGAAAGTACAAAAAACAAAAAAAAAAATTCATGACTTATATCAAGTGGAAGACCTGCAAATGATTGAAAAATACAAGGACCAAAGCAAGTGCAATAGGGGAATAGTTGGAAAAGAGTGCTAAATCATTTTTTTAAGAAAAGATTTATATTCACTGTTCTGGATAATAGAGGTCCAGATAATGCCAGTTGGACTATTCAAATTGGAAAATTTTTAGTCAGCACTCTAAGCAGCAGATCAGTGTTAATGGCAGTCTCCCTGCCAGTATTTTTATACTTTTTTTTGGTTTTTTCTTTAAATCTTCTCTCTTCCTGTCCTGTGTAAATCTGTGACTGTTTAGTGTGTCCTATTTGATTTTTACCAAACTAGCTGGTAAAAGTATGCTTTCATTATTTTGTACTATGTAATTTTTATACCTGGTGCCTGATATTGCACTGAGGCAACTGCTTAATTCAGTACAGAATTGTACCTGAGACAATCACTGTCTGTGAATTAAACTGTGTAATGGAACTGGGTTCTCTAAGCAAAATGTAGCAATGTTCTCAGCCAGGAACATTGTACCAAGGTTGGATGGGACCTGAGTCAATTGCCAGAGAAAAATAACAAGGATTATAATACATTAAGGATTATATATTGAATCTAATAATATCTTAGTGTTAGTTACAGGAAGGGCACTCTGTGGAGATGCTGGAGGTATAAATCATCGTTGCTAATGTGGTTCTTGGGCATTTTTGGGCAGTAAAGGTTTCATTCTCTTATTGATGCACAGGGATGCAAAAAGGGATTACTTAGACAATCACAATGCAGGTAACAGCGCTGTGCTTTGTGTCAGTGAGGAACAGTAGCTTTAAATTTTATGAAATAACATAAAAGGCCAAACTTTATTCTCGTCACTCAAGTTACTGGAAATGTTGTTTGCCCTCAACGTGCTGGGCCTGGGGTTTAGATGGAGCTACGAGTCTGATTTTATTTCCATATACTAGTACCTTTTGATCTCTCTTCCAGACAAAAATATACAATAAAATTATGCAGCTTTCAACTTCTAACATGTCTATGGGGGAGATGACAGCAGGCCAGATCTGTAACCTGGTTGCCATAGACACAAATCAGCTGATGTGGTTCTTCTTCCTCTGCCCTAACCTTTGGGCTATGCCAGTACAGGTAAGGTTAGATGTGCTCTTGTTCTTAATGCACGTCAGTCTGTCAGGGTTCATTGCATGTGAGTTTTATGAAAGTGGGGATATTAAAGAAGTTAAAGAATAACTTGAAGTAAAATTTCAAGCTATTAACATCTAGAAATATTGTCTGTAATAGATTCCACATCTGTGACTGGACTTTAGGTATTTATGATTGTATTAGGATCTTGGCTGCTGCCAAAAATGCTCTGCATTTGTAACAATTTATAGGGTGCAGCTGGTTGCAGTGCATTCATTTATTACATCAGGGAAGTTAACTGGAAGATATTGCAATCATTTGTCTTGTGAATCCCAGCAGAAGCAAGAGAAGTAGCATAAATATGATTACATAGAGCTGATCCTTTGGACATCCCTTGAAACTGCTACTGCTTTTTGGATGACAAACTCCACAGTTTGTCATTGTTTTGGAGGCTATTTTTTTTGTTATAGCATATTTGTTATGCAAAATAGTTTTGCTGCTTTATCCTCTGGTGTCTTTGGCCTCCTGTTTCTAAACAGCAGTCTCGTCCCTTCAGTCTCCTTTCCAACTTGGATCACATTATACTTCTATTTAAGAATTTCCTGAAAAAGCTGACAGTAAAGCATGAAGTTTCATCTGATACTCAGTACCCTGCAAGTCTTCCTGCAGGGTACTGAGCTACTTCCAGCTACTTGGTGCACTTTTCTTGGGTGTGCTTCAGTGCTAGCACAAACAGAAGAGGCAGTAGAGTTTAAATTCACTTATTGGTGAATTTGGTATTTTCTAGATGTATTATTTCGTTTCAAAAACATGATGAAAACTTCATTGTGTTCATGTCACAAAGACTGTCTGGTTTCAGCACCACACAGAGGCTGCTTTTGCTGGTGTGTAAGTCAGAAACCTGCAAGTAATCTGTCCAGCAGCTTTGCATTTTGGGTTGCTTGTCCTCGCCCAAAAATTAAAGGGTTTTAATGAGACTGTATTTAGACACCAGCTGGCAGATCGTGCTTCCAGGCAGTTGATAATGTGGTTTTAGGGGTGTTGCTTAGGAGTTTGTGTCCATCAGCATCTTATACTAGTGATTTTCTTCTGTAAGATGGTAAGCATATAAGAAAATGACATTGAAAAGCTGGGAATGGGAAGAAAAGCCAGGCACTTAGATAATTGGGTAAACTGTATGAATGTCTTTCAAAGAGCAAGGTGTTAGACTGCTGGCCATCAGGACTTTTTCTGACAATAAAGATATTTACTAAAATTGAGTGGATTTTGTAATTGTTCCTGTTGAATACAGGAGGTTTTTGTCAAGCTGCTACAGATCAGATTAGCAACTCCCCTTAAAATCAGGTCTTCAAATCATCTGATCCTGTGATAAACCCGATTAACTTCCTAACCTGGGAAAAAGAAAAAAACCTGTTTAGCTATTTGCCCTGAATTTTTTCCCCTCACTGAGGAAAATACTTGGGGAGGGGGCAGTGCAGGTCGTTTTTTATTGTCAGTTATAGTGAGTCTTTGAATTCATCTTGTATCCTCTTGTGTAGTCTCAGTCTTGGAGTATTCATTGTCTGAAAAACCAATGTCCTGAAATACTCTGAATCTTCACATTTTGGCCACATATTTGAAACCTGCTATGTTACCACAGATAGTATCTCTGGTAGTGGGGGTAGATTGCTTCTGAGACTGCAGCAGAATGTGGAGGAAGAAATAAAAAAATTTTTTTCTTCTGATAAAACTCTTGCTAGCTCCATGAGACTTGTGCAAAGCCTCAAATCAGGATAGTGAGCATATTAAGGTGTAAACAATCAGCAGTTTGCTAACTGATGGCTTTTTTTAACTGTGCTTTCCATATGTGTGCGATGAAGAAAACAATGCCTGTTAAAATATTGAGATTTAAGGTGATTGTGGTCATGTTCAGGTCACAATGTGGTTGCATTCACACAGTATAAATGCATTTTTCTCTTCCAGTGCAGTTACTCCTACACAAGAGGTATGAACTAGTTTTTCTGATCTACTCTGGAGGAACTTGTATGGCAGTTTAAAACATTTTGCTTTCTAGATTTAACTGCTATATGCATCACTCTCCCTTATCATCTGCTTTTTAGAAAGCAACTTGACTTATTTTTTGGCATGGTTTCCCTGAAATTATGGGTGGGGGAGGAAAAATGGGAACTAGATTATTTTAAAGTGGGGAGGAAAAAATTATCAAGGAATATGTCCTAATATTGATGTCTAATTGCAAAAGAGTGGATAATTAAAATGAAAATAATTTGAGAGGAAATATCATATTAGATATGGTTACATATTGGCAGTTTGTTGGTAATAATTTGGATGTCAGAGTGTTTTCATTCCTTTTATGGGAACCACAGTAAGAAGTCAGTGATTGTAGACTGCTAAAATGATATTGCTGAAAAGCTATGGAGAGTCAAGAAGAGTCCGCCCCCTTAATGATAATGTCTAGGGTATCAATTATTATAGACAAACTATGTACAAGCTATCAATTTCATGTGCATTTATTTTCTAAGACCTCTCTGGCAGCGCAGCGTAGAGAGTGCTTTAGTGCAACTGAGAATTAATCCAATTCCATTGCATATTCTGTAACAACATTTTGCTCTAATGGGCCAGAGGTCACAGACTCATAAAGACTTCCTGACAGTCTGCAGAAAATAAAATTATATTTGCATTAGAATTCCCGCTGTGATGCTCCTTACCAGATGAGGACGATCAGTGCTGGAGCGTGCTCCTGTTTTGTGGGTGGTGCGCTCCTTGCCAAAAGCAGTGAGTCACGTTGGCCATAAAGGCTTCTTCAGAAGGTTTTCCATAGCATTCATTCAGTACCTTGTTTTATGAGGCAGTGAAAACAATTACTGGCTGCTTGAAAGATGGCTGATACTACATTGCACAGACTCTGTTATTATTTAAAACAGGTTTTTAATTGTTCTGTAGCTCTTAGTCTAGCAATCAACATTTCAGCATCTGCTGTAGATTTTATAATAGCCATTCATGACAAGTTAGGTTTTCCATACAGTCCAGATAATTTGAGCCCCATCTTTGCTCTGACTGCAGTCAATGGGAGCTTTATCATTGCCTTAAGTTACTGTTTGAATGTTATTGAAATCCATGAGAAGAGGCCCAGGGATGCCAGCCAGTTGAAAGATGCCCTCAGTAGGTTTGGCTCAAACCCTGGGAGCAAAATGAGGTCTTATAAAGGCCTTCTCCCCATGCCTCCATTTGATAAACACCCTTGTTTGATTTCATTGTGATTATTAAAAAATCCTGTATTCTCATATCTCTGGCTCCTTGGTAGGGACAGCTTACACTTGTAATGAAAGGACATTTGTCTCTTTCAAAACTGCCCACAAAGCAGTTTCTGGCTGAAAGTATTTGCCATCCTCAATAAATAATCAAGACAAAATAACCGAAGCTATTGGCGAGCTTTTCGCTCCTGATATTTATCTCTAGCAGAGAAGAGCTTTGGAATTTTGATGAAAGAGAAGCAGTGTTTCATTACACAGACTTTTTTTAAATATGATTTTTGCCTTCTCAGGAATATTGATGAGAGCCCTCCCACCTGCCAGATACTGTCCCCCAGAGCTCAATTGTTATCTGTGTACTCTTTATTCTCGACTCTGTACTTTGTGATGTGATATAGAATTATGTTCAATAAGATTTCAGCTCTTTTCAGATACAATTCTTCTTTTTTTTTTTGTCCATACATGCTGAAGGTATTTCAAAAGTCTGTCTGTCACATTATAAAGAAGATGAAAATGGGATAATTTTTAACCTATTGGAAACACGGGATTTTTTTGCAAAGACTGACCCTCTCAGTACCTAGGATGAGGGTTGGAAAAGCAGCTGTGAGCAAGTAACTCTCTCAGGATCCAGCTGGGATAGCTTTCTCCTTGTCTATGGGAGAAGCTGATGCTCTCTTTTTAGAGCCAGGTGGTCCCATAATGTCCTTGACAATCAACCAGTAGGTTGGGAAAGCAGGAAAACAGGGAATCAGTGTTCTGCAGTGGCTTCTCACTGTTCAGTGCTTTCCTGTATTTTGAGTGCCCGCAGCATCTGCCCATGATGAAGCAGTTGGGAGTGAAAATCTTGATCTGTGAAGACCAAGATCATTTTGTGTTATGGAGGACAGCTCTGACAGGGGTATCTGGCAGAGGCCTTGTGTGTTTTGTTTGGTTTCAAATGCTCATTAATTTCCTGACTTCAGGTGGAAGCAGATTGCTCACTTACTCATCACTGAAAGATTTTTTTTAATTTGCAATTTAACCTTGCCTCTTACTAGATTTGTGGTGCATATACAATGGGATTTTACTTTCATGTCAGTATATATTTTCTTAGTCAATACTGTGGCTCATTTTGAGAGTCATGTTTTAGTTTAGTTCAGCTGTAGAGAGGCATCAGAGGGTTCCTAAGAAGAAAAAAAGTCTTTTTCTCTCTGTGCTTTACATTGATGGAAATGTGGCAACTACAACCCCCTTTTTTGATGTAAACAGCTGATTCCTATATATGTGTGGAAATAGGCATATGACCATTGAGCTTTGAAATGATGGAAGACTGTTTCTGTGAAGGTTATGAGAGTGTACAAACATATCAAAAGTAGTAGATGACACATTAAGGAAATTTCCAGTTACTGTTTTTTTTTTTTTTTAATTAAGGGAAATGATGTATGAAATTAACTTTCTGTCTCTGTGTCTTCTGATTGATTTATCAGTTTACACTTTTAAATACTTAGATTGTCAATGTTGCAGATTGTTCAGGAGTCAGTCATTACAATAGTGATAATTAACTTTGGTAGCTTGTATATATAGTTTGTGTTTATTGAGCTGCTTACAGTAAACCCTCTCCATTCAGACTGTGGTTTTTATCCAAAGACAAACCTTTTTTCTTTTTTTTTTTTTACACTGTTTCTCTAACCCTTTTTCTAAAGTAATTGTCTGTCTGGCACTGTAGATCCTTAAAACAGGTCCTTGCCAGTTTATGTCAGATTATCTGAGGTGAGTGTTCTCAGTGGTATAGTGTGCTATTTGGAAGTATATTTAAATTAAATTTTATTTAATGCTGTTTTTCTAAAATTTATTTACTTTTAAATAAAGTTCTTTTTAAATAGTTTTGAGAGTTAAATTACAGATGATACACAAACCTGTAAAACTTTCTTTTACTGTGCATAATGGGGAGAAATACAGAAACAGAAATATAGAGAATGCCCAGGCTGGGGAGAGGAACACTGGGTGGGTGTCTGGGTCCCTGAGAGAGAAGCCCTGACTGTTCACATGGGCTGTGCTAGCAGTGCTGAACTTGTGACATTTGGGGTGGTTCTAACTGCAGCTGCTGTTGGTTGAACATTGTCCCTTACCCTGAAATTGGTCTTTGTGGTGCATACTCCTAGTGAAGCCAAGATCTTCCCCTCACCTTCTTTTATTCCAACAGATAATTGTAGGAGTTCTTCTGCTCTATTACCTTCTTGGAATCAGTGCCTTAATTGGAGCAGCAGTAATCATAGTCCTTGCACCTGTTCAGTACTTTGTAGCAACAAAACTCTCACAGGCCCAGCGAAGCACATTGGTGAGTGTCTTCAAACTAATTTGTGATCTAAATATCATATCTGGTAATTATGCATTGGTCTGTCCTTGGAATTACAAAGCTAAGCATGGATGTTAACCCAGAATTGCTTGTCAAACATTTCTTAGTGTTCAAGAATGCCACATTCAAGAATGTGAGATTGTAAGTGTAAGCAGTAAATACATATTTTTTGGGGTTTATATTTTTCAGCAAGTAAAGTTCCCTAAGAGCAAAAAAACCTTAAAAACCTTGTAACTTGCAAATAGAGATGATCAGTAGTCATTGACTGAAGTAGCTCTGGGCAGTGCACAGAGCTATGAGTTGTGCAGGGCAAGCTGTCCACAGGGAAAGGAAGTAGGAATGCTGTGTCCAAACTCGGACCCCAGATGTGGAAATCTATCAAACAGATTTGTTTAAACAAACTCCATGCAGTCCTAACTCCCACAGTGTGTGTCTCAACTGGGGAGCTTAGAGGTCTGCTAAGTCACAAGCTGTTCCTTGATCCCTCATTTGGCTTGTCCGTAATTTGAATCACCTGCATCACTGCTGACAATGTTACCTTGCTTCATTGGCATTCCCATGCCCAGCTGCTCTGAACCTTATTCCCTTTTCAGCAACTGTTGCACTGCCAAGGAAGCCACAGGAACTTGTAATGGAGCCAGAGCTAGCTGAAATCTCTTCCACCAGAGATCATGGGGAGTGATGAGAGTTATTTGTGCATCTTCCTGTGTGTAGAGGAATGCCTTCCCATCAGCAGTATGCACTCTTCCAGAAATGTGGACAGCATTCATTCTTGCAGCATCCAATCATACAGTCAGTGTCATCTAGAAATTCCTGCAGATGGGAGCAGTGTTGTTTGTGATGGAAATGTCCGCACTGCGCAAGGGGGCTGCCTATAATTGTAGTGTCATCCTTATGCTTAGGGAAGCAGTGTTTTTATTGTACTCTTCAGGTAAATGTGTGTGCAAATGTTGCAGGAGTACTCCAACGAGAGACTGAAGAAGACAAATGAGATGCTGCGGGGCATTAAGCTCCTGAAACTCTATGCTTGGGAGCACATATTTCACAGCAGCGTGGAGGAAACCAGACAGAAAGAAATGACTAGCCTCAAGTCTTTTGCCCTTTACACCTCCATATCCAGTAAGTCTGTTCCTTCACCTTAATCCACTGCTCAGCTAAGTGCTACTGAATTATTAGCTACTAATGAGTTTACCATTTCTCTGTTGAGACTATTTCAGTTGCTTTAGGCTCTGATCTGTACTTCTCACTTTCCATCTAGTCAGACCCTGCTTTTAATTCAGTAGAACTTTGCTTGTATGGGAAATATGCCTAAAAGAAAAAATGAGTGCTTCAAAGAATTGACTTTTTCTGGACAAAAGCTTTCAAGGGACAAATTTTTCACAAACTATATTTAGCCAGCATTATTCTCTTCTAGAACACAGCATTCAAGAGGAAGCTGATGTTGAAATTTTTTGAGGGTTTTTTTTTTTGCATTTTGCACAATTCAGAGCATATAAATCCTATGTGACAGGTATTGTCTTTGCACTAAAGCTCCAACAGACAATATTTACATGTTCTTACTCAAAACTTGGATTTCTTGTTAAAATAAGTGATTCTTAAAATCATTTCTATATTCTGGAAAGAAAAATATGAGCATTCTGGCAATTTCATCATTCTGTATCCAGATTGTTTCCTCTCCTGTTATTTTTCAAGCTGCTTTAAGACTTGATTGTGTTTTTAAAAAGACCTACAGCAAATTGAACTCTGTGTTTGAGGAGATGATATGCAATACCTATATAATTGCCATGGTCATATTTTAGAAGTAAAGTCACACTGAAGAATATATAATCTGTGAGATATTAATGAAGTGGAAAATTTTAGCAAGATGTTTTTGAGCACTACTAGGTACCTGTACAAATATCTCCTGGGATAATAAGAAAGGCTAGTTCTTGTGATCACACAGGTAATATACTCTAAGAGAAAGATCATGATCCCACTGAATTTAACTGGTATTAAATTGAGATATGCCTTGTCTTCTGAGACCAGAATTTCTCTCTGGCAATCCTAAGCACTGTGGGCTTGGAGACAAGTTTCTGCTTTGACATAAAACAGATTTTAGCTGCAGGCTGTGAGACCAGAAACTCTGTCTTAGTCCCAGATCAACATAGATGGGTTCCCTTTGTCTGCAGTGCTTCATGTGGTATTAAAATCTATTTATAGTCAGGGCCAAGGGTTCAGCTGTAGGGCTGTGAAGGCTTATTGGATTTTAAATCCTCACAGAGTCATTTGCAACAGCTAGGAAAAGGTGTATTCATCCCAGGGATACTGATTATTCTGTGAAGCAATGACATAAGAATCTGTATTATTAGAAAAACTTTTTATTTACTGATGCTTCTTGAAATATTCCAAGTTTGCAGTTGCATTCTTATTTTGTGTTATGTGTGATATTTAGGAATGTGCAAGACACAGGATAAATTTCTCAGCTTGGGGTAAAGCAGTGCAGCTTTATGTTGATGGTGCTTATAATTTTGGCTTATAATGGTTCTTATTGTTTCAGCCTAGGAGTTCCTTACACCTTCAGACTTTAGCAGAAATTACACTTGTCTTTGCAAACTTGCACTTTTGCAGACTGAAAAGGGAATATAAATACAGGACAATTTGCTCTTTTACCTTAAGTATAATTAGAATGAGAGGCATAATCAGCCCAAAACAAGTTGGCTAATATTGTAGTGAACACATGATTTAATTTCTTTAGGAAAAAAGACTAAAAGGCATTAAAGGACCACAATTTTTTGTATTTGTGATCTAGAGGAAGGCGGACAGATGCTAGAACACTAAGAAAGCAGAAAAGCAATTTTTATATATAGTTCTTTTAACAGAGTGTTGAATAGACTCTGGAATTCTTTTCTAAGTACACATAGCTATTAACAGAAATAAAGGATGTGGTTGGAGCTATTTTATTCATAAGGAATAGATTAGCATTGGATTACAGAAAATATACCTACAAGTTTCAGGGCAGTGTTGGCTAGACTACAAGAAAATTCCATTTCAAGACCACATGGAAATTGGATCTGGTGTGCCTCAACCCTGTGCCAGGATCCTGGCTATATGTATATGGAATTGTTCATGTGTACTAAAAGAGCTATTATAGAAATTACCTCTTCCTGTATTTTAATGAAAGGCCCCCCACCAGAATCAAAGTTGGGTGACATCTTTACAGGATTTTACGTACATTAAAATTCAGGAAAGACAGAGAAAGAAAGGAGTGGTTTTCCTACTTCTATGATTTTTTTGCCTAATCTGTCAGAAGCAAAATAACTCCAGGCTTTCTCACAGGAAAATAACAGTGGATATTGTTACTAAAATATCCTGACCAACTGAACATTTTTCTCAGTTCTTAGTCTACCTTTTTCCAGTAACAAAGTCCTTTTGACTAAAACTAATTAAATGTAATGTCTTAGCTGCAAAATAGAATTATTTTAGAAAACATTTGATTATTCTGGACTCTCTCATTGTTGGAAAAAAAAAATTAAAAAAAGGAAAGCAACCCCCAAATTCCAGTGGCTCATATTTGTTTGGTTGAAAGAAGTTTGAAGTCCTTGTATATACTGGTGATCTCACATAATAGCAAAATTCAGCTCAGCTTCTTGGGAGCCACCAAGTAGTTTAGATGTCTTAACTGCAGCAAGCTTTGCCAACCCTACAGTATATTTATTGCATCCAGCTTCCTATTTGACAGGTATGATCTTGTACTGTGGACAGGAGTAGAGCAGAATCCATCTGTGAGAAGTTGATCAGCTTTGGTAGATTCTCTCACCAGATTCATCCCTAAAAGCAAACCCATGTACTGCAGCAGTCTCAAAGGCACATTGCAAAGGCAAGGATATAATGGCATTCAGAAGGACAGAGTTGCAGGCAGCAAGCTTCCCTTCTTTACAACTTCTGTGCTTGTAACTACCTTGAGTTGATACAAAGTGTGAAAACTGGTCAGGAAGTAGAACCATTAAAGAGACATGAGAGGCTGCTTTGTGTTCCAACACAGAAAGAACATTTTAATCAGAAAAATACATTGGTTTTTCTTCTGGGGGTGAGGTGTAAACTGTGCATTTCTAGACTTTAATACATGTTAGTCTTTCAAAGCCTAAGCTTTTATTTTGTAATTACACATTCTAACATACTTATATTTTTATATTCTCCTCTCTGACAAGGAATTAGAGCTACGTGCAATAACTCAGCTATTTTATATAAGGATGAGTACAGAATTTAGGAATATGTTAGAGGATTCATTAAAGCTCATCTAAATGTATGTAAAAGAAATATCTGACACTATATAGAGTCCTTCAGGGGTTTATGCCAAGAAAAGGGTGACCAAACAGTCAACCAAAGAAGTCAGTGACACTTCAGATTAAGCAACTGGGAGAGCTTTTACTGTTTGAACATGGCTATATCTGAGAGAAGAAAAGGACAGGCACTTTATAAACACAAAAGAAGTGTCTAACCTTTTTCTCTTACACCTGTACTGATGCCCGAATTCTATTTTAGCTCTAGAGTCTATATTCTTTCTCTGTGTAGTTTACTTACATGAAATAAAGTTGAGTGAAGGTCAAAATGAAAAGGTGATGATTAAATAATATCCTCAGGTTGTGATAGAGGGGACAGACATGCAAGGTAAGAGCATAGAAAACACCATTGTAAAGCAGTGCTAGTAGCATTTTAGCATTTAGCATGTCTGAATGAAAATTGCTTCTAAATGTTCCTATGTGTTTTCCTTCACAGTCTTTATGAATGCAGCAATACCAATTGCAGCTGTGCTTATAGTAAGTATGGACTTTCTAAATAATGTTAATTACAACTGCATTTTCAAGTATAAGTGACGTGGCATTGGGGAAGGAGGAGAACAGGATGCAAACCTGCTGCACATTTGCAGTTCCTCTGGGAGAGAATGGAAAATGCCCACTTGCCTCTGGGACCAGAAGCAGCCCAGAGAGTGCAGCATTCCCCCAAAATGTTAAGAGAGTATGAATTAAGATTCTGTAAATGAAATGCTTGTGGAATATGAAGTCTGTTTCCTTTTTTATGGCAAAGCACTGATGATTATGTTTGTCTCTTTGTAGACATTTGTTGTCCATGCTCATCTGACAAGAAAGGCTGACTTCTCCCCATCAGTGGCATTTGCCTCCCTCTCCTTGTTTCATATCCTTGTGTCTCCGTTGTTCCTGCTCTCAAGTGTGGTAAGATCCACTGTCAAAGCATTAGTAAGGTGAGAACTGTAAAATTAATATCTACCACCTACCCAGTTTCTGAGAATGTGTCCATTGCTCATTTTACAATTTCAAGTTTAGAAATAGCATGGTGATTATTTATCTGTTCTTGTAAACTGCTTCCCAGCTTCTTTTCCCCTCCATCAGGCATGTAGAAGGGTAAAAGGTAATCACAGAAGGACAAGTGTTTCAGCATGTATCTCTTGTTTTTGCCTGTTGGGGCAGTTAGACTGAAACAAGAAAACAAAAAACCTTAAAAATCACTTCTAAGAGTCACAGTAAGTTAATGACCAAATGTCTAATCCAGCCTTGAGGAATTTTTACTTTCTGATGAACATGTTAGTTTGAGTGTTCAAAAGCTAACCAAATAACAACCAGTAGAATTGCTGCCTCACTGGGGATTTTGATTATCAACAGATTAGTGTAAAAACCTCCTAATGCTTTTTCATATGCAGTGTAACTCTACCTAACTGATAGGGGAGGCAGAGTTTGGGCTTCCTTCTTTTTTAGGACAACTTTGACCTCCAATGAAGCTGTCTGACAAGCTTATTTAAGCTATAGGACAGATACTGGCCACCAGCCCTTGCTTAAATATCTCTGTGCTGCTTTGGAGATGGGAGACTGCAGCACGAGGCTGAGATTGCCTTCAGTGTTTGAAATTCCCTGACAGTGCAAAGTCACAGCTGTGTCCTCCTCTCCTAAGGAGTGTGAAATCTGAGAGCATCAGCAGCTGGTAGGAAATGTTTTGCAGCCACTGTGGTAGTCCCTGGAGCCATGGCAAATTGTCATGCAAAGATTACAGCCAGCAAAGTGCCTGGGAGCCCACACTGACACTGCCTATTACCAGCAGGCATTTATTTTGGCCTGTCTAAGGATTTCTTTGCAAATGAATTGTGCCTGTTAATGCCACAGAAGCAATTTGAGTGATTAGTATCAGCCAAGTATTAATTGTTGCTAGCTGGGAGTTCTTCAGGGGTGATTCTGGAGATATCTTCTTGTTGGCAGGCTGTTGCCCTGCCATTTGCGGTGCAGACAAGAATCAAACAAAGCTGACATCATCCTTGCTGGCTGTCTGTGTCACCCAGGTAGTGTTCCAGAGTGCATTGCTCCATAGTGCTGGTGGTGCTGCTCTCTCTAGAGTGGCTCACCTTCAGAGGAATATTTTGGGAGCATGTGCCAGGTATTTTCAAGGCATGCAAAGATGTGCTCGCTGAAATAGTTTAGTAAATGTTAAAAAGCAGACAGTTGAGTTTGCACCGACTGAGCACAGCTATTGTTTGCTTGCTGCCACTGTGTCCTACTGTTACACCTTCCTGCTTATAAGTAGCTGGTCAGGCAAAGGTGACCTAACTTGGCAAATTTGTATTTCAGCTTTTTTAGGCTGAGATAGTCTAACTGATTTTAGCATGTGTGCAAAGACAGCTTCTCCTGGAGTGACAGAAAGGGACTAAGTGGTGCAGAAGATGATCCAGCAGTGAAACCAGCATGTAAAGGATAGTAAGAGAGTGTTACTGGCTTTGCTTCCCAGGCACTCCACAAACCCTGCTCTGTTAGTATTGGCTACAGTCTTTGATGCTCAATGCTATCAAGGACAATAATATCGATCAATAACCTTGTCAGTATCTTTAATTGTTACACATTGCCCAATTGCAAAGCATCCCCATGGATGGGCATTGAGACACTCAGAACCACTGTGTGATTGACAGATTTAAAGCTTCTTTTCCATGTAGGACCCCTGAAAATATTCCAAGTTATGGGCTTGGGTGTCTGCTTCTGAGAGAAGCAACTGTTTAAAGTCTTTGGGAAGGCGACAAATCTGATACCTCTTTGTACAATGGTGCTTTGGAGTTTTTTTAATATGTGGAGTGTTTCTGCCACTGAAAGTTAATACTGAGGAGTCAGTGGATGCATTTCTTCAATGTGAGTCTTCAGGGACAAAGGGTGCAGTGTACCATTTTCAATCAGCAAAGGTTAAGCAGCGAGAGTGGTATTATGTCTCTTACGGGGTTTAATATCAAACCGTCTTTCCAGCCAGCTGTGCAAATAACTGTGTTTTAATCAATATGTCCTTTCTGTGGCTTAAAAATAAGTTGCCCTGTAAAGATATTGGACTACTCGAATTGTGCTGTCAGCAAGAGCTCTGCAGAGAACGTCCTTTTTCTATTCTTTAAGAGTTTAGAACAGTCTGGCATCCTAAAATAAGATCTGTTGCCTCTAACACAAGATTTTCTCACAGCTCTGCTGTATTTCTTCAATAATGGCCTCAGGAGGAGTAATTCCAGAATTATGCAGAGCATTGGGCAGGGGTTTGCAGAGAGTACAGACACCTGGATACACAACTAGAGAATAAAATCAAATTGTTGGACAGCTTAATAGAGACATACTCTTGTTTGGATATGCACGGTCTGAGAATGTTTGCTGTCTTCTCTTCCTACCCCTCTAGAGAGCAGATACATGGAAAACTTCTCTGTCTGTTCCTTCTATCTTCACAGCAACTTCTCAAATATCAGTGTAATTTTCATGCAGATAATATAGGTGCAGCTGTATATCAAATCCATATAGGCAACATCTAAACCATCATTTGGTCCATTTAAAGACATTTGAAATTTTCTTTTAAATGTTTGGTTCACTGAACAAAAAGGGTAAGATTCCTAGCCCTGTTTTCCAGAGCTTTGTGCAAATAGATATTTATCTCTAGCAATGGAGCTTCTAATCACTTCCTTTGAGATAAAAGACCTTCCCATTAAGGGATCAAAAATTGATCCCGAATTCATTACTATTCCTCTTATCGCATCCCAAATAGTTATTTTCTGCCTTTTTGTTGTTTAGATTGTAGTACCTGCTCTAGCTAAATTCCCTCCACTGAATCCACTAAGAGATACACTGATCTCAGTCCCCAGCTGCCATTAACAATCAGGCAGGTTGACAGAAAACCTCTAGAACCAGTTCTCTCCTAGGGAGTCCCAGGGTGACTTTGATCTCTGTTTGCAGGACAAGTGTTAGCTGTGCAGGGAGTCTGCCTCAGGCAGTGCTGTAATGCCTGGATCCAACAATGTTTTGGCATCAGTGGGGGATCTCACAAGGTTCTTAGAAAAAACTAAGTCTTGTAAAGAAGAAATCCTTGGTAGTGAAATGCAAAATAAATCTTGGCAAGTGAATTCTTATTTTATAAGACTGGCATCCTAACAGATTACCACATATCACAATGCTTCCGTGGCATTGTTTTTCATCTTCCTCCCCAGTTAGCCTAAGGCTAAACATTGAAATCAATTTTTTCAGCTCTTGTCCATAAATTTATTTTTAGGCCTTCTGGCACTTTATAATTTTGAAGACTCATTTCCAGCTAATTGAGCTTCTTTGATGTTGAGTTCATAATTCAATCCAATTCTTTCACAAATTTCATTTGCTGCTCCTGTGAGTAGATTAGACATACATTTTATAAAGTCAGGTACAGAGATAAAATTGATGCCCTGATCTGTTAAATGTCTTAATAAAGGCACATTATCTCTTAGCTAATTAAATCTTAAAGCAGCTAGTGCAAATTTTATGCCTTCTTCTTTGTTGCTGGTTGTCAGGATTCCTTTTATATCTCATCTGTTGAATACTATTCTGTTAAGGTATATTCCTTTATCTAGTTACTTTATGCACATCATATTTCACCAACGCTGGTTGAATTTGGCTCACTGTGTACAGCTTTTATAAGACTGTTCAGTAGGACTGACTGGGCCAAACTTGATCAGCATAAATGACAACAATTCTGCTTGGGTGAGTGGCTTCAAAACAAGCCACTGTTGTAGCCCTTCTGTGTCCCGCCAAATGCCTGAAAAAACCCTTGTGTGAGATCTCTCTAGTGATGTCGGAAGAGACACGACTTGAGGAACATCTGCACAAACTGTTAAAATATCACTGTTAATAGGCAACAGGACAGGTTTTGAAAGCTTCTTTGAGTAACTTCCCATTGCACATTTTCATACACCTGTAACAAAACAAGAACAAACAAACTATGCAGCAGACAGCAGCTCAGGTACCAGAAGGGATACTCTGTAGTAAACATTGCGGTGAACAAAAGTTTTACTTCCAAGCTTGAGGTGTCATTGTGGGATTTTTTCCCTTTCAGTGTGCAGAAATTGAGTGAATTCCTGTCAAGTGAAGAAATTGGAGAAGAGCATGATAAATCTTCAGAGCTAAGAAGTGCAGATAATCACAGCAAGTACCAAGCAGTGGTGAGTAACACTGTCTCATTGCCGGTGAAGTGGCTGCAGTAGTTTGTACCCAGAATAAATTTTTCACTTCTCCATTTCCTACTGATTATTTCCTGCAATTGCAAAACCTCTATTTTAATACCCTGAACTGTATTGTTCACACTATGGTTGCTAGGGGTTGGGACATTTTGCTGATGCTGCCACCAATTAATGCTTATTTCTGTCTCTCTGATTTTGCACAGCCACTCAAGGTTGTGAACCGCAAGAGGCCTGCCAGGGAGGACTGGAACAATTACAGCTCTCACATGAGAAGACCCATTAACATCACAGAAGCAGATGATTTTTGTGTAAAGGTGATATGAAGGTCACTCTAATAACACTTATATTAGCTCACTAATAGTCACTCTTGTACTCTGATGGCAGTTTCAAGTTCAAGACCCAGCATTTGGTGTGAACTGTCAGACACTTGTGCACTTGTCAGAGATTAACCTCCACCTTTCTTGTATGTGTCTTCCTTTTTAAGAATTAACTACTAATCTCTGGGTTGTAATTAATTGCAATTATTCCTCTAGATTTCACCCAACCATTTGCTATTTCAAGTGTTTAAGTCATTAGCCCTGTTCTCAGGTCCAAAATTTTTAACTCAGAACGGCCAAGGTTGGAAGGAACCTCAAAAGATCATCTGACCCAACCTTTTATGTATGTCAGACTCTCTCTTCCAGTTCCAGGGTCTGTATAGAATAATAGGATAAAGAAAATCGAAAAGAATTTGTTCTAGACATTCCCAAAATAATGTCATCATGGATATTCCCTTCCTATTTTGGAATTCCTAGTAGCCTTTCCCCAGATGAAATTGAAAACTAACTCCCAAAGACCTAACTTGTCTGAAGAAAAAAATTACAGTTACCCATGCCACTTTGAAGACTGATGCTCTTAATTTGTTGTGGAAATGGCCAGAAGTAATAAAAATCCTGATGGTTGTTATAGTGATGAAGCTGTTTATTTAGGGAGTCTGTTAATACATTTGCATTTCCAGCAAAAGAGGATGAGCAATTCAGTTTCATGGGACTAAGTAGGACAACTGGTAATGCTTTCAGGGTTTTTTTTGTACATGCTGAATTGGTGCAGGATCCTTCTTGAACAGACTTCCAGGAAAATAAGAGGAATATTTGAAAGAGGGTTTTGGGGGCAATGTTGGGTCAAAAGACTGCCTGGAGTGACAACAGTGTCACAAAGGAGAGGCCAGTGCAGTAACCTGTGTAAGGCTTGAACGGAAAGCCAGGCCCAGGGATAATTTTTGGCTCCATCTGCTGACACCACTGTTACCAGCAGCCCCTGGGTCAGGGAATTTGTGCAGGTACTGTCTGTCTGCAGCTCATTGCCCAGGAAAGGGCATTAGTTGAGAGAGGATCCTCTGGCTGCCTTTGGTAATCCAGAGGGAAGAACACCACACTCACTTTTGCTCAAGATGGGAGGGAGTATCAATTTTTCCTCAAGGATGTGATGGAAGTGTCCCCTTTAACTCTTCTTAGGTGAAAAATTGTTGTACCTTGTATAGCTGAAAGGCTTTGAAGGCTTAGTGACTCTGAAAAAGTGAGAGAAGAGGGTCCTGTATAAATGTAGGCCTTTTAAAATTGTCTCCCATTCCTTTTTTCTCATGGTATCCATGGAAATCTCCATTTAAACTCTGAACAGGCTTTGTTTCCTGGATTTAGTCTTTTTCAATGAAAGTATTTCTGTATCTAGCAAAACCTAGATTATCTGAGAATCGTGTCAGAAATACAAAGGAAAATGCTGTAATGGGTAGCAACATCCAGTTTCATGGAAGGTTCTGCAGGTCTGCTTGGAATTTGGGTGGTGTAATTGCTGTGTAAGCTGCACTGTGTCTCAAGTGACATTCAGGGCTCTGCAGAGAGCAAACTGGGCATGGATGTAATTTAATTGTGTTATAATCATTTCACTTATTACGTGTACCCACCTTACAGACAACAGAACAAGAGAAACTCTAAATGGCAACTTTTTTTCCCTTCATGAATTCTCAATAATTTTCTAATAGTCTAATAGTGCTTGTTTGAGTTCAGAGGTTTCTGCCCATCAAAGTACAGTCCTTTACAAAGTCAGTCTCTTGAAGATCCATTTCCTGCATTGGGCAAAGGCTAACTCTGTTCCTGTGCTCAGTGTAATGAAAAAAGTGTCTTTGATGTTGGGGGGAAAAGGTGAGCTCTAAATCTGTGTTTGTTTATCTTTTCTCTCTGTATTGTTACAGATCACAAATGGATTTTTCACTTGGACACCTGAAGGTCCTCCAGCGTTGTCCAATATTGATATCCGAATCCCTCAAGGTACAAAATTACGTCAAATCAACAGAATAAGATATTTTTCCATAGTTATTTGGTAAATCATGATTTTATGTATACCTTCCACCCACACAGGCCAGCTAACAATGATTGTAGGACAGGTGGGCTGTGGTAAGTCATCTCTCTTGCTGGCCATACTTGGTGAGATGCAGAAGATCTCTGGGAACATATCCTGGACCAGGTAGGGGCATTTAATGTAAAATTCTAATTTGATTTAAAAATTCAGCTTGACTAGAGTGGTAATGCAGAAAAAGCCCAAAATCTCTCCTGGAAACTTGTGGAGTTGAGGATTTTCTAGATACACAGTCAAGATAAAAACCTTACCCTAAGATCAGAAAGAATCCCCAGCCAGGGTGAAACAAGCTGCCTATTCCATTCATAGGAATGGACAGCCATTCTTGGGCATTCTGCACTCCAGCAACATAACCTGAGTAAAACTGTAACTAATTTGGAATTAGAATTAATGAGCTTGAGGCTGTGCAGCTACAGAATGATGTTTGCACTTTCAGGCCTGAGCTGGTGTCTTTGCATGGAACTCTGAAGAGGAACTGGCTCACTAGGAGCAGTGCCTGGCTGAGATGTGTGCTCTATCCCAGCACCAGACTAATGCCTGAGAATTTGAAGAGTGTCTTTCAAGTGGCAGTGACCTCAGAGTTGTACCCAGTGCATCCTGCCTGATCAGACAGGAGTGAGTCAGCCATGTCCTTCCCTCCTTTCCCAAGAGGACACAGCACCTGGCCTCTGATAGCCACTTAGAGATTCCATTCATGTCTAACTTTTATATTGGCCTTGAAGGGAAGGGAAAAAATGGGACTGAACTCCAACAGCTTCTGCTGGGATTTATTCTCTTGACCCTCAGGCGAGGTGACAGATGGTAAAATATATTGCAGCTCCTGTATATGGTTTCCAGTAAATTCCTGCCATCTCTAATACACAGTTTGATCAATGTATGTGAACATTTCTGGCCTGTTTATTTCACAGTACCAGACTTCCTACCCATACAGTCTGCACTTTGCCCTTTGGGCTATGATTATTTGTAGGTAAAGATCAGCATATTGGAGAAGTACCTAGAGAAACAATTAATTTTATTTCCAATTGTTGGGAATGAAGGAAAACCAGGCTACCTATAAATCAAATCTACACACTCTGATGGACAGAGGGTCATTGTTTTGCAATGGATTCTGCAGCGATTTTGTGGAACAGTTCTCTAAATTCCTTGAGTGTTTGTCAGGAGATATGATTTATATCCAGCCTTCATATGTGAGCCAGTCACACTACTCAGAATTGCACGTGCTTTTATAGCAATAGTATGAGGAAGGAAGGTTGTCTACTTTATAGGTGGGGAAAATGAAATGTAAGAAGATGACCCTTTCAGCTAGTGAGGAAAACAAGAACAGCAGCCAAAGTTCCAGAATGTGGTGATCTATCCATGAGAATATACTTCCATAAGCAGAAAATCAGACTGTGGTGAGGAGCCATACAGAATCCCTGCAGCCTTATTAGGTGAACTAATTTCATTTCAGCAAGGCTGTAATTTTTTTACAGATGGCATAACATGATTAAGAAGTGTAATTTGAATGTCTGATGCTAAACTAAAACAGATAACATGACGTTTCTGATCAGAAACTGTGCTGTGTTTTTAAATAGCACTTGTTTAGAAGTATGTGCTTCACAACAGTGGGAAGGTCAGAACTGGTTTTCATGTCTCCTATATGTGCCAAAGTATCACAAGGTGCAATTCAGTTGTTATCACATTTGCTGTGCTATCTGTCAGATATGTAGAAAGGGACTTGTGGCTGAAACAATCTGAGCACTGTAAGTGCTGGCTGCGCTGGGACAGATTAGGTGTTGTCTCATCTTTCAGAGCTGCTGCCATGTGCACTGGTCTATTCAGAGTGATGGATGCAGCCAGGGTGGGATGCACACCTGTGTTGTAAAGCTATCAGATGAAAGCTCCCTTAATTTGATAAGAAAATACTAATGCCTGACCAGGAACATGCAACCTTATCCCAGGTTCAAGGAGAGTAGTCTTAACAAGTAATCACCAGGGCTCGTAGCCTCAACTCAGGCAATGAAAAGTGTCACCAAAATCACTTAAGTTCTTTGTTACAGCTCTTTCTGTGGGAATGCTTGGCTTCAGTCATTCGTGCTACAGAATAGACCTGAATTAGTTCGTCCAAATTTCCTTCCCCTTCCCTTCCTCCAAGGTCGTAGCTGTGAAGATGAAGGATGTATCCTGCTGACATGTCACTCAGTGCTCAGGAAATCTGGATGCTATTCCTGGCCCTTCCCTTGGTCTAATGGATAACAAGTTGTTTCCCTACTCTTTGCCTCCATGCTTTATGAATAAAACAGAATTAATTGCATGTCATTTTTGCTTGTTTCTTACAAAAATTCTTTCAAACCCTTAAAAAGTAATGTAGTTTATTCCTGGCCTAGGAGGGAGATAATCAGAAGTGAACCATTTGTGATATTTTAGTTGTGTTACAGTGTGTGTCCAGAAGATTGAACTCAGATTAATGCCTCTTGTCCAAAGCAGCCTGAGAGCATCTCAGTATAAATATTTTACAATATGGTTAGGGATTTAACAAAAATAGAGGAATCATTATTTACCTTACATGCAGATGGTAAATGGTAATGATTTCACCTGTTATTGAGTAAATAATTATAGTATATGCCATGCTAATTTCTTCTGGGCAGTATCTCACTTTTAATAGTCCCAATTCAAGTCTTGTTGCAGTAAATAATACCAGAAAACTGACCTATGTTGCTCAAACAAATGTGTTGCTCAGACATAATTATGTAATTTGTTTTAAACAGGATATACATTCTTGCATGTGAATCTTGAGTCCTTATAATGTGAAGGAAGATAGAGATTTAAGGTTTTCATCTTAGTGTGGAGTTGACTGGTTTAATCTAATTTTAAAAAATTAAAGTTGTTTTTATGCCTACAAAATAAATTTTTTAATAAATGTTTTTTTAAGATACATGTTTACTGGAGTTTTCAGAAACATCCAAGTACTTAATTTTATTTAAGTGGGAAATCAAAATCTGAAGGCTTTAAAATCTCAGTAGGCTCATCTTTGCATCATTAGACATCTAAAATACCTTGACAAATTAGATCTAGACCTCATTATCAAACATATGTTCCTTTGGCATTTCAGCCCTGATAGGAGATCAAGGCATCCTTAATTGCCAAGAGTATGCAGGAAAAGAGGGAAAGAACGGATAGGACAAGTGTGGAAAAGTTGGTTGAGAAATTTGAGCTAAAAGTCCAAATGGAGAATAATTGTTTTCCTGCTACAAAGGAGAAACAGAAATCAGGGAATTGATATGCAATTGGTTCAGGGTCTTTGTGTTGTGCAGGGAAGGGCTGGGAAAGGTATTTTCTATTTCAGCCTATCACTAGTTCCTGTAAAGAATGTGTTTCTAGGTAATGATATGCAACAGGCTCATGGGTTTTTGGAGACTAGACCACTGAGTTCACATGGTCACTAAAGACCAGTGGAGTGGGAGTTTACTGTGGAAAAGCTTTGTTGAG
This sequence comes from Ploceus nigricollis, assembly GCA_013399945.1. Lineage (NCBI taxonomy): Eukaryota > Metazoa > Chordata > Aves > Passeriformes > Ploceidae > Ploceus > Ploceus nigricollis. The sequence goes on along the minus strand of VXBC01000613.1, from coordinate 100,030 downwards.
TACAGACCTTTGGAGTAAAGGTACTGGTGGCTGGCTGGTGCTCTCAAATTGTACAGTAATTTGATTTAGATATGGTCATTGCTTATTATGCGTAAATTTTATGGAAGTGCCTCAAACCAACTTTTTAATCTGCAGGTATAGTTATCTCTCCTGGATATTTATAAGTAAATTGTATTGGCACAAAGTTAATGAGGCTGTCCTCTTTGAAGCATCAAAGACTTTGTTCCTCCTTGATTTTGTTTATATCATTTGACACACAGATTTTTCACTCTTTTGAATGGAACTGAATTTAGCATCAGTAATAAGTATGCCCAGTCATCCTGTCAAAACAACTCTGAACATCTTTGTGCACATTCAAAAATAGCAAAACCAAAACCTGTCTGTCCTTTGGACCTGCCTACATTTACACAAGCACATCACCCCAAGGATAGGGCTGGTAGGACACAGTATGTGGCAACTGAAGGTGGGATTTGGGGTTCACAGTAACCCATTATATGCTGTTAAGATCTAGTTACTGTCATGGAAAAAAAACAGTATCAGAAATTATCATTTTGTTTTCCCAGAAAACAAACTTTTTATCATGGAACTGCATTCTTGTCACAGCAGGACTTCTCAGTTCTGCTAGCATCTCCAGGACAGTGTGGAGGTGATTTTATTTGAGTCAAATTAATGTTTATAAGGTAAAAAAGGGTCACCAAATCTTTTTGCCTGATGAAATCAAGTCAGTTTGTGTAGAAGGAACAGATGCTGCACTGCAGCCCTGTGATAAGTAATGTTTGCAGCCTGTGCACTAAGTGGAATTTAATAGTTTTTCTTTCTGGGGCAGATTGCTTGTGCTTACTTAAGTAAACAGTCTTTGTTTTCTATTTGTGATGCAGCTGCACTTCTGACAGTGAGACGGGGGAAGATTTCAGGTATGGTATTATATGCAATTATTGGTTTTCCTGCTAAACTGATTGCAGTAGAAAAAACCAAAGGTTTCTATAATCTGTGCTTAAGATATAGAGTCAGAATTCTGAAAATCGGTGGAATTTTAACTGCATTATATCAGGATACAATTTTTGAAAGCACTTATGCAAATTATGAAAATAAGAGTTGGATTTCTGTTATGAAAGCATTGCCATTTGGAGATTTTGAAAATTGTATCCTGATATGTCTTTGAAAATCTTTCTCTAAAGATCTGAACCACACTTTGAAAAATGGTATTAAGTATTTAAAGGTCTCATTTATTAAAGCGAATTCTCCCCATTACCCTTCTCTTCATTTTTTCACATCCTGTCATAAGTTTGTTTTCTCACCTACCATTCTTCAGGCACACACAGAGAAGTGTGGAGAGTAAGAGATTAGTCCATCTGTTGGCACAGAAATTATTTTTACCTGATTAACATAGCTCCCAGATTTTGGGAATATCTACCAAATCAGCTAAGAGCAAAGTGGCTATTTTCTGACTTTGGGGCACAAACCTCCAGAAGGTAAACCTTGTAAAAGTGATGATCCTGTTCCTGCTGGACCCAGTGAGAACTTTGTTGTTGAAATCAGCAGTGTCATGTGGCCTCCCTTACCTTGACTTAGGCTAAATTCTGTGGCTTTTACTAACCAGAATATTTTCTTGGTTCTGTGATGCTCCAACTACTCCCCTGCCTTTTCTTTAGATTTGCCAGTTTCTCTCCTATTTACTTTATTTCTCAGACTTGTTGCCTGGTTGTCAGACTGAGTCCTGCATACTGCTGCTCCCATCTGTGTGTAGTATAAGAGGAACATTCATGTACCTCATGTCTAAGCCTCATGGTAAAGGATACTTTGAAATCTTACAGTCCTTTCTGTGTACAGAGAGACTGAAGTTTCTGGGCCAAGTTGAAGGGAAACCATTTGAACCCCTTAAGATACAAGAGAAGTATGGTCAGAAGCAGTCTCATGTTTGAAACTGGTATGGAAATGGATGGGGAAGAGTGAGATAACATGCACAACAGTATGGCAAGAGTATTAAAAAGTAGGAAAAAATATTAGACTGGATTAAACAATTACCTACACTACCATATGTTCTGGGAATCCTAGTTGCTTAAGTGCTGTAAGAATACCTCTGGTGGTTTTGTTGCACTAACGTCCTGTAGAACATTTTTGGTGTTCTCAGAAGAGTATTTTGGGTCAAAGTCTTTTGAGGCCTTGAGCATTTACTCATAGGTGTTGAAGGCTTTCTACAAGGTTGTTTAGCACTTCTCCAAACTGAAGCTTTAACTATACCCTTTTTAGGTCAATATCATGTAGCACAGAATTTTAGCATAAAAAGATCTTTGTTTCTGTTATGCAGTCATTTTGCTGTATTTTTTAATTATAGCATAGTGATATTACTTTGTGGTGTTATTTGCACTGTCTGAAATATTTTTTTTTTTTTTTAAAAAACCCTTGTGTTTGTTTTCTACAGCCCAGAGAAAGAATCTCCTGTTGACATGGAAGTCAGGTACAACATTTTAAAAACTAATGGGAAGCTCCAGAGGTCTCTTCCAACCTCGGCCATTCTGTGACTTGGTGAACATTGTTCAGCAGTCTCTGCACTTAATGAGTTTAATATTCCCCCTTAGAAGATAAACAGGATGTCTCTGTATGCAGCCACTGCAAGATCTAAAACAAAAACAAACAGGTGACCCTTGAAGTTTAGTAACAGCAGAAAGGTTTCTTCCTGAATGCTCAGGACTGGCAATACCAGAATGCTCCAACACTTTCCATCAGGCTGAAGATAGAAGAAGCATATTTTTTGCATGTGCAGTTACAATACAGAACAGTTCACATTTCTCTCATGTCTGAAGAACATTTGAATTTGTTCTGACTGATAGAAGTTAATGAATTGTGCAAAATAATCAAGACAAAACTGTAGTCAGCAATCCCAAAACACTCAAGAAAGGCTTTGCAATATATTATTTCCTCCATCATCATAATCCTAACTCCACTGCATTTTAAGTGCATCTATTTTCTTTTAAAAATTGCCAACATCTGATTTTATAGGTTTATTAAGGCGCTGAGATTCATTTATGAGTGTCCCTTAACTAGTTGTGTTTGATCTTGAAGATCTACTGTGCCTCCTGGACTTAACAAAATGAAATGTGAAAGTAGAGATAAACTAATAAGTTTAAGCAAACAATCTTCACAACAGAATGACAGAAAGAGTAAGGTTGAAGGGACCACAGGGAGTCATCTGGTCCAACCTCCCTGCTCAAGCAGGGCCATCCCAGAGCACATGGCACAGGATTGTGTCCAGATGGTTCTTGAGTATCTCCACTGAGGGAGACTCCACACCCTCTCTGGACAATCTGTCCAGTGCTCGGTCACCCACACTATAAAGAAGTGAATGTTGTTCCTTTTGACAGTGTTGTTTCTGAAGAATTAATCTGATTCATAATTAGTAAACACGCTTGAGTCTATATTAGACAAAGCTCATAGTCTCCAGGGAGCTCAGGGAAGGTTTTCCCTATTTATTGCAAGGCTGAATCTTTCTGTCTGCACCTCTGTGATAATTAAGTGGCTATGGTTAGTCTGTTGTGTTATCAGAGGGGAAAAAACCACACTGCATTGCTGAAAACACGTGGTTATTTATGCAGTCTGGGGACAGGAAGCAATCGCATCCACCCACAGAATAATCTCTCAAAAGCCTTTGTCTCCTAAACCATTGGTTTGCATTCAGTCCTAAAACTGAGAAACCTTATGGATGTTCAAGGCAGCCGTTCAGAGCAAGTCTTGCATACTCCATTGCAGAATATTTTGTTCTCTGGATTTTCAGCCATGTGTTTCTCACAGTTTCTCACAATTGTTTGATTGTCTCTGCAGTAAGCAGCACTGTGGACATGCAATAGATTTCATATATGTGAAAAAGAAGCTTGCAAGCACTTGCAGACTTTTTGTTTATGTCAAAATATGATCAGTCCTGATATGCCATCCTAGTGTCAGTTTGCAATTAGGATTAATTTAGAGGAACTTAGTAAATCCTCAGTTCATGATCAGCTTTGGCAATCTCATTGCCTGTTGCCAAGTTCCTTGCAGTAATGGATTCTTGCTGTCCTAAAAGCAGAATGTAATCCAAATGTGAGTGATAGTCCCAGACACTGTGCTGGTTCTCAGCATGGATCACACTAGCAGGGCCCATATCTTTACTCAACCAAAGAACACTTTCTGCAAAAGTTGTAAAAGCTTTTTCCTCACAACTTTGCTGATATTTTTCAAAAAGTAAATTAGCAGTAACTTTTTGATCACATTGAAAATTAAGAGCTGAAAAGTCACAGTTTCAAGCAATGAAAAGGAGGGGAAGGGAATACATCTTCATCTTGGAATGCTCAGAGCAATTTTTCTCTCAATTATTGGGATGAAAATTTCGTACAAATTGAAAAAATGTTGCTTTCTTGAGGCAGATCTGAATGCTCTTTGAATTAGATTTTGGGGCTGCAGGCTGGACTGCCTAGGGGATATTTTCTGTCTTTTTTTTTTCTTTTGTTTAGCTATTTCTGTTTCATTTTCCAGTAAAGAAAATGCATAAAGCATAATGAAATTCTAGTGAACCATCATAAATTTCAACTTGGAAGCATGTTAGCAGAATAGTGGAATTGTGTGTTCTTTCAGGTCATCAACAAAAATTGGATCCTATCTTGGTTTCTAAACAAGCTTGGTAAAAGCCTGAAAAAAAAATGGCAGGGCAAGTGACCTTAACTTATAAAGTGAAATAAAATGTACTTTGTCAAGTCATGGTTTGAATTGCTTTCAGGTCCAACTAGAAATAGGCTGCCATAATGGCTGTCTAGCAGACAAAGGCCACGTTTGGGTGAGATGTCCTNATGGTAAGATCCTGTTGACTCTACCTGGTAAATTGTCCCTTCGATACAGTATGAGGGCCATTTCACTGGGGGAAACTCAGCAAATATTTTTTTCTCTATGTTCTCTTTTCTTGCCTTTATAGGCATAGAAATGACGTACTCATTTACTTTCTAACTCTAGTTCTCTTCTAAGAATGAGGGAAAAAATGGCAGAGGGAATTGCCTTTGTGCATTTGTGGAGTTGTTTGGATCTTTTTCAAACACTTTATCTTTCTAGAATGTCCCTCCTGAAATGTGCTGCCTAACTAGTGATCTGCTACACATTTAATTTTTTATTGATCTATCCAAACAGAGCTGGGATTCAGTCTTTGGTAATTTTGCTCCTGCCATCCACTCTGCTCAAGAGGCAGCTTTATTGAGCTGGACTCTCCAAATCCCACCTCACAGTAGGAGAAGAGGGAACAAAGTGAAATTCAGTTGGGTGAACAATATCAGTATTCTGTTGGAAATTTATCATCTTATGTGTTTCCTAAATGGAAAAGCTATTGATTGTCCTAAAGAAAAAAAGGAAAGCATTTTTGAAGACTAATTACTAGTTTCTTCATTTACAAGAGAATGGTTTCCAAAAGCAGCAATTGCACTGATAAGCTGGGAACTCTTGTTTGTTTTTTTCCCAGGAAAAGAGGTGCAGTAGCTTATGCATCCCAGAAGCCTTGGCTGCTCAATGCCACAGTGGAAGAGAATATCACGTTTGAAAGCTCTTTTAACAAACAGAGGTAACAGGTCCCAGCACTGTTGTATTTTACTCCCCTTTTCCATAAATATTGGGGTTGTGTGGGTCACACATGGGGCCCCATCTCCCTGTAGGAACAAACCTACTGCACCTGCCTGAACGTGACATTCTCCCCCTTTGACCATGTTTTTCCTGAGTGACACAAGGGACAGGGTTTGTCTCACTTGAACTCAGGTGTACAAATGTTTCCATTTCCAAGGACCATGTTTGTTTAGCATGCACTGTTCTCTCACCTGATTGACTTAGTTTGCCTCTCCTGGAAGGACATCACCTGTTTGGGAGTGGGAATAGTGTTTGTAAAGAATTAGTAGACTGCCTTTTTATTCAGTATAAATTCCCACCAGACATTGTAAAATATATAGAAATCAGTTGCTGGTATTCCATTCCCCCACCCTTAAAAGAAGTGGTTGATTATGTGTTTGCATCCTACGCTCTTTTTTTTATGTCATCCTTGGATATTGAAACAAGAAACAAAGGCCCTGGGTGTGAAAAACAACTGCTAAAAATAGCAATATACCTTGGAAGAAGTTCTGTTTGTTTTTCCTAGGTTTAACTATTTAACTTTTTTTTTTTTTTGGGAAGCTGACATAAGATCCTTTTTCTGAGTTGAAATATTACTTACTTGCTTGTGATTGAAAGAGATCCCATTAGAACAATTAGTGGCTAACAAATACGTTTTCCACTGTGTGATTTTTTCCAGCTGGTTAATTTTTGTTCCTCTGCAGGTAGGAAATGTGCTTCTCCAGCAGTATCTGTGTGGATTTTGTTGCCTTTTTTGTTTCCACAGGTACAAAGCAGTAATTGATGCTTGTTCCCTCCAGCCTGANAAAGGCCACGTTTGGGTGAGATGTCCTATCTTTTTATTGGTTTAGCTGACAGAGCTAGGAAGAAAACAGATATGCTTTTAGGCATATGATCCCTCTTTTGGCCCTTTTCTGTACAAAAGTTGATATGCCAATGAGTTTTCCAAAAGTATCAGTTGCTCTGATAAAAATGTTGCCTTTCTCCCAGCTCTGCCTTACTGGGATCCTTAATGCACCACAGACAGCAACAGCACAAATTCTCTAGCAGGCAGACACTTTCCTATTATNGCTGCCTAACTAGTGATCTGCTACACATTTAATTTTTTATTGATCTATCCAAACAGAGCTGGGATTCAGTCTTTGGTAATTTTGCTCCTGCCATCCACTCTGCTCAAGAGGCAGCTTTATTGAGCTGGACTCTCCAAATCCCACCTCACAGTAGGAGAAGAGGGAACAAAGTGAAATTCAGTTGGGTGAACAATATCAGTATTCTGTTGGAAATTTATCATCTTATGTGTTTCCTAAATGGAAAAGCTATTGATTGTCCTAAAGAAAAAAAGGAAAGCATTTTTGAAGACTAATTACTAGTTTCTTCATTTACAAGAGAATGGTTTCCAAAAGCAGCAATTGCACTGATAAGCTGGGAACTCTTGTTTGTTTTTTTCCCAGGAAAAGAGGTGCAGTAGCTTATGCATCCCAGAAGCCTTGGCTGCTCAATGCCACAGTGGAAGAGAATATCACGTTTGAAAGCTCTTTTAACAAACAGAGGTAACAGGTCCCAGCACTGTTGTATTTTACTCCCCTTTTCCATAAATATTGGGGTTGTGTGGGTCACACATGGGGCCCCATCTCCCTGTAGGAACAAACCTACTGCACCTGCCTGAACGTGACATTCTCCCCCTTTGACCATGTTTTTCCTGAGTGACACAAGGGACAGGGTTTGTCTCACTTGAACTCAGGTGTACAAATGTTTCCATTTCCAAGGACCATGTTTGTTTAGCATGCACTGTTCTCTCACCTGATTGACTTAGTTTGCCTCTCCTGGAAGGACATCACCTGTTTGGGAGTGGGAATAGTGTTTGTAAAGAATTAGTAGACTGCCTTTTTATTCAGTATAAATTCCCACCAGACATTGTAAAATATATAGAAATCAGTTGCTGGTATTCCATTCCCCCACCCTTAAAAGAAGTGGTTGATTATGTGTTTGCATCCTACGCTCTTTTTTTTATGTCATCCTTGGATATTGAAACAAGAAACAAAGGCCCTGGGTGTGAAAAACAACTGCTAAAAATAGCAATATACCTTGGAAGAAGTTCTGTTTGTTTTTCCTAGGTTTAACTATTTAACTTTTTTTTTTTTTTGGGAAGCTGACATAAGATCCTTTTTCTGAGTTGAAATATTACTTACTTGCTTGTGATTGAAAGAGATCCCATTAGAACAATTAGTGGCTAACAAATACGTTTTCCACTGTGTGATTTTTTCCAGCTGGTTAATTTTTGTTCCTCTGCAGGTAGGAAATGTGCTTCTCCAGCAGTATCTGTGTGGATTTTGTTGCCTTTTTTGTTTCCACAGGTACAAAGCAGTAATTGATGCTTGTTCCCTCCAGCCTGATATTGACATTCTGCCTCACGGAGACCAAACCCAGATCGGAGAGAGGGTCAGTAAACAGCTACAGGCTTCTATTTTTGATTTAAATATATAGAGGGGGGTTTATTATTTTGTTGGTTCTTAAAATCTTACAGGTTATTTGGCAACAAAGGTAATCTTTTAGTTAAGTGTATGTTTGGGTCATTAGTCTGAAAGCTCATTGCTCAGTGAACATGGAAACACTGTCATTTATGTGAGGTGCAATGATTTAAATGTGCTGCTATCAGAATGTTTGACTATTCTGCAGCTGATATTGCAGATATCTTGATTTAAAAGGATATTTTTTTCATTTCTTTAGAAGTAACAGAAAAATAAATAATAATACATAGATTTTTTTTTTAGAGCCCTTTCATTTATAGAAGGGTAGCTGTTTAATCAATGGCTTTATCACATCAGGGAAGATTAAGGAGTGATGAGAAAGGAAACAGAAGCCAGAGATTTGTAAACAATTTACTCTAGCATATACTGGCACTGGCACAAACAAAAGAACCCCAAAAATGCCCCCTAAAACACCACAAGAATACATTACAGGCCCACACATTGGAAAAATTTCTCATGTTTCTCTGCCCAGAAAAGTCTTCTATGGATAATTCAATGATAATAAGGAATATGAATATTCAGTTGATGTTTTCTTTGACTGTCTGATTGTTTCTCTCCTGCTTATCTCCAGGGTATTAATCTCTCTGGAGGGCAGCGCCAGCGGATCAGCGTGGCACGAGCACTTTACCAGCAGACAAATGTTGTGTTTCTGGTGAGTAGAAACCTTCTGTTTATGCTCCATGCAGAAGAAGGAGCTGCTTTTTCATTTAGAGTATTTCATGGGTCACACACTGAACATTGTGTTTTGCTGAGCTGAGCCAAATGTGCACTGTGTGTTTTAAATCTCTTGGCAGCTAGCCTGCAGGCAGGAAGCGTTTTGTAAATGCTGCAGACAGACAGGTAGGTATTGCACATTGAAATGCTGATGCTTGTCCTCTCACTATGTTGAAAGTTCAATTTGACCCTTGGTTTTATTTTTGGGTCTTAGAAATGTAATGGTTTCAATTGTATTAATGAAATTCCTAAGTTGTCTCAGGCCTAAAATTAATGTTGCCTCATGTCTGGGGTGTTTCCTTTCTGCAGCAAACTAAGCTGCTTTTGCACCCTGAACTGCCTGTTGTATATCCTGTCCCAGCTTCAGCTATGGAAAGAGAGTGACAGCAGGTTCTAACACCTTCACAGGTGGGAAAACAGATGCATCCTACACACTCACTTGTAGTGAGCTGGCTGGCTTTTCAATTTAGGACTTCCTTCTTGAGCTCAGTTTTCTAGAAGGTTTGAATCCAGCTGTTATGACAGTGAGACACAAATCACGTAGGATTAGAAAAGCAATGCACATTAGATGTCATCCCTAAAAGAAGGGGAGGCTATTTTGACCTTTCCCTGTAATTAGGCTGATCAGTTTGTGCTTGCTTCTGCGTAGGGCTTTTCCAGGCAAAGATCAGAGTGCAGGAGAGTAAGGAGCAGTTGGGTCAGGTGCTGCAAATCAGTAGATCTACTAGTGGTCTGTAACTTGGCTTTGCCCTTTTTGTCCTTCTGTGAAGGACACTCAAACACCTCCTAATAGCAGCAGGTTCTCTTATAGTTTGACAGTGGAAAAACACCTACAAACAAACTTTATTTCCAGTATTAATCTTTAGAAAATAATCAGGAATCCTATATGTTAGTATTAGCAAACACTCAGTTCTTTTCAGGCTGGTTTTGTAAAGAAATACCTATGAAACTTCACTCTCACAAGTACAAATGTCATATGGCTGATGTTTAGCCATGTGCCAGGTCAGAGGAGTTGACAACATCCTTGCCCAGCGAGCACAGTGCGCACACAGTTTTGAGAGAAAATTCTGGATCATGACGTTACTGTGTTTCAAAAGCACTTCCTAGGTGCTTTATGTTGTGATGCTCTGGTTTATTAGAATCTAAGTGGTCATATTTATCTTACTGCTAATTTCAGATATTTTTGATTTCTAATGAAGCCTGGGTTTAGTGTAATATTATAGTATGAAATAGTAACACTAAGTAAATCCTACAGCCACTATTGCTATTGCAAGCAGAAATATCAAATCAAATCACAAGGTTTGTGATTCCATATAAATAGGATTAGGTAAACAAGTTTCCCAAAAGATGGTACAGTTTAATTTATGCCTAAATGAATTGCATATAATTGATTGATTCACTAAGATAATGTAGGTCTCAAATCAAACATCTGAGCTGAGTCAGCAAAATGATCAGTATTGCTTCTTTTGTGATTTTTTTTTGTGATTCTTTGTTAATAGAGTATTGATTTATGGGAAAAAAACAAACAACAACTGAAGGCAGTGATGTTCAAGGGAAATAGAAATATGCTCATTGTCCCTATCCCTGGAGCAGTAATGCAACATCTGCCACAGACCCACACTGGGACATTTTCTGGAGCCTGACAGAAGCCATGCTCTCCAGCTGTGTGGGCCATGAACACATCTGGAGAGAGAAGCAGGTCCCAGAAAACCCCACAGAATTGTAGAATTGATGCAGCTGGTGTTACTCAGTGCTCTCTGCAAAAACACAGTTCAAAGTTTGGTGTTCTGTAAATTAAGGAAACTGTTCCTCACAATTTTGATCTGATGGCCTCTTTTGTGTGTCTGTGTTGATCTGCCTGGCTTTACTGGTATTAAAACCTGTCCGTTTCCTTGGATCCTGCAAGTTCTGGTTCCAAAAGCTGACCCCTTATCCTCATGACAGGATGATCCTTTTTCTGCCCTGGATATCCACCTGAGTGACCATCTCATGCAAGAAGGGATCCTGAAGATGCTGCGGGAGGACAAGCGGACCATTGTGCTGGTGACTCACAAGCTGCAGTACTTGCCTCATGCTGACTGGGTAAGGAACCTCTTCTCAATTTTTCTGTGGAGGAAAAAACATGGCAGGAACATGTCTTGCTGCAAACAGTGCTTTCGCTTCATCTTTCCACCAAGTAATAGTTCAGTGAGAAGCTATATAATAAAGATCTTTTGAAAATCAGCCAGTTAGGGGAGCCATAATTTTGAGATTCTCATCTTGGAACACTTAAATACGTTGGATTTTCATAGAGCTGCTACTTAACACTCTTATGAAAGCCAGTTACATTTAAAATATATTGAGTATCCCAAACATTAGTTATATTGGAAAATTTTGGCTAATTTTTTTATCTCAAAACAGTGAAATGTTTGAGTAACACCTTTGCCTCTGCTGGGATGTTACTAGGAATTTGTGCTATCTCAGGAAAAGGTGCATTTATGCAAGGTGGATATTAAGAGGTATGGAAATATAAGGAAAAAACCCAATGCTTCCTTGTGGTTAGTACTAGTATATAATGTATTAAGAACCTCTTTGCCCTTTGTGTGGACAAGATTTTAAGAAATGTGTAGTATTTGATTGTTCTGTTAGGTTTCTTTTATATATCTTCTACTTTAAAGGAAAAAAAAATGGAGGTATGCTTTCTATACCAGTTTGTAATTGAAAATGTCAAAGATGAAGAGGGAATTTTCAGGTGTTTGGATTCTTTTTTTCTTAATTCATTGGTTCCCACTGGCCTTGCACTTATTCCTGCAGTTTTCCAACCTCCCAGGTCTCCTGGCCCATGATGATTGATGACTGCAGTTATACCTCCTAGCAAGCAGGACTTTTCTCTTTTACATCTTGCACAGGCTATAGCAGCAATTTCCTGGTCTCAAGAAATAATCATATTGCAGCTGCTTCCTGAGCTTCATGTTGGCTTGGTATAAAGTTGCAGATAGAAATTCATCTTGTTCGGATTGGGTTTTTGGTGGGCAGCAATTGTTATTTATGGTCTCTGCTGTGACCTTGTCCCTCAGTTGTTTGTTTACCTTTAGAGTTACCACTGTTCTCAACACAGTCCTGGTTTTCAAATTAGCGTCTCTTGGGATGCAGGAATTTTCTACCTTCTTCCCCTCCCTATGAGTCCATCTGAACTTCTTTTTTATTGTTATATATCTGCAATTTTTTGAAGGCTATGAATGCTTTGGCAGTTCATCAGTGTAATTGTTTTAGTTTTCTTTGTGAATGTAAGACTCATTTCTAGATGTTGGTGCTTTAGGAGATGTTGTATGAAAATTGCTTTATTTTTATTATCTTCTAGATGTGTGATTTTTTTTTTATGAAATAGACTGTTTCAAACAGTAGCACTGGAAAGATTTGAATGAACTTAATAATAAAAAATATTTATTACAAAATAGTTCATGTTTTTTCCCTAAGTATAGGTTTCATTAATCCTTAGCAATTCTTACCCAATGGAGTGAAGAGGGATGATTCATTTTATTAAGAAATTTTAACTAAAAATATAGTTTGAAGTGTCTGTCATGATCCCTCTAAATCTTTTCAACAAAACCCTCAGAAGAATTCAAGGTCCAGCCCAGTTGCAGGTTTCCTGAATAAATTGATCACAAAAAGATCCTTGCTTTCTTTATTTTTACCTTCTCTCTGGTGTAAATTCATAGCAATAATTGAAAGTAAATTCTTAGCAATAAATGAAATAGTTTATTTTCCCACTCCCTGCCCATGGAAATTTCTGAGTTTCCAGGGAGAGAGAAAAATAAATAGTGCATTAACTTTTGTAATGATGGGGGATTGCAATCTGCATGCCTCATTTTCCAGGCATTTCCATCCTCATTTGTCAGACCCAGAGTGGTGGTAGTACATTGTGTGTATAACGTAGTTACACTGACACAAACTGGAAACTGCTTCCTGCAGACTTTGTCTTGCATAGATATTTTTCTTTTCCAAACTGTGTCCACTATTTTATGCTTTTAAAGCTTTAGGGATTCAAATTGCCTAGCTCTTCCTTATCAGTCCATGGTATCAGAGAAGGAGCCAGCATGCTCATATCTAATTGCCTGAATGAGGGCAAAACCTCCTGCACTCAGTGTCTTGCTAAAAGCTTTTTCTTTTTAGGAGGTAAGAGAACTCTAAAATCTTATCTTGCTAACGACTTGTATTTAGGAAGAGATCTGCCAACAGGGATCCCATTCTTCTTTCTTAAAAGCAGCCTTTTCTGAAAATATGGAGTGCAAGAAGCTTCTGGGTTTTCAGGATCTTGAATGAAGGGGATGGAGCCAAGAGATAATGTCACTGTCTTTTTAGAAGACAGATTTGTTTATGGAAATATTATTTATTTAAGAAAAGAGAAAATCCTGCCAAAGCACAGACACATAGCTTTAAAATAAATAGACATACCTGGCTATTTATCTCACCACTTGTGTTTCTGACTTCTTAGATAATTGCGATGAAAGATGGTAACATCCAGAGAGAAGGAACACTCAAGGACATTCAGAAATCAGAGACTGAGCTCTTTGAACACTGGAAGACATTAATGAATCGACAAGACCAAGAGCTGGAGAAGGTTTTTGATGGGCAGGGCAATCAATATATGCAAGAAAATGTTGTCTATTTTTTTTTTTTGCCTTAGTTTGAAAGCTTTAACAAGAATTGACATGCTGTGTGTGATGTCTAACTTAATATGAATGTAGTATTAGTGCTACCATTATTATTTATCTCTTAAGATAAATTCCTTCGTCTGGACATGTCATATTTCCTTGATGCTGTTCTAATCCATTCTTGATAGGAAGCCCTAACAAAATATTGTCACCTAAGGAATATAAATATAGCCATTTTAGGAAAAGCTTTGCTAATATTGACAGCTGGTTTTATAGATATGCCTGAATTTACTCATTGCCTTGGGTGGAAGCTTTTCAGATATGCCTAAATCAAGTTCCTTAAATGATGATGTTTTGTCTTTCATACTTAGAACACAAGGAGAATGAGATATTAATCTTAGTTCTTATTAATTTGGGATAACTGTCCAGGTTAAGATTCCAGGAGGGTTGGGATTGACAACCTGAAATGAGTGTTAGATATCTAATTTATGTCCTTTGGTTTTACACAGACCTAGAAAATCAATCACTTACAGATGCCTGCTGTGAGATTCCCACTTCTATTTTTCATTGAGTGGAAACAGTTTTATCACAAGCAGCAATTTTTTGGTATTAATTCTCTGGTTGAAAGCACATAAGCTGTCCCTTTTTCAGGAAACAACTATTGAAGAAAACCCTGTTTTGGAAAGAACGAATCTCCGGAGGACGATGTATTCCCGGGAAGCATTGCTGAAAGATGATGAAGAGGATGAAGGTAAACCCTTTGAGGGCACCCTTTGAGCCCACTGCCAATACATTACTGTTTCACAGTTAAATTATATTAGAATGAATTAACACCCTTCAAACTGGCAAGAGAACAAACCGTTTTTCATGTGGATTATGATTTATAGGAGTGCTTGTTTCCATTGCTTTGACCTCTGGACTAGAGTGATTGCAGGCATTCACAAGTCATCACTTCCTCCAGACTTTTGAGGTTTTTTCTTATATGTAAATATGATTTAATAATGAATGAAGAATAGTATTAAACAATATGCTGGGTGAATTTCACCTGTCAATAGCTAAACATATTTGCTTAAGGTTCTACAAAGGAAAAAGATTGCAATTGATTTTTATCCAGCCAGTGCTTTCACATTGCGAAAACATGGTTGAAGAAATTGATCAGGTGCTGAGGGGTTTTGCATCTTTTTAGTATGCATTACTATTAAGTTTAGCAGGTTAATACATGCAGGCCTGAGCAGGTGCTTTGACCTTAAAGCCACCCTTTATCCTGGATGGGAAGACCTGGTTTGTAGCTACCACTTGCCAGTCCCTTTGATATGTATGTCAGCATGGCTGTCCTTTTTTCTTGCACCTTGCAGAAGAAGTAACAGAGAGTGATGATGAAGACAACCTGTCTTCAGTGCTGCATCAGAGAGCCAAGATGCCCTGGAGAGCCTGTGGCAAGTACCTAAGTGCAGCAGGGATCCTCCTGCTGCCCCTGCTGCTCCTGTCCCAGCTGCTGAAGCACACAGTGATGGTGGCCATTGACTACTGCCTGGCACTCTGGACCGAGCATGCCATTTCTGTCAAGATAGAGCCCGAGACAAAAAACTGCTCCCAGTGCATGGTAGGAACTGCCTTGTTCACCTTCCTCTTATGATTTTACTGGGGGTGTTCTCCTGCTGTCAACCTCTGCTCCAGGATTTGTATGCAATGTGCTCTTTTTCTATTAAAGAGCCCCTCCGGAGTATTTTGAAGCTCAATGCATTTTTGCATACACAGTGCAGTAAAATGAAGTTAAGTTTGGTGTGTTGTTCTCCTTTTGCTAGATTTATTGTATTTTAGTCACCAAGCTGATATACCTAAACTCGGGTTTCTAAAGTAATTTTGATATCAGAGTTCTTTTTTGTTTTCCCTGCACTGTTGCATTCTCACAGCAACCTCGGCTTTTTATGGTGTTCCTCGATTTTAAATTTCTGATTTATTGCTTATTTTCATGCAAACATTTCCCTCTCCAAAGGATAATAAATTATGATGTAAGATGGGTGAAAATCATGGACAGTTTAATTTAGGGAGCAAAAATGATATACTCTCACATTTTTTCCCTTTTATGCTTGTGTATTTGCAATAATATTTTAAATGTAATTTAAAGTGAATATTTATGTTCCTCTTTGTTTCTTAGGAATTTGACCATTCTCCATATTCAAAAGTTTTCAGCATTCTTTGCTGCCTTGGCATCGTATTATGTCTTGTCACATCAATAGCAGTGGAGTGGACTGGCTTGAAAGTCACCAAAAAGCTACACTCTTCTTTACTAAATAAAATTATTTTGGCTCCAATGAGGTATTTCTTTGATTGTACTAGAAGTTTTATTATAGTAATTTTGTCTTCTTTACTTCAAGACAGTCTCCTAAGTGCAGTTTTTACTAAGAAATGATTGTGCATCGCAAATTTTTAAGATATCACTGAAAAATCACCAGGTGTCAAGTTTCTGAGTAGTTTTTGAAAATGGTACCCAGGCTGCTTGAGTTCCTAGACACAAGTCAAATGCCTCTCCTGCCCTTCTGTGACTTCAGAGATTTACTTCCTTGCATGTTTAATTTGTCTTGGCAGTTTTTAATTGGGGAGAAAACACAATTATTGATCAATACGTGGTGCAGATAATTCATAGCATGCTTCATCATCTTAATAACTGGAAATATTTACTGTCAGGCAGTGATTGTGCAAGTCTAGGAAAGGTAATGAGCTTAGACAAGTGTCATTACAGGCATCATTAGGGTATCCTGGGATATACTTTGTTCCAGCAGAAGCCTTGGTTGTCCTCCATAAGTTTTTTTTCCTGTGCATGAAAGAAAAGGTGAAGCTTGATTCAAACCTGAGCTCTAGGAAAAAAAAAAAACTTCTTATTTTTAAGCTAACTATATTTGACCCAAAAATCATGGAAAAATCACATACATGAAAAACCTCAGACTTTTTTTTTAGATTTTTTTTTCCAGGATAAAATTAGACTTCAGGTTCCACATGAGTTATGGAACAGCTAATAGTTGCAGAACAATAATATAGTGTGCATTTTGCATATCCAAATGTCTTTTAATATATTATTCCAACAGTAGTTATTCTTGTTACAGTTTTCTGTTCCCAGAAATTTGCAAGGCTTTGCAATTTAGCTTCTTTTGAATTTTTCCTGAATTGAACTGTCTTCAAATTAAAATCTGAAAGGATTTTTTTCAAGTGTAATCATGTGATGTCCATGGCTTAGGCAGTAGAGGGAGCTGAGGACATGCTTGCAGTCTAGGGTTCAAAGTGGTTGTAGGTTCATTCTTGTGGTTGTAAATTCAAGACATTTCCATTTAATTGGAAAACCATAGGTACTGGGCAAAATGAGAAATTTTACTATGGCTGCCAATTTATTTGCTTGTTTCTGTGATATAAGACAAAGTAATTAGCATGAATCAGTGCTAATATCAGTATTGTAAACTTTGCCATTCCTTGTACCATTTTAGGTTTTTTGAAACGACACCTCTGGGAAGTATATTGAACAGATTTTCAGCTGACTGCAATACCATCGACCAGGTACTGATTAAATATTTTCGAGCTCTCAAGTTATCTTAATCTGAAAAAGTGGGGTTTCATTTATTACAGACTTATCTAGATTAAGCTTATGGATGAACTATAATTTTGACTGTATCAGTTTGCATCATGATTTTCTCAGTTCTGAATGAGTTCCTCATCTTATATGCACACTGAAAAAACATTTATTTTGCTAAGATGTCCTGTATAGAAAAGGGAAGCAAAATAAGATCAATAGTGACATCCCCAAATTCAAGAGTATCTACTTTTTTTTTTGTGAGTAAACACATTCATTTGAGGAAATGAAATGAGAAAAAGGCAAATGCTATTGCCCAGAATAGAAATGACTGAAATTCAAATTACCATTACTTACCCCAGACTGCACTGCCTGTTCATAGGATTTATGCAGATGCTAAAATCATCTACTGCATCCCATCTGTAATCCTCTGACATGAGGATTGTGCTCCACAATGCAGATGTGAAGCAGCCTCACAGAAATCCCTTCGGAAGTCCCCAAACCCAGTGGTAAATTCAAGAGCAGACCTGTATGCTTAAAATGCTCAAAATACAAAAGGAATAAAATTTTTGAGGAGGCGAGAGAAAGGAAAAGGAAGTGGCGTTTTAAGCTTGGCATGTTATGGAAGATCCTGTGTGCTTTTCTCTTCTCTGCACAGCACATTCCAGCTACCCTGGAGTGCTTGAGCCGTTCCACCTTGCTGTGTGTGTCTGCCCTTGCTGTGATCTCCTACGTCACGCCCATGTTCCTCATTGCCCTGGTGCCCCTGGCAATCATGTGCTACTTCATCCAGAAGTACTTCCGAGTCGCCTCCCGGTAAGGGCACAGACCATCACCATCCTGGCAGCGGGGACAGTTCCTGCAGTGCAGGAGTCAATTGCAGAATTGCAGTGCAAGGGTTCATATTTAAATTTGGTCCTGTCAAGACTGTGGTGCTGTCTGCAAGTGGGACAAATCCACTGCAGTGGAAAAGTGTCATTTTACAAGTGCCTTTGTCGGCAGCTCTTCAAGCAGAACTTCTGGGATGAAGCAGACTCTGCATGGAGCAGGGTGTTTGTGCATGATCAAAGGTTTTTGGAGTTCACAGGATACAAAAAAAGCCCAACTGGATTCTGTCCTGCCCTAAGGGCTGTGTGCTGGGTGCATGCAAGAAAAAGTAGACAGGGAAACTGAAGTCTGCCTGTGCAGGTGAAAGTGGAAATATGTTAAGTCAAGGAGAGGCTGCAGAATGCAGCATAACCATGGTAGTACTGCTAGCCATTAAGGATCCAGTGTGCACAAGCTTCCTCTCCTGTTCTGGATGCCTTCTAGTTTTTAAAAATATGAAAATTTTAATTGTATCTGAGACCTTACTCCTTCTAAGATGATAGTTTCCCTCTTGTGAAATGTTTGCAGCGATGCAAAAATATGCATATCTCCTCATATATGCAGAGACTGAGAGGCAGTCTGCAACCAATTTACTTCCTGCTGGAAAAAATTGAGACTAAATAGATTTCACCCTACATGTGCTTTTACTGGTATTAGGACTAAATATGACCTTGAGAAATACAACTTAATAATGAGTGCAGACTCTCATTTACTGAGTTTATGAGATACTGATGGCTCAGAAGTTGTGCTGTTATCTGGGGGTGCACTTTGTCTTCTGGTTAACTTGAGCTCCTATTTGCAGCATTCCATTAAATTGATATTCAGTACAGAGACAGAATGATGTTTAAATAAATAAAAAAATTGAGTACAAGAAAAAGGAATGTAAGAGAAAGGAGGGAAGACAGTGAAGGGAAAAGACCCATTCAGAACTCCAGCTAGTCAAATGTTAAAAGAAAAATCCTGCTGGGGAATTCATTCCCCTGCAGCACTGCTTTGCAATCTGTCTGAACCTTATGTATATGACTATTGTGATGCTATTCCTTTTCAGTCCCTGGGCCTGAGTCAAGAGAATAACTGCCCAACAAAACTGGTTTTTTACAAAATTCTTTTCATAACCTTCTCCAGGGACCTGCAGCAGCTGGATGACAGCACTCAGCTACCATTACTCTCCCATTTTTCAGAGACTGTTGAAGGTCTTACTACCATCCGAGCCTTCAGGTATAGTTTTTTTTAAGAAACATAGATATTCAGAAGTGAGGTAATATTATGTCTTAAACTGTTCTGCCTGGAAAATCCAGAGTCCTCACAACATGGGCAAGGGGGGATGTCAAACACTGAAGAATTTTAAGCATTTTGTATGTAGAGGAGTCATTGTAAAAAGAACAAGCACATGTGGGTCATCTGCTCTGTGGTTGCTGTCCAGACACTTGCATGCAGCCTGAAAAAAGAACTTGAGGGCAAATGTGATTTAAGAAGCTAAATTAGCCTGCAATTACCACGGCGTGTGGTGTTGCAAATGATGGGCTTGGACAGTTTCCATGGCAGAAGTAATATGCACCAACTTGGTACAGACTAATCTGTGTCCATGTCCTGGGCAGATAAGCTGTGCATGCTGCTGACTTCAGAGGTTGCAGTAGCACCCTGCATTGTTTTTCAGGTTGCTAGCTGAAAATGTGGGTGTTTACACTGATTTTGGAAATACACAAGCTGGAGACAGTGTTTCCTTGCCTGTTTTGGTTTGTTTTTCCATCCACATAAGCTCCCAGGAGGGCAGCCCAGGAATACCTGATAGCATGCCTGGGTTCTGTATGTGTGTTAGAAAACTGGCAGTCATGCTGATACCTCAGAGGTACCAATAAAAAACCACTGCTGAGTTTACCAGCTGCTTTCCCTGAACTAGGGCTATTCTTGTCTTTTCCCTGTTGACTCAAACACAGTCAACTTTTCCACTAGATTCTCATCTAGATGATCTCTACGTATTTTGTCAGTTAATTATTACTGTTACCCTTCTATCCTTCAAACAGTAGGGTTTATTTATTCCTCCTAACCTGTAATTGTAATTTTGTAATAGAAGTTATGCACAAAGGTAGCTTAAATTATTTTAAATAGGTTATAAATAGATCAAAGAAAGAACAAAATTAAGAGTTTGTTACTTTTGGACTGAAGATAGCTTACGCAAGAGTGGTAGAGCAGCTTAATGTTTGCCATTAATTACTGTTATTGAATATTTAATTCATTAAGTGCCAGCAATGTTCTATGGTTGTAGTTATGTCCATGTTCAATTTTCAGGAAAATCAATTTTTCTTTTAATTTCTGCTTTTCTCATTCCTATATCCTTTTACTTGATCAAGAGTATCTTTGAATCATTATGGCTGTATATTTTCCAGTGTTGATACAGAAAGCAATATACAATGCCATCTAGCTAATATTTTCAGTCTGTCAGAGCATTCCCTCTTGATTCTTCCTGTCACCTTGGAATTAATTCCTCTGTCAAAGAATTGTGTTTGGTGCCTCCTTTTTCTTAAATCCTGCAGTAAGTGACGTGTCTCTGACCCAGCCAGCCATGTGTGTTCAGTGAGTTCTGTGTTCCATCTGTCTGCCAGCCTCCTGCCTCAGCTGCTAACCCAGTTATTTTTAGGGCTGTGTAGCTTTTCAGCTGCCTAACATATTAGCAGGAGTGGAGTTTAGACTTGCTAGCGTGAGCATCCCTAAAAATAACACTAACTCAGGAATTCATGCTGTTAGGAGGTGCCAGTTGTTCCTGAAGTGTCCTTTCCCTTGGTTACTCTCCATCCTGGATTTATTCAAAATGCATATGGAAGGAAACGTACAAAAAAATCTGGGGGAGTTCAGAAAGACAGCTACTGCTGCACCTACAAAAACACCTTCAGCAGATGCCCTGGCCTGATTTATAGTTTATTTTTTATACTTCAGATAGCATTTGTGTTAAACAATCAATAAAATGTAAATGCAAAGGATTCTGCAAAGACTTGTCTGTATTCTTAAAAACCTGGTAATCTGGAAACACTTTCTGAAGAGAAATTCTGATGTTTTTGCATCAATCCAGCAACTGTGGTAATTTTGCATCCCTGTTCCATGTGCATGACTGACTCATGATGCATACCTCACATTCTCTGAGTATCTGCATCACACAGTTCCTCATGGTATGGAGATAGGGATGTTAAATGTGGCTGAACTGGTTGCAGAAGCAGCACGGCCACGTCTGTGTGCTGAGGCTCTGAGGGCAGTGAGCCCTGAGGAAAGGAAGGGCTCTCCAGCCCTGACATGGTGACACTAATGCCTGATTTAGAAACAGCCATTCTGCTGTGCAACACACCAGCGTGCTCACAGCCAGCCTGGATCCTGGGCTGCACCCAGAGCCCCGTGGGCAGCAGGGCAGGGAGGGGGTTCTGCCCCTCTGCTCTGCTCTGCTGAGAGCCCAGCTGCAGAGCTGCATCAGCTCTGGGGTCCCAGCACAGGAAGGAGAGGGGGGACCTGCCGGGGTGAGTCCAGAGGAGGCCACAAAGATGATTAGAGATGAAGCACCTCTCCTGTGAGGAAAGGCTGAGAGCTGGGTGTAGTGCCCACATCTCTGCTCCCTGAGGAAAGTTTCGTAGAGGAACAGAGATGTGGGCACTACATCTGGGTTTTGTTCAGCCTGGAAAAGAGAACGCTTTGGGGTGACCTAATTGTGGCCTTCCAGTACCCAAAGAGAACTTGTGAGAAAGATGAGAGAGACTATTTACAAGGGCATGTAATGACAGGACAAGGGGAATGGCTTCAGAGTGAGAGAGAGTGGGTTTAGATTAGATGTTAGGAAAAAATCCTTTATTGTGAGGATGCAAGGCAGTGGCACAGGTTGCCCAGAGAAGCTGTGGATGCCGCATCCCTGAAAGTGTGCAAGGCCACGTTGGATGGGGCTGTGAGCAACCTGGTCTGGTGACAGGTGTCCCTGCCCATGGCAGGGGGTTGGAATGAGATGATCTGTAAGGTCCCTTCCAATCCAAGCCATTCCATTATTCCCCACTGCACACAGCAGACATGTCTCTTATGTCTCAGCACATGGCTAAGTTGTGGACAGCTGAATTATTTCTTTTCCTCAAAATCATAAACTTTTTATGTAAAGTCATTACTGTGCTCAGAAGAAGGATTAAGGTACTCTACAGTGAACGAATTTGAAAGCTTCTATAAGCCATGTACTTCATACATAGGCATTCTTCTATATCAGTATTAGGAGAGCTGAGTTTATAAATAATCAGTGCTTGTCACAGCCATAATAGCTAAAGGATAAGGTAAAGTTTCAAAGGGGTGATCAAGTGTATTAAACTTTATCATGTAATATAAGGGAGAAAAAGGCAAGATTTCGGTGCTTAAACTAAATCTACAGGCCTTTGACCTTTATATCACTACCCTGGAAAAGACTTTTGTGCCAGGCTTGTGCATTATTAACAGTAATTGTTGATACACTTGATTATTGACATCACTTTAATGGGAGCTAAAAGGGGTGACTGGCTGGCTTGAACACTTGCCAAGACCCCAGCAGGGAATCGCCTCCCGTACCTGCTGAATTCATGGCAGATTTCATTGGCACAGCTATTCAGATGAGTAGGTGCAAATTCACTATAACGAAC
This sequence comes from Ploceus nigricollis, assembly GCA_013399945.1. NCBI lineage: Eukaryota > Metazoa > Chordata > Aves > Passeriformes > Ploceidae > Ploceus > Ploceus nigricollis. The sequence continues at coordinate 77,484 of VXBC01000613.1, read as the reverse complement.
TGTAAACAGGCTTGTTTGTGATTAATCCTGTTTTGTGTACTGTGGTGAATTCCTTGAGGGAAGGGAAACAGTTCTTTCCAAGCTAATACTTTTTGTTGTGCCATGTTCTTGGACTTCCATTTTCCAAAGTGCCCCATTTGTTTAATGATAAGGACAAATATATTTGTTTAATGTGGGTGCTACTATAATGGGAAGTTCTTTGAGTTTATACTTTTAAAATTATTACTATTTCTAGGCACTATGATAATATAAATTTTAAAACCTGACCTTATATGATTGAGAAAAATTGAATTCTGCAGCATTAATTCTTCTTATCACAAGTACATGCATACATTATTTTTCTCATACATATTTTAAATGTTTTAGATTTGTCTCTCTCTCTCAATTACCATGTCATAAAATGCGTTTATAAAATGCTCAGTGGGATCTGGAAGTCCCAGAGAATTTCAGTACAATAATCAATGCAATAATATCCATAAATTATTTCTGAAGATACTGCACAAATACACTTCGCCTGTGTCTAATACAGAACTACAAATGATGTCACTCTGAACTATTGATAGGCTGATTTATACCCTGTGCCAAGCTGTCCATAACCACATACCTCAGAAATTAAATTTTACTTTGTATTTTTCTGAGACCTCAAGGCCTGACTCCTTTTTTTATCATTTCCTTTAAATTTCCTGCTTTCTTCCTTCCTTTCTTTTTTTTTTTTTTTGTTTCCTTTTTTTAGGTATGAAGCCAAATTCCGACAAAAACTTCTTGAATACACAGATTCCAACAACATTGCCTCCCTTTTCCTCACAGCAGCCAATCGCTGGCTGGAAGTTCGCATGGCAAGTACATCATCATTATTATTGTTGTGTATTTACAAGGAATTTTTGACTTTGTTCCAAGTAATCTGATGAGGCATCCAGCAGTTTTCCAGCCTCATCTCAAAGCTATACCTTTGCCCTCTATGTCTCTCTGACTGTAATAAGCATATGCCCAACCCATCCTGGACACTGAATGGGGTATGAATTTTCCCCATAGCCTGCAGCTGTTTTTCCAAGACAGGAATAGTTTTCACGGGTCTTTTTGGCTCCTCTGTGTGTGAAGAGTGATCAGAGCTAGCTGAGCTGTGCCACCAGCCAGCATGTCATTGTGGGACCATATCAGTCAGTGTCAGCCGCTTCTGCCTTGTGCCTTCCTAGGAACATTTCAATATCTTGGAAGCTCTTCTAATGAGCAGAAGGATGTAGATAAGTTTGAGTCTGTTTTGGGGTCATCTGAAGAACACCAAAGATATTCAGTGGCCTGTTTTCTGCTCAGTGAAGTGGCCTGGCATGAGAAATAGTTTATTAAAAATAATTCTCTAAGAAGCAAGTCAAGGAATTTTATGTTGTGGAATGTTATATCACAATTTTGAATGCAGGTGTACTAATGGTGTTCTGGTAACGTGGGCTTCTTTTAGATGTGCTAAATGTATTTTAATTCATTTTTCATGTCACACTTTATAGCTTCATTTTGGACTCCTTCTTAACTGGTACCTTTTGCTGATTTAGTTGAGGTATTGGGTATGACTTGAATACAGTATTATTACCCTATTATATATTCAGGGCTAGACCACATAAGTCCCTAATTCTGATCAATGCCTATATCACTAAACAGTTCAAACACAGACAAATGACAGTTACCCTCTTACAGAGTTTGTTTTCTAGTCTGTTACACAATTTTACTCAAATAATTGTCTGTGGGAAGTCAAATCACCAATTATTTAAATTAAAGCAGAAAAAGGCCCTTAAAGTAATAGGTGCATGCTGTGCAAGAGAGGCTTGTTTGAACAGTTGTGGATGGTAGGAACTCAGCAGCAACAGCAGAGCCTCCCAGCAGTTCATCATCAGCCACAGAGATGGGATGCATGAGCATTTCCCTCCTATCCCAGGTAACATCAGCTGCACGATTTCAGCCACCTCCATTACATGCTTAGGGTATCTGTGTTGACTTCCCCAACACAGCCCTGCTGAAAGCAGTAAGAATGGATTCCTGGTAGAGTCTGGATGGAGTTCCATGGGGTTTTCTGCCTGTGCTTGGAAATTGTGCAATGGGTTTGTTATTTGGTGTGCAAAGTTATGAGAACGTTTTAATCCTTTGTAGACTTATAATGATGGAGCTTATTCATATTCCTTCAGGAGTACATTGGAGCATGTGTGGTACTCATAGCAGCTGTCACTTCTATTACCAGTTGCCTGTATAATAAAATCACTTCAGGACTTGTAGGCTTGGGACTAACCTATGCTCTTATGGTAAGAATCTCAGGATCCTTTCTGTCACTCCCAAACATTTTTTTGTAATTCCTCAGGGCACAAAGATGAACAGGAAGATTGAAGGTGTCTGTACATCTATAGTGGGTACTGTAACATCACGGAAACCATGTGTTTACTTCAGTTCACATGTGATGGTTGACATATTTGAGTGTATGCTTTCTTCAGCTTTGAGATCAAATCTCATCGAGGTGTTAGTTCAAATATGTCAACAAGACATGGACAAGTTGCATCATAATTTTTTATATCGTCTTGCATTGTGAAGAATACATTTTCAGTGCATCAGTTGTAGTTATTCCCTGGTATGTCATTCTAGATTGCCCAAACTTAAGTTACCAAAATCATGTCTTTTCACGTGTCTTTATTGTTCCCCCACCCTCTTTTCTGTTGGTGTAGATCAGATCTCCATAGTACCAAAGTATCTGTGCACTGCAGTTAGGAAATGTAACCTTTAGTCATTGTTGCCTCCCTGTTGGTGTTGTACCATCCAGTGCATTCACAACTTCCACTGACTGAGGCATTCCTGTGTAGGAATATAAACTGCATGCTGGTCAAATGATGCAAACTACTAAAAATCTAGAATTCAGTCATGTATTTGCTTTACATCAGGTGTCTAACTATCTGAATTGGATGGTTCGTAACCTGGCTGACATGGAGATCCAACTGGGGGCAGTGAAAAGAATCAATGGCCTTCTCAAAACAGAAGCTGAAAATTACGAAGGGCTCCTTTGTAAGTGCAGTTTTGTGCAGCATGCAGAAAGAGCTTGCTGAAATTTTAATGACTTTGCAGTGTATTGCCATGAAAAATGTAGTAAATCACCTAATGAACCAACTAATTTATTATAAGAGGGTTGATGTTGGGGTTTTTTCCCCCCTGTGCTTGTGGTTCAGCTTCATCACAGATTCCCCAGAACTGGCCAGACAGAGGGGAGATCCAAATCCAGAACCTCAGTGTCCGATATGACAGCAACCTGAAGCCAGTGCTAAAACATGTCAATGCCCACATCTCACCAGGACAAAAGGTAAAGAACTGCAGTGGTCCTCAGAAGCTTTTTAGACTAGCACATCACATAAATCAGAATTAAAACATACCACAGAATGCTTTGGTGACTGAATTACAGATGATTTTTTTTCTCTCAAAGAATGTAGTGCACTGGAAAGGAGTCTGGGGGATTCTTAGCTTGGTATATTGAGGCAAACACCCTCCCTTGTAGTATCCCGGTGCCCTTCTGTCAGCACACAGTGCCAAAAGAAGTGACAGTGAGCCCTTACAGTGCTAGACCTACTTTTCATCCTTCTCACATGACTCTCTTGTCTTTATTACCATCATTACCATTGTCCTATTGTTCCTGTTATAGGACTGATTTAATTTATCCTTAAATGCTCAGACCCCTGAAAGACAAAAAATGAACACAGCAGTTCTGTAATGGCTGGTTCAGTTTGACTGATCTGTCAGGAGGAGAAGAGGATCATGTGAATCAGAACAGCTCCTCCACCCTCTTGTCTGAAGTGTCAAGTACAGATGTTTTCCATTTCCTGTATTTTCATTGCCTGATGTTCATCTGCTTTCTGTGTCACAGATTGGGATCTGCGGCCGAACAGGCAGTGGAAAATCCTCCTTCTCTCTTGCATTTTTCAGAATGGTTGACACCTTTGAGGGTAAGATAACACTTTGTGTGTCATTCAAGCTTAGCTCCTGAAGGTTCTTTGGTAGTCTTTTCCTTAACAGCAGCAGCTCTGAAGTGTGATTTTCAAATCTGCAGGACACACTCTGGCCCTGTTTAAAGCTGATATAATCTGTCACCTAACAGCTGTGCCATTTGTAAGCCAGATCAATAAAATTTCTGCTTGATAGAAGCAAAAGTTCAAGAGTGACAGATGACAGCCTTTTGTGCAGTTAAATCACAACAGTAGGAGCAAAGCATAACAGGGCAAGGTGTTCAAGTGTAGTGAAGGATCTGTGCTCAAGGCACAGCTGGGATCCAGTAGGCCCAAAAAACAGCACTTGGGGGTTGCAGCTTGGCCTGCTGCCCTGGAATTTCCTGCCATATTTCCTGCTCTGTGTGCCATGTCCATATGCCTCACAGGGTGCATCTCAAAAAGATGTCAGCCTGTTTCCCAGCCATATCACCCACAGAGCCCCTATGCAGAGACAGACAGTTGTCTGAGTTGTACTCAGACATAAGATTTCATAGTGCTCAACAGTAATTTGGCTTTCTGAAAGGCTTGTTCCCCCTGGTAATTAATCCCTGATTGAAGTAATGTCTGACCCTGTTGTTTGATAGATGTATACTGGTCAAGCAGTCAAGTAGTGTATCTAATCATTCATAAGGTACTTCAGGTCCACTCTGTATGCTTTAGTCATGCTGAGAGCTTAGTCTCAAGAAAGCTGTCCTGGCTTTTTAGTCAAAGTGTGTTTCTTTAGTGAAGAAGGGGCTATGTGATACAAGGCCTGTTCTGCTGTACTGCCTTTCAGCCTGGAAGTGAGCCATATCTTTGCCAGCAGCTGTGTGGCACAATAAACACATTGTCCCCTTTCTTTTGAATAGGGAGGATTATCATTGATGGTATAGATATTGCAAAGCTGCCCTTACAGACACTGAGATCCAGGCTGTCAATCATCCTCCAAGATCCTATTTTATTCAGTGGAACAATCCGGTAAGTATTAAGCACCAGCAAAAAATAAAAAAACATGTGATTGCTTCTATGTCATACAGTATGAATTATATGTTATGATTGTACCATATGATGACTTTTATACCAAGCTGCTCAGTTCCAGTCTTCTCAGCTGGAATAGGGAGGATCACTACCTTCTGTCTGTGCTTTTAATTCACCCCTGCCAGACTAACCTTTCCCCGTGCCTGAGCCTGGACAGGACACTGTTGGCAGAAGACATCCCATGCCTGGGAAGCAGGGAAAGCCAATATTTATTCCTCCAGGATCCAGTAAACAGTTTAGCTCACTGATCAAATACCCATTACCACCCAGCATTTCTTGAAACCTTCTTTCTCCTACATCAGTTTTCATCTGTCTGCCTTAAAATATGAGACGTAAAAAATGCAGACTAAAAAATTGCTGCAGACAGAGAGGAAGCAAAAGAGCTACATGAGAAGTACTGGGAACCTGGGCTATTTTATCCTGGAGCCTCTATCTGTGTTTCTTCTGAGCCATTTCATCTGCAGCACCAAATACCTTAGCTATTTCATTTTTGGTTTGTTTGGGGGTTTTTTTTGTGTTCTCTTCCTACTTCTCTGAGAAGATGATGCAGTAGAAACAATGGCCAAAAGTTTCGGTTTCCAACAAATGCCCTTGCCTGTGTCTGTGCCATTTACCTTAGGAAGAAACAGTACAATCCTCAGGGCACAGTTACATCACCTGCAGTTTTAGTTTCTACATAAGTGATTAGAGTTCACTGAAAAGGATACAGGCTTCAGGACATGCCTGAATAGACCATGATTCATTCACATCAGAAGATATTGTGATTGTATGCCTTTGTTTTATAAATTAATCTACTAAAAATGCATTTAGGCCAGCATTGATCCTTCACAACTCATACAGCAGGAGTAAAACATATAAAAATAGTGTCATGCACCATTGAATCTTTTATTGTCATTCTATATACTAATGTAATATGATGTGAGATTCACATTTGTTGCTGTCACTTCTGGGCCACAGCAAGCTAAAATAATGTTCATCTGTTCACAAATCCAAGGTTTTTTGAATTGCAGTGAAGACTTGAATTCCATAATGCAGTATGAAGCTTGATTATTCTGTTAACATTTCTATAGCAGTGAAGAACAAAGAGACATTGTATTTAAAAGGAAGGAGGGTAGAATTTTGGCCTTTGTTAAAATTGAATGTTAATTCAAACTGAGTGTAGTCACAGCTTTTTCTAGTAAAACATGAGATTTCTTTAGTTTATACAGGACAAAATAAATTCTAAAACCATAAAGATAGCCACAAAATAGCAAGCTTCCCTTTCTGCTCAACTGACAGTCAAATTTTCATCTTAATCACATTGGCATAAACATTGATCAAGTCCGGGAAATTCAGTGGATTTATACCAATGATAGATCAGAATCAGGCCCAGACCTTCAGTGTATGATTCTGATTATCTGTAGGTTTGTTCCTAAGTACACTAAAAGAAGAAATCCGTTGCAGCAGTTTCTGTTGAATTATGTTCTCAAATTACCCATGCTGCAGGTTTAACTTGGACCCTGAGAAGAAGTGCACTGACAGCATGCTCTGGGAAGCACTGGAAATAGCACAGCTCAAGCATGTGGTGAAGGCACTACCTGGGGGCCTAGGTAATGAGACTTCTTTTTGAGAATATTGTTTCCAGCATCCACAATATTCCTGTTTCACACTTATTTATTAGAAGGGTAGGTGATGAAGAAAGAGCTTTAAAGTTTGTGGAAGGTGACGAAAAGCACCTGCAGGCAAATGTCCTATATCTGCATAACTCCTTTACCAACTGTACCTGGGGGCCAGAATCCTCTTTCTTTTCAAATCAATGGTAAAATTATTTCATTTTCAGTATGTCTTTGTTATGAAGCACTGAGGTTTATGGGTCTTGTGAGTTCAAATAAGCTGTCAACAAGTGAGGTGTTATCTAGAACACATTCTTTTGTAATTTCCAATAGTCATGTCCAAGGAAGAAGATTTCTAAAGCTTCAAGGTTTGAATCATTTGGCCATGCAGAAAAAAAGCCAAACTAAAAAACCCCCACCAAACACCTAACAAAAAACAAACAAAAAGTCACCCATAAACCCCCTTAAAATAATAAGTTACACAGCCCTAGGGTAAAGAAATGATGGATGCTGGTTTGACTAGGGGTGCAGTGTCCTAGACTGCACATGTTTCAGAGAAACTCGCTCTTGAACATCCTCAGCTGCTTTGATGTCTAACAGATACAGAGAATATAGTGAGACAAAAGTACTGGTTTTGTTGAACACTGGAAATAAGCAGGCAAAAATGTGTCATCAGCAGCTGTAAGCCTAGGAAATATTACTTTACACTGAAAGTGAGGCTCTGTTTTCCAAGCATATGCTCTATTCTGACTTTACTGATTTTGCTGTATCACTTCCAGATGCAATAGTCACAGAAGGGGGTGAAAACTTCAGCCAGGGCCAAAGGCAGCTGTTCTGCCTGGCAAGGGCTTTTGTGAGGAAGACGAGCATCTTCATCATGGATGAAGCCACAGCATCTATTGACATGGCAACAGTGAGTTTGAAGTGCTTCTGATTTTTTTACTTGATATGTGAAGTAAAAGGTGGAAAGCAATTCTGTCTATTCTGTAATATGCTTACACCATATTTAGTTGCAGACATATTTACAAGCCCAGGTAGTTGTGAATCACTGCTAACAAATCTAAAGAGCTTTCAAACCATTTTACTAGGGATTGAATAGTTGTTCCAGAACTGATTGCATTAGGAAAATGAAGCGTGTTATTTTAATTGGCAGTGGGAATTTCTAAAGTAAACAAAGCTGGGGAAGGTCAGCTGGGATGGTCAGTGAAGGGTGAATTGGCAAGTGACAAGTTTTCCCAGCATGGTTGGCAGGACATGTTAGGAAGTTAGAAGGCTTGAAAGTAGAGGCAAGGAAATAAATACAGACACAGAAAAGACATACTGGATTATTGCATTAATTGCCTGGAATTTCTAGGCAGATGCTTAAGCACTCAGTAATAGTGCAGTGACTGGGTTTTAGCCAAATAGAATAGTACGTTTTTTTCATGTGTTATGTTGTTACAGGAAATATTTCAATTTTCTTTCCACTGTAAGTAAAGAACATAATTGGAGGGGTTTCTTAGAACAGCTACAAATTTTAGTTCAGTAAAATGTTAGTGTTTGAGCTTCAGCAAGGGAACCATAATGCACACAGCCCAGTTAAAACACATTTTGAATTTCGATGCTTTGAGGATAGAGTCCCTCCTTTGAAATACTTCTCTGAAGAGCAGCTAATAACAAATGAAGGTATCTGTGCTCGTGACACTTCCAGGCAGTTTGGAATGCAGCAACATCTCCTAAATAGCAAAGGATGAGTACTTGTTGAGTGAGAGCTATGTATGTTCAGGCCATCTTAAATATCATCTCCACTGTTAAATATGCCAGGTACAGCACAGTCCCTTGCTTGTCCCTGCCACCCCTTGGTGTTAGATGTCCCCATTGTGCTGGAACATTCCTGGGCTTGCAGTGGGGTGAAGGACGCGCCGCAGAGGCGCCAGCATAGGCAGCCTGGCAGCACCCAAAATTCACCTTGGATTTCCTCAGGGTCAAACTGAGGCCAGGACAGCAGGAGTCTGGGGCCAGAGCATAGCTCTGGTGTCTGCTGAACCCCAGAGATAATGGCAGGAGAGACCAGGCTCTGGCTTAGTTCGGACACTAATTTTTCACTTTGGCAATGGATGATAAATAACAGCATGGAATAGTCAGTGGTTACTTACTGAAGCCTTCTTAGTGTCTGTGTCTATCATGCAACTTGTGTTGTTTGAAAAGCCCCAAATGTTTTTCCTTCCCTAGGAGAACATTCTCCAGAAGGTGGTCATGACTGCGTTTGCTGACCGGACTGTGGTTACAATAGCAGTAAGTACAGTCCCTGCTGCCATCCTCATGCAAACAAGGATCTGAAGTGTCCCATTAGTCTCTTCTTGTCAGTGTTAATAAATGTGTTAATTAGGCCAGTCATCTTTTTCTTTTTTTAAGTGGTGTTTAAATGTAGGCTTTCTTTTCCATTTTAAAATTTCTTACTGAAATTCCTAAAGTGGCTTCTTAAATGTGTTGCATGATGCTAAGTCAAATTACCTGTAAAGGTACATAATCTTAGTATGCTCTCTATCTTCTGTTTCCCATTTTAAACTAATTTAAAATGCCATATACTTTGCTGCAAAATATAAATTTCATCAAGCTAAAATAATCATTTAACTAAGGACAAGTAAATACACATTTCAGGGAGGTGAAATGAAGTCAGTATGCTTCTTAGCATTTAAAAATTCAACATAAGAAATCTGTGCTCAGGAATCTCTGAGCATCATTTATTTTCACTTAGCAAATATATAATAGAAGACCTGATTTATCTTATGGTATCCATCCAGTGTGTCATTATAAAAAAACAAAGGAATCATAACCGTGACATTTCCTGATTTTTCTGCATGAAAATTCAGATTTGCACTGTATTCTGCATTTATGTACCTTTTTCAGTTTGTTTGGGGACAAGCTGAAAAAGCTTTATTATTCTTTTGTACTCTTAGTGAGTTTTAAACTGCACCGTTCAAACAAACAACATCTTGGAATAAACTTACTTGGAATGTTTTTGCTTACTTCCAATTGTAAATGTGGTTTACAGCAGGTGGGTTTGTATTCAAAACATTCTGTAGTAGAAACATAACAAAGGAGGTTTGTGGGATGGGTAGTGGTTTTGAGGGTGTGGGGGTTTTTTGGGGGTTTTTGGCTTTTTTTTTTTCTTTGGTTTGGTTTTTTGTTTGTTTGGGGTTTTTTTATGTTGTTGATTTTCAGGTGTGGTTTTGTTTTGTCTTGGTTTTGGAAGGTTTTTTTCCCAGAAAAAGCCATATATTCCTAATTTCTGTTTAGGAAGAATAGGAATAGTAGGAGTTATAGCACTGTCTCTCTATTATCTTCTGTTACTCACAATTGCCAGGGTGGCAGCACTGATTGTGTTACACTGAAAGTGATCAGACAAGGGCAGCAAATTGGGTTTTTTTGTGATATTTCAGTTCCCTGCCCCTGCCTGTGGAATGGATAAATGTCATAGAAACTGCAGAAGATATGAGATTTGTAGATGCCATCAGTGATTATTTTATGGAAAATCTGGCTAGGAAAGCCAGAGAAGGAAATACAAGAGTTGTTTTGATACTGAGGATGCCCAAGACTTGACTTATGGGTGAAGAGCAACTGTGTAACAGCAACCATCATATTCTGAGATTAAATATCCCTGCAGGAGTGATGCACATCCAAAAAAATCCCATGCAGTTACAGTTAACATGAAAAAGTGGAATTCTGTCAATATGAAGAGGCTTGCAAAAAACTAAACCCAAAAATAAATGGTAGGGGGAAAAAAGCTAAAAGCAGCAGCAAAGGAGATTGAATCTGACAGGGATTATGGAAATTACTGAAGCATTTTGTTTAAAAAGAAGATGGAAACAATGCATGCTATTTATTTAACTAATGCTTGAGTTAGGATAGAAAAATGTGGTAATGATAAGGAAATAAAAAATATTATTAGAAACAAGAAGACTGAACTCAAAGTTACTTCACACATACCTTGAATATCGTGTGCAGTTCCAGTCTCCTTATGCCCAGAATAACACATTACAACTGAAAAATGCTGAGAAGCACAGGATGATTTTGGAGGTGTTGGATTTGCTCCTGGAAGGGAGCAGCTGAGCAGGCTGGGGCTCTTCTGTGTGGAAGAAGGACAATGTAAGGACATGAGAGAAGTCTGCAAAGTCACAGGCAAGGGGCATCAGGTGAAACTCGTGAGCAACACGGCCCAGAGCACACAGAAGAGGGAGTACTTGTTCATATAGTGGGGAGGAAGTATGGAAAAGTCTTTTCCAAAGGATATGGATGCAAAATGATTGTGAAAGCTCAAGAGAAGGCATGGCCCAAGTCTTGTAAAACTGATTAGGTCAGTTTTCTAAATAGACAAACCACACCAAGCTGAGGAACCACCCCAGACCCAGATATAATCCAGGAGTGGGAGAATTCCCAACTTCTCACAGGCAGTTCCACACTCAGTTGCCCAGTTCCTACTCTGCCTGGCTGCCTTCTTTTGGCTGCACTTGGGAGCAGGGCTCTGGGCTGGGGACATTCTAAAGGGAACTTCATATTCATGTACCTGTGTATTTTTTAGGTACTTGAGTATCCACCTGGCTCTTGGTCTGTATATTTATCTGCAGTACTTACACAGAAATTAGGATGAAAAGTAGGATAAGTAGCCTTAATCACACTTGAACTTGGTAGGAAAATTAATTTGTGGAAGTCTGTCTTATCCTGGAATATACTGAATAGAGAGATACACTGACCTGGCATTTTGTTTGTTTGTTTTTCAGCACCGTGTGCACACGATCCTCAATTCAGATTTGGTTATTGTAATGAAGAGAGGGGTTATTTTGGAATATGACAAGCCTGAGGTTCTGCTAGAACAAGAAGACAGTGTCTTTGCTTCTTTTGTACAAGCAGATAAGTAATAAAAATAAATAAAGCATTTTAGAATACAATTTTATTATTTTCTAAAAATGTAAAATACCTGTAAATAAATATTATTTCATAATAAATTGAGCTATTCCTTTTTTAATAAAATGAGCCATTTTTTCCATCCAAAGCATTAATGAATTATCTGTGTACTTTACTTTTTGATATACTACTACTTTTCTTTTTATTTGCTGCCAAAGAATCACGAAATATAGTTGAAAAAAACTACATGAGTGAACTACAACAGGATACACATCAAACAAACATACCAGCATGGAGTTTTTATGTAACTCTCAACCCCCCCCCATCATTTATTAACTTGTTATTTTTTATGTGTCATAGTCCTACTATAGATAATGTTCATGACTGACTAAATGCAGAAGGAAAAATTATATACCAAAGGTATCTCTCAAAAGCTTGTATCTCTTTCAATCAAATGACTCTGTAAAGCTTTAATATCTAAATATAAAATCTATACAACATTTTTTATTCTGTGGTTTATTGATAGTGCCTGAGTTGTGCCTTAGACTATCCTTTAATACTGTCTAGAGATGAATCACAATCTGATTACATCTTTCTGCCCACTGAATACTATTACACTGATTCCAAGCAGGATGGAGGCAGACTCCCTCCCAAACTGTGAAGAAGCTGAGAGGAGGCAGGCTGTGATAAAGTATCAGTGTTTAATGTGCACTGTTTCCAGACCAGTGCAGATGTACCAATTCATCTGGAAATTATCCCTCCGAGTCTGGTAAATAAACAGCACTAAACCTTTCACTGCAGCTCAGGGCCATGAGAGCTTGACTCATCATCTCCTACTCTCACATATTTCACCCATTGTCATGCTGTCTCTAGATTTACTGTGACCCTTACCAATAAATTCTGTACACTTCAGATAACTTTTAGCCACTGAAATTATCCTAATTCAGCTAGACAGCTACTTGTCCCTGCCCTATGACAGCCATTCCAGGACTTTTTCATTAATGGAGGGTTAGAATGTCAATAACCCAACGGAAGGCTAAAATGAGTTTTTCACTTATTCTTTTTACTGCACGTTTGCTTTTACATCCATTTTTTCTTTTGTTACTTCCCCTATTTGAAGGACTTCTAGTGCTTAGGAGAGCTTTTCACCTTTTTGGGTTTTTTCTTCTCTCTTTAGCCCACTCAGTTAGTTTGGAACCTCTTTTTAAAAGTTTTATTTTCTAGAAAAAGACACCTCGGTGTTCTCTATGTGATATTTTAAGGCATTACTTCTAGCACTGCAGCAGAGAGCCGGGGAAAATGAAGAACTTGTTGCCATTTGTGCTACCAGTTCCAGAGCAGAGTATTTGCAGCACATCCCTGCTGTTGTTTGGGCAATAATGAAGGGCAGGTGAGTGGCACCAGAGGAGAGTGTAGCATGAACAGTGGTAAAAGTCAGGAGGTAGGATGTGGTTATGCGGATGAAAGGCATGAGCTCTGTCATTGCCTCTACCCTTCGAGAGAGAAAAAGGGCCGAGTTGGGAGCTTTCTCCTCCTCCAGGGAATTGTTTGCTGGGCAGTGTCCAAGAAAGAATGGCTGCAGAACTATTGGTGTGTTTTCACCCTGGAATACCAGGCTTCCATTAGGGCTGAGAGAGGAGAAGTGGGAGCAGAAGGGCACTGAGCAGGTTTGTGCCACAGCTCCTGGGCATGCTGTCTCCTGGCTTCCCATTACTGGTCTAAGGTAGGATCTCATCCTTTAAAGCCTTAGGAAAGCACCGCTCTGCAGGACTCCTCAAACTCACACTGCAGAGGCTCTGCAGCCATCTGTGGAAGCTCTTAGAGATTCTAATGGCAAGGGGAGAGATGCAGAGAAGTGATGTTTCATGTGCTTTTAATGAAGTGTCTGGGATTTGACACTGCAATTTGGGCTTGCTCCTATTCCACAAGCTTCTGACAACCTCACCCAGAAGGAAATGCAGGGAGGAAAGGACAGCATATTGCTAAGGAGGCTGTACTTTATCCTGCAGTATTAAGAAATTAGAACTCAAAAGTGCAAGTGTCATAAATTTCCATTTTAAATGGGGCTTGTATTTCCCAAAGTAGTGTTGCAGGTGAATAGGGTAAGTTCATTCATATCCAACAACTACCAATTTTTAATGGTACCACACTGCTGAATCAATATCTGTGAACAGGGAGGCTCTTGGCTGCCACTGGGACAGGACATTTCCTCAGCACATTTCAGCTGGTTTTGTTTATGTGGGGCCAGGGACTTCCTGCCCCTAACTCCAAAGGGTTAAGAGTCTCACCAGTGACCAGAAGCAGTTCCCAAGAACATTATTCTGTGGTGTGAGGCTTGCTGACATTACCCCAGTCAATAGACCTCATTGCCACGTGCTGAGCAGCCCAGGAGTCACTGTAAACCAGGCTCACAAATGTGTTTGTATGGCAGTGAGGCACCACTAAGCAAAGGGCTGGACTGCAATGGCTGTGCAAGCCAAGGCCAGGCGTTCAGTTTTCCTGAGGGAGAGGACTTGTCTCAGTCCCAAAGGTATTAGGGGATAGGCTGCCCATGGAGCTGCAACCAGAGGTTATTTTGTTGCTTTGTATAAATGCTTCCACTATACAAAAAACTTTATGGGGTTTATTCCCTTGTCTTAGTGTGGCCAGGAAACACAGCATGGCTGCTTCATCCGTCCTCTTCCCAGCTCATGCCTCTCCTTGTGGCTTTGCATAACCAACTCTGATCTCTTTTCTTCTGCCTACCTACTCATACTGCAAGGTGATTTATGAGGCTTCATTTCTGTCAGACTAACACTGTGTAGCCTCCGAAGCTTTACTCAGCTTCTAAAGGCAGAGTAATAACATGATAACAACTAAATTTTAATTTAATTTGACAGTTATCATAAGATCTTGTTTGATAGCCATTAAAATTAGAATAAATGGGGGGGGGAGTTTTGCAGTGTAAAACCTATTTTGTGGGTGGAAGAACTTACTCCTCGTGATTCAATACTACAGAGCGGGATTGTTCATTCCTGTGAGCCCAATTTTTTTCAGCAGCTCTTAACACAAATATGTTGGCTCACTCAGAAGATCTGTCACTTTTTTCTTTTAAGTATCTGTCACTTGATCCATAAAGACAGCTCTAGAAATTCTTCAGCAGAAGCCACTTGCTTTGCTATCCCATCTCAGCCCCCAAGTGCTCAGAGATGAAGAAAAAGAAGTGGCAAATGACAGTCCCATTGTGGAAACAAGGAAACACTGCTCTAGAGAGTTCAGGATTCCTAAAGGCAGCGTGGTGAGTGTGTTCATAAATCACCCCTTGCAGCAATTCACTCTTCCTCTAAAACCCTCTCCCCCGACACAGGTTTTTATCCATTCCACATTTATGGAGGTACCGCCCTCTGGAGGAAAAGGTACAGAATAAAGACCACGCATAGAAAAGAGTCAGGAAAAACGGCACAAAAGTCAGGACTGCCTCTTGAATCCCTATGTCCATGTCTGCAAGGGTGTAAAATGCTGCCCATGAGTTGCCTGGTGTTGTACAGCCTGTTTATGCTCACTGCAAAATTCTGGAAGTAGGACCTGCCATCAACTGCAGAACTACACATCTGACAAGTAAAACTTAACTTACTTCATCCTTTTGAGTTATGGGTTTCCTTCTTTTTTTCATGTTTAGAAAGGAAAATGTTGAGTTTTTTAAAAAAAAACCACCAAACTTTTTAAAAAATTACATTGTCGTATAAATCATGTAGTTCACAAACTAAAAGCGTAGGTGCAGGTGACATTGACACCAAGGACACAAAAAGAGTCTAGGAGACAAAGGGATGTAGAGAAAGGAGGAACACTCTTGGCTAAGCTCAGTGGCCCGGCAGCCACATGCCGGGGCACCTTGTTGTTGTTCTACCTTTATTTATCAAAGCAGCAAGAAAGATGAACCAGATTGGGAAACTGACCTCTCCAAAAGGAATCAATGTCTGCAAGGACATGCCACCATTCATACACAAAAAGTACAAATAGTCCAAAGCAATAGTAAACAATTAATTACAATACCTACAACAACTGCCTGGAGAGCTCAGGGTGATTACTACAAACTACTATTCCAAAATCCCTAGGTGGGCTGCTTTAAGTAGCTGTAGGTGGTGAAAGTTAATTTCAACCTCAACTGGCTGATTCCCAGACATCAACTGGACAATTGCCTTGTGCAGGGAATCAGTGCCAAGAGCTGTTTACAGTGTGTACCAAAGCACTTCGAGCCAAAACTAAAGGGAAAGTCCATGGACACGTCGTGCAATTGGAAAATAAATAATCACAAATCCATTGATACTAAAGAAAAAATTTCTATCCAGAATATCCTAGGATGCTGTAGAAACTCCACAACGTTGGTATCTAAACTGAAATAGAAACAAAATATTGAAACCAGAGGAAATAAACACATAATGAGAACATTGCTGTTTATACAGCAGCAAAGCCACATCAGCATGTTTTTACATAATGCATCTTGTCAGGAGGACACATCCTTCTAGGCATGCCCATGTATGTATTTATACCCACAGAGACATCCCAGTGTCCCAAACAGGTTCTAGCTTCCTACCTCCCTTTGTTGCCTTTTCCGAGGATTTTGATGCCTGTCTGGAAGTTCATGTCACTAGGGGTTAACCCTTTGTAGCCAGATTTTTTTTTTTCCAACTTTTGCTGTAGACATTTTCCTGAGAAGCCACAGCTCACATAATTTCATGGTCTCCTTTCTGCAGTAAAAAAAAAAAAAAAATCCTTCTTTATTCTAAATAACTCTGGCAAAATTTTCAGTGGGACTGAGCCCCTTTAGTTCCAAGTCTCTGTTTAGCCATTACATCCTTGGATTCAGCTTCTTCAAGCAAATTTGCTACCACTGCCTGACGATTTATCAGATGAATGCTTTCCTCCTACTCGCCCAAAGACATGCTGGTGAATTTCAGTATATGCATTTATTATTATTATTATTATTATTATTATT
>VXBC01000613.1:0-60764 GCA_013399945.1 Ploceus nigricollis | reverse complement strand
GGCGCCTGCAATGTGGCCCATAAGAACATCCGCGAGCAGGGGCGCTTCCTGCAGGATGTCTTCACCACCCTGGTGGACCTCAAGTGGCCGCACACGCTGCTCATCTTCACCATGTCCTTCCTCTGCAGCTGGCTGCTCTTCGGCATGGTCTGGTGGCTCATCGCCTTCGCCCACGGGGACCTGGACCACAGCACCCGGCTGCAGCGGGACCCCACGGAGGGGGCGGCGGGGTCTGCGGCCGGCTTCGTGCCCTGCGTGACCAGCATCCACTCCTTCACCTCCGCCTTCCTCTTCTCCATCGAGGTGCAGGTGACCATCGGCTTCGGGGGCCGCATGGTGACGGAGGAGTGCCCGGCCGCCATCCTGGTGCTGATCGTGCAGAACATCGTGGGGCTGGTGATCAACGCCATCATGCTGGGCTGCATCTTCATGAAGACGTCGCAGGCCCACCGCCGGGCCGAGACCCTCATCTTCAGCAAGCACGCGGTGATCGCCCTGCGGGAGGGCCGGCTCTGCTTCATGCTGCGCGTGGGGGACCTCCGCAAGAGCATGATCATCAGTGCCACCATCCGCATGCAGGTGGTGAAGAAGACCGCCAGCCTGGAGGGCGAGGTGGTGCCCCTCAACCAGATCGACATCCAGATGGAGAACCCCGTGGGGGGCAACAGCATCTTCCTCGTCTCCCCACTCATCATCTACCACGTGATAGACAAGAACAGCCCCCTCTACGACATCTCCCCCATGAACCTTCACCACCACGAGGACCTGGAGATCATCGTCATCCTGGAAGGGGTGGTGGAGACCACCGGCATCACCACCCAGGCCAGAACCTCCTACCTGGCGGATGAAATCCTCTGGGGCCAAAGGTTTGTGCCCATCGTGGCAGAGGAAGACGGGCGATACTCGGTGGACTACTCTAAATTTGGCAACACGGTGAAAGTGCCCACCCCCTCGTGCACGGCCAGGCAGCTGGAGGAGGACAAGAGCATTATGGACACCATGCCACTGTCCCCGAAAGGCACAATAAGGAGAAGGTCTGTCAAGCTAAAGCCCAAGTTTACCATAAGCGAAGAGCCTTCCTGATGCCTTCTGACTGGGAAACTCTGTTAGGGCTTTGTGTCTGAAAGATCTCATGAACTCAAAACACTGAGGTGGCCTCTTAACTTTTTTTTAAAATTCAGGTTGGTAGCACAAGGTATGTTCTGGTGTTATTTATTGCGGGGAAATCTAAAGCTAATTATATTTTTTTAAAGGTGTGAGAAATTTCAAGCAAAACTAGGAGTAGGGAAAATTATGGTCTGCAGCTTTAAATTTCAATTCAGACTATTTAATCGCACGATCATTCTGCGTTGATTCAACTGCAGGTAATGACACATTTTCTCAAAAAATAAATGTATATTTATCCTCAGAGATTGCAGTTTTTTAGGGTCTTGCAGTGTTCGCAGGTCAGTAGTTTTTAACTGGTGTTTTTTTTTCCTAACTTGAACAATCAATATAGCAAAATAAAATATTAATAATTAATAAAGTAATCTGGATTTAAATGATAAAAAAAGGGTCAGGCAATGACACAAGACCAGATCTGGAAGTGTCTCTATATTATACTGTATGTCTCAAAGAAATTAACTGCTGGATTTGCATCATCCATATTGTGTTGTATGGAGCCACTCCTACCACATGCAGTATGAAATGTATTTGAATATTTACTTTTGTTTATTTTAAAAGCCTTTACACTTCCAAAATAAAACATTCAGGAATACCTTTTTGTACTGTACGTTTCTGAGAGTAAGCAATACTTTGCCTTTAAAAGGAGTAGCAGATAATATACAGTTGAAATCAATTTTAAATAGAAAAATTCTGCATTTTAATTTCAAAATGAAGAGAAGCAACGTTTCCTCTCTCCAAGCCACGTGGCAATAGGATATTCAGTACAAAAATTAATCTCTCCCTTGGGTCACGGTGAATTCTGCTAGATAATCAGGGAATAAAAATAGAATTACATATTTTGAATGAAAGGACAGTGCTGAATGGTGAAAATTTATCTGCATGCAGTAGGGAAAACCTTTTACTCCTTTCCCTTTTGTAAAAGAAACCAAGGGTTTTTGTGCTTAGGGGAAGGAAGGGTGCATAAGACAGCGTGTTCATTTCTGGGATGCTGTGTCAAAAACATTACTGCTGCTGAGGAAGCAATTCCTGTTCCAATCTCATCCTGACCCCTCTGTGCAGCTGGTGCCTGCCTTGGTTTTTAGCTGGAGCCAAGATCTGTCATTTGCCAGCAAACATGAAGGAGCCATGTTCACTCTCTCGGTCCCACAGTGACAACAGGAACTCCTGCAAATCCACTCTCTGGAGTTCCTGGTAACAACAGCAATTTTATTTCTACACAGGGTTATTAGGACATGGCACCAGTATTAGCTGCAGGGCAAACTGCCACCCAGGTAAAAAAACATATAATGTCCAAATAAAACCTAAAGAAGTATCGCAGAACTGATCCCACACCTGGTTATACAGGCTGTGCAGAGAGGAACCAACTTACTTTAAACATAATTATTCAAGGAGGATCTAGTATCAACACTTGTGTGTTCTGTAGCTCACAAGAGACACCTAAAATTGTTTGTGTTGGCAATAATATGGCAAATTTCTGATGCCTTGGCTGTGTAACTATATGACAAACTCATTCAAAAGGGAAAGAAATCTTCCATAGTGACTATGGAACATTTTCAGGCATCTATAACAGAACAATCAACGTTTGGGTGAAATCAAGTATTGGGTTAAAATGAAAAAATATTTGTTATGTTTTTGATGTTTATTATTTTGGTTTTATGAAGCATTACCAGACTGCCAGTTACAGGAATAAATGCCTGCTCAGTTTCCAAATCCCAATACACCTATATTATTCTGTGAACAGCTCTGAAAATGTGAAATGAATTTTGCAACAAAATGACAGTAAAATTAGCATTAGCAAGTATTCAGTAAAGAGAATTTGGAAAGGCACATTTTATATTATAATCATACCCCTCCCCCTGTTTTTTTAAAATAGGGCATGATTAAATGCCTTACATGATTAAATTTCTTCTGTAAGACTGAGTTGATTTGTCACATTATTTTCTGGCTTTCCCTTTTTTACTGCCCCTGTCTCCCCCTGCCTGTCAGAGGGCACTTACAGTAGAGCTCCCTGCATTTCCCAGGCACCTTTGTTCCTTTGAAAGTTCGTTGTTCTTTATCACTTTCCACAAAATCACTGCTTTGTTCTCACAAGAGTTGTACACAAAATATTAGTTGGCTTTCCAGTGACTTGAAATCTTTAGGCTGTCCATAAGTCTCCTTAGTGCCTTATTTCAACGTGCAAGATGCACCTCAAGGTTCTCTCGTAAAACCTCTTCAGCTCTGGTTGCAGATCTTCTCAAGATTTGACCTAAATGTGAAGCAACTTCAGCAGCAATACCATGCAGCTATTTTCAGGAACTGATGCGAGCTTCTTTTTGCCCCGGGGAAATCAGTGAAGCTGAGAGGTGGAAAATTCTCTTTGTTCCCTGTGAGATGGGAGGGGAAGGATGGGAAGAAACAGCTTCTGTTCACTGGGCTGCTGTCAGGACCATCTTTTGTGTCATTTCTTTTTCAAAAATTTGCCTAATTTTTCTGAAGTCTTGCAAACAAAAAAGGATCACAATAATATGAGGAAGGCAGGATTTGTAGTGTTAAAATCACCATAGTGAGTTGTTTGAATCAAAGTGCTGGTGATTTTGAATCTCAGGATTACTGTGATGTAAAATCCTTCTGTTCTTTCATCATTTAAAATATTGAGAAGCATTTGGGGGGCAGAGCAAGGAAGGATGAGCATATTTATTTTTCACAAAGGATATTACTTCTTTTTGGGAATCCTTTCAATTTGTCATTTATGAAGTATTTGGGAGCACAGGTATCTGAAATTGTGCTTAGAGTTCTCCTTCTGCTGCCCACCCCCACTCTCCGTGGGCAGGCTCTGAAGAAGGCGTCAGTGCTGTGGTTTTTACACAGAAAAGTCCTCGTTCTTAGCAGTGAGCAAACGCTGTGTTTTCCATAGTTGAACTCAGAAGTGAGTGGGCTCTTGAACTTTCTTTCTCAGCCTACGTCTGCTTTTCGGGAGGTGGTGTCACAGTTTGGATCCTGCTGAGCAGCCGGGAGAGCCACGTGTCCTCGGCACAGAAGGGAGTGTGAGGGAAGCTGGAGGCTGCATTGCCTGCTCAGGCCTTGCCCTGGCTGAGCTGTGGACATGGGTACAAGCAGGAAGCCCAGTGATGAGTTTTGGCTGTGGCAGAACCAACTTGAGTGCATGGAGTTGCCTTTTGTGTGCTTCAGGAGACCATTGTCAGTTTGTACTCACACTGTTCAGTGCTTTCGAATCTGTGGAGCTGCTTGGATGGAGAGAAGGATCACAGAGCTGGTTAATCAGAAAGGGAGACTGCAGCACACTTAAATGTTACAGTTTTAAAATACTTGTAGTGACTGCTGGTGAGCCACTGGGCATCTCAGTTCATGTTGCATTTCCTAATGAAATCCAAACATATGTATACAAAATTAGATTATAACAGAGTCTGACTTTCTCTCTTTGTCCCTCAAGGCACATGATAACTACAGTGTTACAGCAGAGTACTTCGGTGGGACATGTCCCTGTAAAATAGATACAAGCCAGTAGTGAACTGAAGAGATGGCATTGTAAGGGAAAAAAGAGTCAGGGATAAAAAATAAACACATTTGAAATCCAACAGTTACACAGTGTGAAGACAATGGCAAGCAGTAATAACCAATTTTATTTTGAAGCACCAGCAAAGGTGTGATGATGCTGAGATGAGGCATCAGAGCCCTAAAAAGCAGATATGAGAAGCTGGAATGAGAGTCTTTAACAAGGCCAAGGTCTACATGCTAGCACAGATTAGCAGCAGGGTCAATGTCAAAATTCAGGCTGCCCTGAAAAGCGAGACGGGCTGGGCATGGCCAGCATTGCTCAACCCAGTGGGTAAATATTGCTGCTTGTTGAGCAAGGTACGAGCCACAGCACAGCCCTGCTAGGAGGACTTTTGGGGGTCTGACCCTTGTGGTTAGTTATGTATTAATAGTAAACAGCATCAAACTAATAAGTAATTAACAGCTCTTGGAAAACTGAATTTGTTTCTCCGTGTTTTCCTTCCTTTTCCACTCTTTGTACCTCAGTCACCCCTGAAGGTCACTATCGTAGGTGTGCTAGCACAGGTTGTTTTGATTTGGGACAAAGCACAAGCATGTTTTGGGGAGTAAAATGCAAACTTAAAATAGATACTAGAAACCCAAAAACTTCTGTGAAATTGCCCAGCTTGCAACTGTCACAGTGATTACTTGTACAAAGCATGGGAATACCTATTCTCAGGAGCAGGACATTGATAAACCACCATGGGTTTATGCTCCCTGTTGTTCTTTATGCAGGTCTGAGTGGAAGGGGAAGTGTTTTAGCTCTTCAAAATAGGGTAAGGAGAAGAGATTAAGGTTCAAAATCACTGCATTTAAGGCTTCCTGGTTACACGTTTTCCCTCTTCCTGTGCTCAATGTCATACTGGCATTCCCACTAAAACTGGGCAGGATAAGTGTTCTTTGCAGGGCATATTCCCATGTGGAACTTCATTCATCCAGGGCCAGCTGCCCCATTCCAAGGTGGACGTCTCCAACCTGCCAGCCCTGATCCAAGCATCCTGGAAGGCAGCAGAAAAATTCCCACCCATTTCAGTGTATTTTTGGATCCACAGACATCATCTGCCAAGCTGCTGGAAGCACGTGCTGCGGCAGAGAGAGGGATTTTCTCCTCCCTGCAGCCCTTCCTGGAGCAGAAGTGGAGGTGAGAAGGAGGACTGGGGGAGCTGGGGGACACGTGCTCAGCGTGGCCAGGACTGCCTGTAACCAGTGACTCAGTGCACTATTTTAGATTCAGCAAGGGGAGAAAGATACGTGATACAAACCTCCACACCCCGCTAAGGAGGACTATTAAAAGAGCAGAAGACATTCTTGAGAGGCTGCAGATGCTGCTCTGTCCTGCTCTGAGCACTGCGGGGTGCCTGCAGAATATGCTGCATGTTCTTCTGGCTTACACTCCTGTTTTAATTTACAGCGTGACTTTAATGAGTTATCACAGGGCAATGACTCAGTTTGAACAGAATTTTCAAAAATCAGAACCTGCAGCCCCTCTCTGCCACTTGCCCCTGTTGGCCTTTGTGCCTGCCTTACTCAGGAGTTGAAATGCAGATGACACCACCCCGTGAGGTTTCCTAACCAGCCCCTCCCTGCAGGGCTGAGCAGCATTAAATGGCAATCCCATCAAAACTGGAGGGGGTCTAGAGGGCACAGAGGTGCCTCGTGGCAGTGGCCCCACAGAGAAACTTGTCCCCTCTTCCCTTCCCTCACTGGGAGTAGGGCTGCCACCCTTTTCCTCCTCTAGCTGTTCCTTGTTCCTTCAAGTGGCCAATACTTGCTTATAAGTTTTTCCTTTGCTCTCTGCCCAGGAGAGGATAGGCACAGGATGTAAATACCATTATTGTTGTTATTTTCACCATAATGTTATTCCTGAGTGGAGTTGAAGCACTGAAATTGACAGTGAGCATCAGTGCCAGAAACAGGAACCCTTAACTTCAATGAACTTCAACTCCAGCTCCCATTTTAAATCCTGGGCCTTCAAGTCCAAGAAGGATTGCCAGGGAGTTCATTAGCACCAGGATTTCCCTCTCAGGGCTGGGCACTATTAGGTTAATGGGGTGAGCAGCTGGCTCAAATAGCCTCTGATGGGGCCTTTGCAGCAGTGATGTTGTTTCTCAGTTCCAGCATCTCCTGGGAACTTGTTCTTCTGCCTTGTGAGTAAAACACTTGCTTTATTTCCTTTTTTCAAGCTTGAGAGAATATGGCTTTTGTGCATATTTTATAATCCTTTTTGCTAAGGCATTTGACATTGTTGGATGTTTATGTGGTGGTCTTGCCATGTGCATCAAAGGTGGTTGTAGGGAGGTGAGTGTTGGTCTTTTCCCAAGGAGCACAGACCAGGACAAGAGCAAATGTGCTCAGGTTATGCCAGGGGCAGTTTAGGTTGGATATTAGGGAAAATTTCTTCCCTGACAGGGTGCTCAGGCATTTGAACAGGCTGCCCAAGGAAGTGTTTGAGAGCTGTGTGGATGTGTTGCTGACTGACCTGGTTTGGTGTTGGAGTTGGCAGTGCTGGGCTAACAATTGAACTTGCTGATCTTGAGGTGCTTTTCCAACCTAAACTCTTCTTTGATCATAATTTCTCACTGTCTCCTGGTGAGTATGTGCTTATAGTAATGGGCTCAATAAAGTTGTTAGTTCTACTTTGGCTTTACAACCTGAGGAATAAAAACTACCAATGTGATCTTTCTTTCATGGGATAGGTGGAGAAAAGAAGCAGTGGGATGAGCAGGAAGATCAGAATGATGTTCTTACAAATTGTATGGATTTTGGTGGAGCAGAGTGCACAGAGAGCAGCTTCTTTGTGTAAAATGGTGGCAAAGTCTTATCTAAATTATCAGAGTAAACAAATATTTTTCCAAAGTCAGTATCTGTCTTTAGAAGTGAATTTGTAGGCAGTAGCTGTTCCTTTCTCACAGATTTTCTTCTGTCAGGTGTTGCCTGGATATTCTACATTTAGAAGTCACCTGCTTTATTAAATGGATGCTTTTGACAGTGATATTTAATTATTGGGTTTGAAAGGTTGCTCTTTCATGTTTCATTTTTTAAATTACACCCAAGTTGCTATTAATTTAATTGACTCTTTTTCCAGCTTTCTTTGCTCATTATTGTATGTAGCCTGAAAAGTGTGTCACTTCTGTTGTGCTCTTGTTTAAGGAGAAAAATAGAATTAAAAGTTCCCCAGCATGCCCTAGCCCTGTGACCATGGTCAGAACTCTTGAATTACAATACTACTACTCAAGATATTTCAATGGTATCACAAGTGTTTCTGCTCTGTGTTCACTGAAGCATCCATTTTCTTTTCTAAGTGGAGCTAAGTCAAAATTTTAAATTTGTGTGTCCTCAAAAGTCTCATCTTCAGTAGAAACTCACATCTGAAGGTACATTCTTCACTCTATTTTCTTTTTGCAGTTTATATAGAATATTAAACCAGACCTATCCCTATCCAGTCCTTATTTTCTATCTTTTTTCTCAAATGGGAATAGTCCCTTAAACCAGATAACTAAACTCATCCATTTTCTCTTCCTTCCACGCACCAGAACTGAAGTGTTTGTCACAGTAGCCTTTGGATGTGCAGCAGTGCACTTTTATCTCCAAAGTGGGAACTGCTTCTTGGCTGGATGGACCAGGACTGTTTATTTTCTTTTTTTTCAGAAGGAAGTGGATAAATGTTTTGGCAGCAAAGCCACTCCATAAATGTGTCACGTTATGGCTGAGTGGTTCCTTTTTTACTATTAAAACTGTAATTTCTGCATTTCACTGATGTCCTGTAACGTTAAATAATTACTTGAAGAGACAACTCTAAATATAAGACTCTCTGCTACCTCTTTCTCATTGTTTGGACTTGGCCTTGAGCAGGCCCAGTGTGAAACTTGTGTGCTCAAACCCCTTCTCTTTATCTCTGCACCTCTCTGACTGCCAGAGATCCCTTACCTTCAGCTGACTTTCATATGAAAAAAAAAACCAGCTTGGTTTAAAAACTATTATATTAACCTGGAGACAGCTTGTGGTGGTGATGGATAATACAGATTCTGCCTCTTTCTTCCCATTCCACATGCCTGTTGCTGATCCCAAACCTGGAGTTCTGTAGCCAATGTAGGGCCAAGCAGCTGCTGAATCCTCTCACTTATCACATGTTCCAGATGTTTGCCTGCTGAGGTGAGGATCATGCTCAGGGGTGATATTATCAGAATGGCCTTTACAGTTTTGTTCTGTTCTAAAACTATAAAGATTTTATGTGCCCTTGATTTGCTGTGTAGTAGGTGCAGTTTATTAGCAGCCCTGTTAGCTTCTTCTACAAAGCAGGCAGGAATTAAGTTTATTGTAATAACAATGTTCTTATACTGACCTGTTGTAAAGGGAGTTTGTATATCCATAGAAAAATCCACAATCTCACATTTAAAAGTACTTCCCAATTTACACCAGTCCACAAAGATTTTTAGTAATATTGTTCTCATTACTCAGTGTCCAGTGCTCGCTGCTTTTCACGTTGACTCTCAGGGAAGCTGCTCCAAAGTGTGCTAAATTCAACAGATGTCATCTCACTGGCTTAAAAAAGTCGGGATGTGCTTCAGAGTGCCTGGCTAAAATGGTGTGCTGGCACTCACATTTCATTCATTTTCCTGAAACAGTTTAAATAAATGAAAAAATACTGAGCAGCAATTGTTGGGAGGTTTAGCTTGATCCTTAGTGAGTTGGAGGTGGAAAGTTTTGTTACTTTGTTTTTGGAGTTTACTTTGTAGCTACAGCTCATTCATTGCTGCAGGGGGTGGAATATTTTGAAAATTTCCACAATTTTCTGACATACAGAAATACTTGTTTAAAGACATGATGTCCTTTAGGTAAGACCCCAATACCTTTAATAACTTTATGGGGTCTCTTATTCCTTTATCCAGCCACACTAAAAGAAGCCTGAGTGTTTGCAGAACTAGTACCCAAATTTAAACTTCTCAGAGGTAACAAAAAATTATAAAATAATACAGTTTGCCTGCAAGAGTGAGTTGATAGTCTTGTCCTAAGCATGTTTGATGTTATCAGGTGCAAATTTGTGGAAAGTGTAAGACACACAGTCCTGTTGACTGTGGTTTGTGTAGAAATTTCTCGTCTCACAGAGACAACAGAAGACTTTGCTAAAGCAAGAGAGGAATTCTTCCTTTAAAAAGCTGCTGCAGTAAAAGACTCCTGGGACACTGAGCCAAGAGTGATTTATTGCAGAGGAAAGAGTTGCACCAGAGCAAAACAATGTGTGTGTTGGCTTTGGGTGCTCTGTACCTGGGCTCAGTGAGACACTGCACTTACATATGTGTACAAAGTGTGTCACACTGGTATGTTAAAAGGGAGAAATGTTGCTCGTTCTTAACAGGGTGTTTGTAAAGTTTTTTTCCTGGCAGCAGGAATAAGACCAAAGTTTGTCTCCTATCAACATAATAGCAATTAAGCACTTGACTAGAGCAGGGTGTTTTCAGCCCAGTCACCATCATCCACCAACTAAAACTTTGTTACTTTGCTACAGAAAAAGGAGAAGAGTTATAGTTTGAGGACAAACTAGTTAAGAAGTTAAGTTGGTTTTTTTTTTTTTTTTTGGTTAAAAAACCCAAGCACAGGTTTGATGCTAACAGTCCTCAAGTATGTAATGCAAAATCTATACTGCTTTCTCGCCTCTAGGATTTTACAGCAGGGTAAATATGAAATTACATCTTGTGGTTAGGAGGGGAGAAGGAAAGAGAAATTGTTCCTGTCAGATGTGATCTCATGGAAAGCAAATTGGTGGTGGAATGGCTGGATTAAAGGTAACAGAGCCTCAATTTGTGGCTTTTATTTTTTTCCCTAACCACTTTCAGCATTTCATAGTGGGGAATATACCATTCTTCAGTCACTTGAAATAAAACAATTCAAGCAAAGCAAAACCCCAAGTAAAATTCAGCCTTTGTTTTTACCAGTCTGTTGGAGCTTTTGTAGAGACTCTCAATAGCAAAAATAATATTTCAAGTGAATACATCTTGTGGAGCACTTCATGGAATAATTTGATATAAAGCTGCAGCCAGGCTCTCCTGGGCTGGACTCTGCTTGCACATGAGTTACACCTTCCTGGCCAAAATGACTCTGTACAACTGAAACAAAATTACTGTCCCCTCCAAACTGCATCAAACAGTGCTCTGTGCTGCCCTTCCAGTGAGAGAACAACAGAGATTTACTTTACATACCTGAGAACCTTAGAAATGTCTCTTTTTGGTTTTTTTTTTAAATAGGTTTCTCCAGGCTTTGTATATTACTTTGAAAGCAGCTTTATATTTTGACAAATATGAAAGCTGTATCCTGAAGCACAGGATAAAGGTAGAAGCAGTTGCCTGAGTGGCCCTGTAGCTCTTGTCTGACATTGATTATATCCTCCTCCAATAACCACTGAATTTTAATCTCTTTAGGTCAGAAACCACTTATTCTCTGCACAAAGAGAGACTATAGAGTATTTCCTACTGCTAGATAAGTAGATAAAGGTGTGAAAATGAGGTAAAAAAAACTTGATTATTTATCTCTTGGTATTTATATATTTGGTTATTTATCAAGGAAGCAAGAGGAATCCAGTTTCAGGAAGAAATATGAAAAATAATGGTTTTTTGACAGCTTAAACACAGCTCACCTTTAGTCCTCAGGCTATGAAAATGAATTTATTTATATTAATTTAGTACTCATCCAACTACAAGGCTTCTGTAACAAATGTACCATGTAATTACATATTTTATTTTCCCCAGTTTCTGAAGTTCCCAGCTTCTCCTTCTTAGTCCTTCTCCTGTCCCTGAAACAGCTATGCCAGCACAATTTAAAAACTTAGGAATTACAAAGTACAAGAGCCTTCCCTGCTGCAAAAGGAATAATCTGTTTATTTTCTCTTAAAGGGTCAGTGTCAACCTATTAAAATATGCTTCCTCAGGAAAACACTTCACAGACTCCAAGAGCTGTTCTTTCCTTTTGTTTTTTTTTCCTTGTAAGAGTTTCTTGAAACCTTCAAAGATAAGTAGACCATTGCTCCATGGATAAGGCTCTATAATTTTCAGTAGGGTAAACAGGAATACAGATGCCATGGGCACTTTGAAATTCTCAGGCTAGCTCTGTTTTCTAAGCTTAATCTAATCCTCAGGTTAAATTTAGATCTACATTTTTCTTCTTTTTTAATGCATTGGTTTGCAAGTGCAGTGCTCTGTAGATGTCTCACAGTGGGACAGTCAGGTCTTTGTGGGCTTCTGTTTGGTTTTTTTCTAAATACTTTATTAAGATAGTTTGTGACAAATCCTGTGATGTTTTACCAGGAGCAGTACTTGTGTTGCTCCTTAGGTGCAGCCCTCTCAAAACTCTGTTTCTGGTGTGTCAGTGCTTGTAAAGCTGGCCAAGCAGGACACAGCTGCACCGAGCTCCCTCCAGGGCACACTTGCAGCCCCTTTGACCCACGGCAGAGCCAGCACGGGTTTGAAGGCACTGTGTCCTCTCCAGATGTTTTCAAGTGGGCGAAAGAGAAAAGCACACACACACTGCCCAAAGGACACAGGATAAGAGAGTCACCTTGGGAACTGAGAGGCTTTCCTTGCAGAGCCCTTTGAGTGTGCAGCATCAGCAATGAGCTGTCTGTGGAGTTGTGCAGATGGAATCTGGTTGTCTTTGCAATGCAGTTTTGTCTCCAGCAGCAAGTTAAAGATCTTTGTCTCTAACTTCAGGATCTGCAGAGGAGCCTTCTGAGAGCTACTCATCATCTTTTTGCCTAAAGGGTTCAATTCCTTCAGGATAGAAGGAATGGGCTGTGCAAGTTGAGGAGCCTTCACAGCAGCTGGCCTGTCCATTAAGCATTGCACTGCATCCAGCTCTGGTGGGGCTAAAAAAGCAAATCACCAGATGTATAGAAAGTTTTATCAAGAGAAGAGAGCACAGCAAGGTGCTGATTGAGGCTGTCCCCCTCTCCCAGACACTGAGCACCACGGCCCCCAGAGGAGCCCATGCTGGAAGCCCAGAGCACAGGCGAAAAGGAGAGGGTTGGGGAAGGATGGGCTTCATGACTGCACCCAGTGCAGATGTTGAATTCCTCTGGAGAAATACCCAAGATGTGTTTGCTTTTCCTGGTTAGGGAGATCCAGTGGCTGTGACCAGCAGTGCACAAAAGTCTCATTGTCCTCTATGTGTGCCTGAAACTGAAAAGCTTTCAGGTCCCATGGTTCTCTAGCAGAATTGCTTTGTCTTCTCCCACAGCACTACTTTCCATGTCAGAGGAAAATGTGTGCCTTCCTTTCTTGTGGATATCTCAGATAAAAGTTGTAGTAGTAATGGTTTGGGATGAAAGCCCACAAGGTCATGATTCAGAACAGCTCCTTCCAAATGCTTCTTTTCTGTGCTTCCTTTGACCAATGCTACTTTTTCCTCAAAAAGCTGTAAGGAAGAAAAAAGGATAGATACCCTTGTCTGTGGATGCACACTTACCCCAAGAGTGGACAGCCTGCTCAGCTTCTGGGCAGCCTTGGGGAGCTATGTGGGGAGTGAGCTGCATTTACACAGTGCAAGTGCCTGCCTAAAATAAGCTGGAGTTTGCTTTCTTTTTCCCCTAACTCATAAACATGAGTCAGTTCTTCACTTTACAAAGGTTTAGATACTGGACTGTGATAGTGCATTAAGGTATTTTATTGCCTTATTGCTTTAAAATGTGCAATTACAATCTCTTAGTTGAAAGCTGCAATTATTTAAATAGCCTTTAGTCCACCAGTGTTGCCAGATCTGTGACTGAGAGTCAGCTACAGCCAGGCAGCCCCCAAAGTTTGTTCTCTGTGAATTTGTTTGTGAAAGGGTTGCTTAGATGCGTAAGTTTATCACAGTTCAATAATAAAGAAACCATGTCATCAAGCAGTTGGGAGTTATCACTTTGAAGTTCTACTGATGACACCTGTGAAACCTGAAGTCAGGCATGAGCAGGGGGATGTGCATTAGCTGGTTTTTGGGTCAGACTGCATCTATTCAGCCAGTCATTTATGGCAGGATGTGAATGCACTGCCTCTAGGCCCAGCACAATTTTTTCCATGTTTCATAACTACTATGTTGCAATATGTTTTTGAGGGGCTTTGTTTTGTTTTTAAATTTGAAAAAATGCTCTGTGCACACTTGGTGCCACCCTGGCTTTGTCCTGAGGAGCCCAAGGGACATCAGAAACATTTAGGACACGTCTAGCCTGAAAGCTGAGCTGTGATGAAACATGCATGAGCTGGCAGGGCTCAGGTCTGCAGTGCCACGTCAGGCACAGATGGTTTAGCAATCCCCAGCCCAACTGCAGCTGCCAGGGGACCAAAGGAAAACTTTTTGCTTTTAAGCAAACGGGAGCAAAGGCGTGTGAGTGTTGCTTTTGGGAGCTGGGGTAAAATCCCAGTAATGGTAAGGAGCATTCCAGGGCTGGCTGCAGCTTTTCATCCTTCCCATTAGCCTCAGAATAAAATCATCTGCAGGAACAGTTTTCAGTGTACAAATCCTAATACAGTCAGAATTGAAATTTAGACTCTGGCAGCCACTGATGTGGTTGATGGTGCTTAATGTACAGGAAAGCTCAGCCCAAGAGGAAGACAAGCAGCTGTTAATCCAAGGACTGAGCCAACTGAGGTGCACCTTGGGACCTGTAAATAATTAATAGATAAATTAATAAATACTATTATGGTGATACTGTCGTTACCTGTGGATTGAACTAAATCTACTCCTCAGGATGGATAACTAGCTGGTTATTTTTCTCATCTGAAAACAAAGTAGAAAGTTAAATTACAGATAGTTAGACTAGATGTGATTTCTTAAGTTCCTTCATATTTTGTAATACTCAGTGAACACAAATAAATGAATGTCTACAGCTCTTAACTTTCCTCTTGTTAAAAAGTAAAATGCATAGAAAGAGGGGTTTTAGGCCAAGAATTATAAAGCTATTGTAGTTGAAATTGAGTTGTGGCTTTATATGTAGTGAGCAACATGACACTGAATATGGAAATTAAACTAGGCATAAAGGGAAACTGCTCATAAATTTAAGGTGTGCCTGGATGGCAACTCCTTATTCTTTGATCTGAGTTCTCATATTTAACAGGATGATTTTTATGAGTTTTCTTGCTGTTTGTTGGTGATCACACTTCTCTGGGAGCTTCAGAGACCAAGTGAAACAGCATCCCTCAGCTGGCTTCAATATATGCAATTTTTACCTTTAGAACTCCTGAGGGGAAAAAATAACAATTTGCATCTGCCTCCAAAGAAGCTGTTTCTTGAGCAGCCTCAGGAGTGACCATGAGCTGGTGCCTGCATAATCTTGTTTCCTCCAGAAAAAGAACAGGTGTTGCCTTTTTTGTTTCACTGATACGTAAGATCCTACTCTAGGACTGTGGTTTAAAGCTGTAAACAGGAGCTTTTCATGGTCAGTGTCTTGGGGTTTTAAATACCATCTATCCTCGTGTTGTTCCCCAGCTGTGGTGTACTGCACTCGGAGATGGAGCCTGGTTCAGAGGTGTCTATTCAGGAAGAACATCATTAGCTTAGTGCTCATTTGCGCTTTCAGGGTCTCTTTCAAAAGGAAAGAGCATCATGTAAGAAATGCCTTCTGTAGAAAGAAAAAACAAAAGCCCTTTTGAAACATGGCAGCTGCTGTTGTTTGGCTTTTGAGGGATCATTCCGTTTTCAACATCCTATTTTACTGTGCCACCACTCTGCTTCTTCATGAGCTCCGGAGAGGGCTCAGCAATCCTTGTCTTGAGACTCCCTCTAGTGAGGGAGTGGTGTGCAGCTCTGTGAGCTGAGGAATCCTGGTGTGCTGTAGCTGAAGTTGGGTCACTTCTCTGCACTGCTGAAAGCCCTGGCAAGGTGTGCGCAGCCTGTGGGGCTGCCGTGGGCTCAGGAGCTCCTCTCAGGGCTGCTGCAGTGAGCACTGCCTTCCTGGCAATGGAAATTCCGGGCACAGGAGTTCGCTGAGGGCTCTCCATGGCTGAGCAGCTCATCCTCTCCTGCATTTGTGGATTGGGATAGCCTGGAATGAGCACAGGGGAGTTGGAGGGCTGCCTGTGCCTCCATCCT
The DNA here is from genome assembly GCA_013399945.1 of Ploceus nigricollis. Classification (NCBI taxonomy): domain Eukaryota; kingdom Metazoa; phylum Chordata; class Aves; order Passeriformes; family Ploceidae; genus Ploceus; species Ploceus nigricollis. The sequence goes on along the minus strand of VXBC01000613.1, from coordinate 45,008 downwards.
GCTTTCTGCCATGTCCCTGGTGACAGGGAGCACAGAAATGGAAGCCCTCTTCTCCGTGCACTATTAACAGCAATGATAAGGTAGGGAGAGAGGGTGTGAAATGAGATATTGGAGGGGAAACTGTGCCTTGTATGCCCTGGCACCTTCTTTAACACAGAAATGGCTCTGTGGGCAGTTTCTTGGGAGAGAGCAGCTGTGAGCTGTTATGTGTTTAAGGAAAGACACGTTTGAGTAAACAGAAATTGTTTGCACGGGGAATGCTGTGCAGTCACTCAGACTAACAGCTGCTTGAGTTGATGGAAAAGGGGCAAAGAATGGAAAGGTCAGTTCTGGTGTGCTGCTCTATCCCTGCCTTTGTCACTGGAAAATACACCAGGTTTAGAAACTAAGTTATCTCTGAAAAATTATTTTCCCTCACTGATATTGCACTTTACCACACAAGCAAGTAGGTAGGGTGTTATTTAGCATAGTTTTTTTGATAGTGTAATTGTAAAAAATGTTACTATTGGATATAACCTGATTCTGGCAAGTCTAGCTTTTAAGGCATTGGGTAACATTAGGGTAACTGTAGATGGTTTTGATATTTACCGTCTGCAGATGCATAAATAATAGGAGTCAAACTCACTCCCTCCTTTCTCATTATGTAAAAATAATTCATTTTTAAAAATTGTAACTAAATTATAACTGAGTAACTAAACTATAGTCAGTGTTGGTGTTTTCAGATGGAACTCTCATTTCCCAGCCTTGATACAACTGGGACCAACCTTAGGGACAGCTCTTGGCATCTGCTGCCTACTTTTGCATAAGTCACCAAAGGACAAGCCCTAGTTCAGAGCTTCATTTCTTTACAAAACCCTACCATACATAATATTTTCCCTAGTCCAGATAAATTCATGAGATGGAGAATTCTGATGTGGCTGGATATGGCACCACATCCTGTGGATGTCAAGAGACACCTTGTCCCAGCCATTCTCACATCCTGAAGTGGCCAACACTTGACTAGGAATGCAAAATCTAGGTGCAGAATGCACCCTATAGAAGAATGTTTTACTAAGCCCATGGGTGCTTCACCTTCTCTGGAATTTCTGTTTTGCAAATGAACATGTCAGGGAAGTGTGGGGTGGTGTTAAGAGTTTGTAATGCTGTGGCACAGTAGGATTTTAATTATTTTGGTTTGTATTTCAATGAATATAGAAAATTGAGCATTTGAGTACCTAATTAGCGAATAGCTACTGCAGTGAGGCAGCTGGTGCCAGGGAAGAACACAAGATCTCCTACATCTTATTTTAAATTCACATCTTTCCAGAAAGGGAGAAGTGGAGGGCAGACGGGAAGGACTCCTAAGGAGGCTTCAGGGTGACCTAATTGTGGCCTTTCACTGCCTGAAGGGAGCCTGTGAGAAAGATGGAGAGACTTTTGCAAGGACCTGTAGTGACACGAGAAGGGGGAAATGGCTTCAAACTAAAGAGGGCAGGATTAGATTAGATATTAGGTTAGATATTAGATATTAAATATTCAGAAGAATTCTTTACTGTGAGGGGGGTGAGGCCCTGGCACAGGTTGCCCATGGAAGCTGTGGGTGCCCCATCCCTGGCAGTGTTCAAGGCCAGGCTGGATGGAGCTCTGAGCAGCCTGGGATAGTGAGATGTGTCCCTGCCCATGGCAGGGGGTTGGAACAAAATGAACTTTAAGGTCCCTTCCAACCCAGGCCATTCTGATTCTATGAATACAAACCCAGCTCTTGCCCACCCACTAAAAATAAAACACTAAACCTCTGTCACTGTGCTGAGTTTCAGTTTAATCCAGTTAAAAACTAATCTATACAAAGTACAGAGTGGGGCTTTTTTTTCTTTTTTTTACATATATTGCACCAGAGATATGAATTTGTACAACATTAACCAAATTTTACCCCTTCATCCTCCTACCAAAATCCCAGCCAAGTACAAAACCGAATCTCTGCATCTTTGTGGTGGAACTGGTGTGTGTATAAAGTTAGATACAGTTCTGTTGTAATCACCTCCTAAATGAAAAGCAGAATACAGGCATAAGCACTTGTGCCCATGATATTCCTGTCCCTTATTTCTCTGTGGTTATACCTTTCCACTTCCCGAGTTACAACAATTCTTTACAAAACTCTGGATGTTTCCAAGTAAATGGGATAAGAGGGACAATTGCCAACAGCAGAATCAGGACCTTACAATCAATGTAAGAGGCTGCACTGAAACTGAAGCTTGAGCATTACATTACAAAGCCATCGTGACATTTAATGGCATCTTAGGAGGCAGCAGTAGCCTGAAGGAATGATTTGTATGGTAGAAATGCCTTCACACTGAAGGTTTCAGTCCTTGAATCTCTACAAACATCTGTGGCTGTATCACTTGTCCTCTGTAAACTTTCATGTTGGATGGGGAAAACACAGCAAGATTTCCCCTGGCCTTTACCATGACATTTGAATAATTCCCTCTTTGTTTCCCTCCTCACCCTGTTACCCATTATCAGGCTACAACCCCAAAGCCAGGGCTGAGCCCAGAGAAAGTTCATGGAGCTGTAACTATGTCTGGGCCTCTCTGCAAACAGATGAGGCTGTTGAAAGATATTTTAATCTCCAGACAAAGACAAAATCAAACTGTTTTAGAATTGCATAGAAACGACAAACAGTGGAGACATCAGTTTTGCAAACTAAAAATGTCATCTACTTGCATAAAGAACAAAAAGGAAAGGTGAAATAAGTCAAATTGAGTGGTATAAATGAAGGAAATGCAACATGACAACAGGATAAAATAGATAAGGAAACCTAATCTGTTCTGGCACTGAGTTCTGCTGCATTGTGTGGAGAACATGAATATGCCCAGGTCAGATGAAAGAAACCTTGAGCATGGAAGGAACGTGCCTGGCTTCCATCAACCAAAGTTCTTCAGAGTGAGAAATCTCCCAAACATCAATACAAAATGTTAGCAATTGCCCTCTGGTTTTTTGAGTTTGCCTAAAATATTCAAGTCTTGTTCTGAAAGGAACCTCTTTCTCTAACAGAGGCAGGCTTCTGTTTCTTTGCTCAAGCCCAAAAATATCTCTTTTAATGCCACTGTCAGCCACAGAACAGGAAGGAAATGTAAAGGATGCTAGCAGAGGCGTGTGTATCCGTTCAAAGCCAGCATTATACAATCAGAACAATCCGTGCTTAAAAAACAAAACAAACAAAAAAAAAACAACCACAAAAACCCAAGCAAACAAGGAAATCCACGCAGGGTTTACACTTTAAGACAGTTTCAGTTTGAAATGAATGAGAAGCAGGGACACTGGCACAACTTTTCAGCATTATAATAAAACTGACATGAAAATCAACTTACTCTTGCAAAATCTTGGCTTGCAATACTAGGGACCTATCCTGGTTCAATACCAAAATAATACAATCAAGTAGCACCCTTGGCCTAGGACACTTCTTAACCTTAGACCAACTGCTGAAAGACTCATAAGAGTCAACAGTGAGACCTTTAACAAATCCCAGATTCACGTCTGAGAAGAGCTCTCTGAAGCACATGGTGCACTTGGAAAAATCTGGTTTTATTGTAGGAGGTAGGACAATTGCACAGAAGAAGACAGTGAGTCTTGTTCTGTTTTGCACAATATTTCCATCAACATAAAAAGCTTACTTAATAACATGCAAAATTTTGAGATCAGCTGGCATCTGATGAAAGAAATGGGGACAAAAGTGCTGTCCCAAGGGCCAGTTGAGCTTTCAACTGCTACACAGAATTCATCTCAACAAGGAGGACGGTTCAGATCAGTACACAAGCACAGTATTCCTTTTGAAGGCTTTCAGTGAAATTCTTAGGTTTCTGTAAACATGAAAAATATTCACTGTTCCACATAATTCTTTGCTGTGTTTAAATTTTAGAAAGTGCAAATTTTCTGTGATTAAGAAATTTCATTTTTATTTGGTCTCAAAGAAGAAAGGGTTTGGTAGTGCTGGAAATAGGCCTTTATCTATGGTCTTTGTTTCCCCACCTTTTGCTTTTCAGCATTTCTGGAAAGAGTTTCTACATCAAACTAGACCTAACTTAACATCCATTCCCTGTTTCCTCTCTGAGAAGATCCTGATTCATGCCTAAACACAGAATGGCAGACATCTCCTCTCTCTTTGTGAAGGGAGAATTCAACAGCTCAGTCCCCTGGCCATAAAAACCTTTAGTATTCATGGTTTCCTTAATTCCCTTCTCTGTTATAGCCTCTACATGATCCCCTTGTGTTTCTTACCGATGCATTTGAGAGAAAATTAATTTAACTTATAAAATCAAATCTGACTGATACTTCATCTCTAACATTCCTGATGATTTTACAGTCTGAGGGAGAAAGTTCATGTTTCACTCTGATTTCCTGTCCCCCCACCCCTCCCACCCCAAATAATAAAGATGCTATAAAGTTGAGGCACAAGTGGTTAAGGGTGAACTTGATCAGTTCTGACAGCTGGTTCTTGGACGTGTCCTGGTGGTAAAGGCTGATCTCCTCCTGCTGGGTGTTGTGGTGCATCTGCAGCTTTGTGTTCAGCAGCTGGAAAACAAGAGCAGAAGCCTTTGTAACTTCTCTGTAAACTGGCCCCAAATGTGAAAATTCTGTAAATGAAAGTTTCTAGCACAGGGACACTCAAACAAAACCTTCTATTTTCTGGTTATAAGTAGAATCAAGAGTTTTCTGTGTGCCTAAAAATGAATTAGATTGAGACCCAACAGACTGCACTATTAGTCAGTGTTACCTCTTAGATTACAAGTTATTTCTGATTTCTGTGAAATATTCTCACATAACACATTGCTCTTTCTGAAATAAATCATGTTTTTATGAGACCTTTAATCCCAATACAGGAAGCTTGAAAAAGAAATAATTATCAACTTGCTCCTGTATGTTACTCCTCACTGCATCAGTACTTAAAATGTTCTCTCTTTGCCTACATTTGAGTAATACTAATTTTCATAGTTTGATGAAGATTTCAGAACATGCAGCTCCATTTCTGGATTTTTTTTTCCTCAAATTACTCTTAGTGGCTCCAGTGGCCTACAGATTTAAAGTAGTGTCTACTTGGACATCCTTGATTCAGTAAATGAGTAGAGACCAATTCTGACTAATACAATGAATTCTCATGACACCTAATTAAATGACTTTACAGAATGATTTTACATAAAAGAATACATGTGTTAAGAACAGTATCTGCTACAATACTGACAGTATTGAAAGATGTATCATCTGCAATCACACACAATGGTTTTATTGAAGGTGAGGGGAATTTAGGCTCTTCGAATAAAGGATCATAAAATGAAGTTGCCTACAGGCAGTTTCAAAGCAAATAGAACCTATTTAATTCTGCCTTTTGAAATCTCATCACTTCCCTTCAAAGAACTGGGCAGAATTTCAGAGTACCCAACAAGGTAAGCTGTAATCACTGAACACAGCTCCTGAGGTTTGAAATCCCTCTGTTGGCCCTGCAAGAGCAGTTAAGAGCTCCTAGTACTCAAAAGGCTGCCTAGATAGGTCTGAAGCTTATATTTGAGATCAGTGTCAAGTTCTTGAGCTTCACTGATCATGCCAGCACAGGAACATGGAAGCCAATAAAGCCAGCATAGTTTCAGCCTTCAAGAGAAGGCTAACTTAGGATAGGCTAATTTAATTCTGGGGCAGCAGAGCCCCTTTAAAGCACAAAGGAAACCTGGGCAATCTGCAATGGATAAGAAGTGCTAATATATACCTGGCTTTTGCTGCCATCAGTGATGAAATGCAGTGATTTATTATGCCACTGCCTTCTCTGAGGGTGTTGAAACAATTGGTCATTCATACTGCCCAAGGTTAACTTCTTGTGTCATGCTACATCCAATTGCTGGTAAATTGGCCACTGAGGATTTTAAATGCTTTGATTTGTTCTGCAGCCTGAGACTGCAATGCAGCCATAGATCATGGGACCTTGTCTTTTGTATGTCCCTGTTCTTCCTTGGATGCTCCAGGTCTCAGTATTTTAGACTAATACAACACAATCCTCCTTCTCTGCCCACTGGATGCCTTGTCCTAGGACTCTAGTTTCTTACTATGGACTTAAAAGCAGTGAGATTTCAGGAGCACTTAGAAGAGTTACATTCTTCTCTCTGAAAGACAGGTTAGTGAACCTCTCTCCAGAGGTCATTAAAGCTGCATTAAGTTAATAGTTTTAACAGAAAACATGGAGGTGATGACTTTAACATTGCAAATGTTATTTTCAAGTTTGTGTATCTACACAGAAAGGCACATACGGGGTTGGATTTTCAGTTCTCCACCTGGTCCTGCAGGAGGACTTCCTTGCTGTAGTTTCTTTTGTTCCATCTGTTTTACAACCTGGTGAAAAAATAAAATACAACAGTTGAAAAACTTGAATTTGTCAGCTTTCTCTGCTGTGACATAAATGAATACACCTAAATCAAATTTTGCAGTTATGTAAGGTCTTTCTTAATGGGTATAGTGCTGAGTTGCTTTAACTCAGAACACCAGACTACGTTTTGTTGTGGTACCATTAGTTTAGAATTCAGCTGGGACTCATATGGGAAATCAAGGTAAATCTCCAGAGCTGGGAATTGTGAAGAGCCATTACACACACAAGGACAGAGAAAAGAGGAAAACAGATAAATGCTGTCCTCACACATGTACCTGCTGAAGCTCTTGTTTCTGAGCCTGAAGCTGATCGTGCTGCCTCTGTAGCTCTTCCTTCTGTTTCTGAAGTTCTTCTGCCTTCTTTCTAAGTTCATCTTCCTGCTGGGAAATGTGATTTTCAAATTCCTTCAGCTCGTCCTCAGTGAAGAGCTGCTGTTGATCTAGTGTCTGCAAGAAAATACATACAAGCGTGAATACTTAGCCAGGAAAGCATGGGCTTTTTTATTATTTTCTTACTGAAATTCTTACACAGTTCACTAAAAAACCCTCAGAACAAAACAGTAAGACATGACACTGTGTACACTCAATGAAAACAGCAAAATAGTCATTTCTCAGCTGTTTTCTCAACAAAGCTCTACTACGGATTTAGATGTAAGAGAAAAATATCCTCTTTCTTCCAGCCGAGCTCTTATCTTCCCTGTGAAGTGATTCCTAAACAAAATGTCCATTTCCATTTGAAAAGCACGTGTGAAAAGCTCTTCCCGAATCCCCGGGGTGGCGCCAGACCTTTTCCGTTTGTGGAATTCACATCTGCATTACATTTAGGCAGTTGAATGCTACCTTCAGCTGAGGGGCTTAACGACACACATACCAAAGCAGAGCTGAAAAAAGCAAAGGTCACAGACATGCCGTTTGGTTTCCTGCTCCAAGTGCTGGTAATGGTGCTGCATGTTGTACTTGGAACGCATTTTCATTACCTCCCAGCTGTCTGGCTCCAAAAATTCCTTTTTCTCTGTAGCTCGCAGGAACTCTTCCAAAGTCACTAGCCGGTCCTTGTTGATGTCAACCTATGTGAAGCAAAAAATTAAGCTCAAGCTAAAGGACAGGTTTTGGCGGAACCAATGTTTTTATTTCATCAATCAAATATAACCGTTTTCAAATTTTTTATGTCCCATTTTCAAGGGAGTGCCCACAACATTTTCTGAAAACTCCTCTCACAAGCTTATGTAGCTTAACAAAAATAGAACTACAAAGCTAATCCTGACATTTTACTTCAAAATTCACTGGCTTTATTGGAAACACTTGTGCTTACAGTCCAAACACTAATAGTGGAATGTATGATTTTTTTTTTTTGAGAAAAATGTTTTGTAGCTTTCTGGTAACTACTCTGACTCACAGTTACAAAATTATCTCCACCGTTGGAGGGGGAGGTTTTGAAAAACAAAAATCCCACCCAACTGAATTGTGTTGGAATCCTTTAAGGGGAAGGGAGGAAATGCTTCCCCTTATGACTAAGAGATGACCAGGCTTGCTCTGTTCCTCAAGTTTAAGGAATACAGTTGAATACAGAAATATTATAGGTGGAAAACACAGTGGTTCAAAACACCCCCTTTCCATTCCTGTGTCTCCTGAGCTGAAAACCCATCAGACCCAGTGAAGGTTTTCACTGTCACAGGTGACAGCTTGAGCTCTGACCCCCCTTTTAAAGGGACAAAGCTGAGCTATATGAAAAAGGACATTGCTCTACTCCCTCTTCTCACAACTCAATCTTACCCATTTGCCAAGTGCCAAAGCACACTTAAAGTCTTCCTTGTTTGACACACAACTCACAAGGAATTTCTGTTGAATCTCAGTATCTGCAAACAACCAAGGCTATGGAACAATTCCTTCTCTGGAACTCCTTAAATAAAAACTAGTCAGCAGGCATTACATCAGAATACAGGGACAGGGCTTGAGAATTGTAACTTGGCATAATCCCAGCACAAGCAGCACTCAGTGTGACAGGCCATCCCTTTCTGCTGCTCTTGGACAACATTTCATGTTAGGAGAACTGTATCTTTTGAACACAGAAGGGAATCAGCCCCCACCTCATTCATTACATGTTCTCTCATTCTCAGCCTTTCTTCTTCCATTTCAACCATGTCATCCTCTTCATTCTTGGGATCATAAACTTTTTCTAACTGAAATTTAAAATTAGTACATGTTAGTTTGAAGAAAGGCTGCTCATTCAAATGGCAGAGCATATCTGGAAACGTGGTGTGAGATGTTCTCTGTGTGTGCAATTTTCCTCTTTCAGCACAGTATTTAAGCAACAAGTGATCCTTTCTTTCCTAAGAATGAAGTTTTCAGTTAATTCATGTGGTCTGTTACAATTCAGTGCTGTGGATGTCACAGTCAAGTTGACCTCAGTGGGCAAAGTCTGATCCTACATTTGATTCAAAGCAGACAGAAGTTCCATGTGGTTTCTGGAATGGGAGAGAGTGGCTTTTTCACCAGGGCATGCAGCTGACCCCGTAAGCATTCAGGGTATCACAAGACAAATTCAGGGCCAAACTTAATGGTTCACTTCTCTTCTTGCACAATGCCTTTCTGGAGAGTTCATGCTTATGTGCTTCTACTTGGCTTTCTCAGGCATTGAGCTTCACTAGCCCAGCCACAGGTAATTTTAAGGCCCCAGTTTTTACACTACAAAGCTATAAAACAGTGAGGCATCTGTCAAAAAAGACTGCACTTGTCTTCATTGTAGTGAAGGAGATGATGGCAAATTATTGTACCAGAGTTAAATTTTCAGACAACAAACCAGGCTTAAAGAAACTAAGAGCCTGTCTACTTTATCAGATGTACATGTGCTTCAAACTAGCCAGACATAAAATATATTAAATTTCTGTAGCCACTTCCACAGTGCTGTCCCTGAGCCAAGTCACACAAGTGTGACCCTTTTTCTCATCAGACTTGTTGATGAACACTGATTGAGCACAGGTGCCAAGCTTCAGAACCTTTATCAGGCTGCATCTAGGGAGAGCAGCTCTCTACACTGAAATTTACACAGGTAATACCTATCCTGCAGATTAGTTATAGAATCTCCAGCAAGCCTGGGGCAGAAAAATACATGAGCACTAGATTTCTGATGTCTGATTCCTATGCTTCAACTACTTTATTTTGCCCGCTGATAGGTTTTACACTTTTGTAGAAATATTAAGGATGCATGAAACTTGGCATGAATACTCTATTTTGTAGTCCAAAGCCCCCAAATATACTTGGGAAAAACAGACATCCCTGTAACCATTTACTGATAGAAGTTAAGATTCTAAGTATTTTTTTTACCTCTTTAGTAAATAGAGCTTCCAATTCTTGCTCATCCAGGAAACCATCATTATTGACATCTACAAAAAGTTTTAAAAATACAAGTTGAGTACATACAGAAAGTCATACATATAATACAAAACCTTCTATTTTCTGGACAGTGTACACTCAAGAGTTAAGTGTATCAGTGTACACATTTAACAAGAAGCTGGTTAGATAGGTTGTTTCTTCTGTTTAGGTTTTTATCAGGCATTGGCTGGAGTGTCACTTTTGGTTGGTTGGACAAGTCTGGAGCAATCTCTCTACTTCTTAGATTAGCAAACTGAAATAGGTCACCACAGGATTGCGCAGACTGCAACTGCCAAAAAATATTGCTGAGAACAAGTTGTCCCCATTTAACCACTAAATTTGTAATTAGACTCAGGAGCAAGCAACAAGATTCTGCAGAAAAGCTTTAACTGACAATATGACTCCCAAAAAAATTAAAGAATTACATGAAAATCTATATAAACATGCAGCACTTGAGATATGTGTAAGATGACTTTTCATGACAAATGCAGAGAGGAGACTACTTGATAATTAATGATCCATCTTTTATCCTACATTGTACTCTGAATACTGTTACACTACCTCTGAAATGAAAAGAAACTATCCACTTCAAATTATTACCCAGTATTTTTGTGTAATTGCTTCAAAGTTTTCTATATATTAAGCTCTAAGGCAACAGGTGATTTCAGCTATTTCTGTTTTGGTAGGTTTTGCACAAACAAGCTACCAAAAAAATTCAGAAAGCTATCTTTCAAAATCTCCTTCTAGAAAGAAGAGATAAGATTTAGTAACTATAACTAGATGATCATAAAGGTCCCATTAAGATGATGATTAAGGATCCAAGCCATTCTATGATTCTGTAATAATACATGCTTATTATATAAGTATAAACTGAGATAAAAGTTTAGACTCAAACTAGAACACTTTATCTAAATCATCATCTTTGAGATTAGTCAAATTCTGTGTACTGTTCAACCCTTTGCAGCCTAGTGCCAGGCAGGATCTACTTAGGGGCACTTTATGATGAAGCATTTAACAATATCAGAACATAAAGTTTCTTGGTGACATCATCAGATGTAAAGCAAGGTGTTCACTGAGATAAATCCGTATCTCTGCTAATGCTTGTTGTTTCTAGTTGCCCATTCTAGAGGCAGGATTAGAGGTTTTTGTTTTATCAAGGGAATATTGCAATTCCTGAAGAGGCTTGGCCCTTCTATGACCACTCCAAAGATTAGGGGTGTCTGGTATTTATCTGCAGAGATGATGAGAAGCAGGTTTTGCCCCTACACAAATCTCTGAGGATTTATTCCTAGTACCTACTATGCAAACAAAGTTATAGATATGGACAGCCCTCTAAGTACCCATACTTCCCTAAGGAATCACTACTGGTTTTTGCCTGTATGATTTTAGGAGTCGTTCAACAAAACTCTGAGTGTTTTTAAATTTTAAACTCCATTTAAAACATTGCACAAAATTTACAAACAGTAACAAATATTTTCTCCTCTGTACTGTTCAGATTCATCCAAGTTACTTGAGGTGTAAGACTTCATCCTAACATATGACAAACTTGTCCTCAGCAGAATGTAACAAAGTCACTTCACTTGTTCATTAGATTAAAACTAAACCTCTTACCGTGCAATTTGAAAAATGTTTTGGGGTCAAATTCATTAGGATCTAGTCCATCTGCTTCTTCCCACACCTCTTTCAGTTGATCTTTGCTTCCCTATAGATTGGTTACAAAGAAAAACTATTCAAAAGACAATTTAGTGTAATTTCCCTGCATTACCTTTGCATTATGGTTTCTCTGGAAGTCTTGCTTTATTTGCTGAATAGTCATGTAGCAAATGGAATCAGTGGCATTTTCTTTCCTTCCCTTTTGGTCAACTCTAATACTTTCATTAGACAGAAAGGCCCAGGGAAAGAGGGAATATAAAGGAAATGCATATTCTCTGGAAAGGAGCACCTGTAATAATCAATCATGGCCACATAGCCCTGTCCAGAAACAAGAGCTGAAGGGAGCTGAATTATTTTGCCTTTCTTAGAGCAAATGGTACTGTGATGCAGTTCCTTGCAGGCCAGGCATACCATGCAGGCATCCCTACAGTTTTGAATACTGTTCTGGCTTCTTCCTTATGAATTTCAGTGTCTGTGTAAGAATTCTGGCAGCAAATAACACATCTGTACAGAAAGAATGGGAGTTTCTACAGTGGGGTTTGTCATGCTCTCAGCAGTGTGCCCACTCTCTGCTCCCATGTCAGTAAGAGGAGGCAAATGATGAGAACAAACAAAATACACCCTTCTGTGTATTAGCTTTTTCTCTCTGGAAAGCTCACACTCAGTCACCTAAGAACAGGCTGTGGCCTTACAGGATGGTGAACTTTAGGGTGATCTCCATGTTTTTTCTTCATCTCCTCAAATTTGGATTCTTCTCTCTTCCTCTTTTCTTCATCCAGTGTTTTTAAATACTCTCTCCTCTCATGTTCTTTCATCATCTCGTATTTCTTAAACTCCTCATGGCGAGTCTTATCATAGTTTTCCAGGTCACTTGTAGCCTAAAAATAGGGATATATGCAGACAGATGATTATATAACATAATCTGACATTAAAACCACTGCATTGTTCAGATCTGTGGGTAAGGTGGGCCATGGTGCCATTCAGGGCAGATTAGCTGGGGCTTCCTTTCACATGACAGTGATGCAGAAACATCTCTCCTCCCTTGGTCATTTTCACAGAAGTTAATTTGTAATGGTTCATCTGTTGGACAATTTTTGCAATTACATGGTGCTGTAAGAAGGCTTCAAGGTATCCTTTCTCATCAGTGAGTAATAAATGAACTCAAGTTAATCAAGTCCTACACTAACAGTACCATTAACTCCTTGATCATTTCAGAATAAGAACATTTGTAGTTTATCCTACAGTTTAATGACAAAAGTGCCTTCATTAATAATTGGACTTAGTTTGCAGCAGCTTAATACAGATTAAATTAAAAAGCCCCAAACAATTAAATGGAGAGAAAAGGTATGAGAGGAGAATTTCTGACAAGTTCTTGTATAAAGTTGTGTCATTTCCATACAGGCCAAAGTATTAAAGGATGTTTTGGTAGTGCTTTTCAAAGTAACATGTTTACACCTGATACTGTCTCTCCATTATTTACTTTTCAGATTCACTCTATGTTTTAAAAAACAATTCCAAAGCTAAGACCCCCTAAAGTATCCATTATACCCTGTCAGTATCTTGACTGAGAAATGAGAAGACAAAACAATAAAATATGTAATAAAAAAGAACTGCCCTGTTAAGGATATGCTTCTCCAAGCCAACCAGAATTCTCCCAGAAGAGATGTTCAGAAATGTTTAGAAAAACTATAATATCTCTATAAAAAATAATTCTACAGAAAATGGAGATAAAATCTTCCAAGGGTAAAAAAAATACACAAAAATTATCTTTCAATTTATTTTGAAAGTATTAAAAACTGTTCAAATTCTCATGTCAGACATGCAGTGCTCTCTAAAGTATATCTGAGACATTTTTCCCCCTGGGAAGTCTATTTTTCTCTAGCAGTTGAAAAAAGCCATGCCCTGCTTAGCTTAACTGCATGCCCTGAATAAACCCCACACACCTGTGACTGACACTGAATCTGCTGAACAGACACTGAATGCCATGCCCAGTATAAGCAATTTCTAATATGGCTATCTCAAATTCTACTCTGCTGTGGTTTTGCAGCTTGATGTACATGTAGGAGATCCCAAAATTCATATGGCTAGGCTAGGGATGATTATTTACCTCATTCTGTGAGAGTCCTATATCATTTAGAAACAGAAATCAGAAAAAAACACTTGGGAAAAATGTACCCCTATCTCACCTGTATTTAATTTAAAGGCTTTCAGACAGGTGTGGTTTATTCCCAAAGTTGCTTGTACTGGCATATGAATGTTAAGTCCTGTTAAGGTGACATCCCAAAATTTATGGACTTTTTTGCATCATGCACACTGGCAACAGTTTTCAAGTGTGCATGGAGACAACTGATTTTTCTCTGAAAATGAAAACTGCACGTCATTTATAAAATGTGGTATCTAGGAAAGGACTTCCCTTTACCAGAGGTAAAAAGCATAATAATTAAAACCCCAACCCCCACAGCAGTTCAAATCTGGCACTCACTGCTTTGATCAGCATATCCAAGTCTTTAGGTTCAAAGGTGTCAGGATTCTGATGGTTCAGGTGCTCAAACTGCTTAAGGAGAGCCTGATGGTCTATACCAGTGTCTGGAAGAACAAGGTATAAATGTAAAACAATAAAATAAATTTGAAATCCAGAAAAATCAGTAAGTCTTTCATATGGAAGCTTATGCCTTGTAAGTACCTGAGGTTCCCTGAGGACTGAATAATTTTTTCATTGTTGCAGGAAACTACAGTAACATATCTAAAGTTGCTTTTCCTGGAGCAGGTTGACAAACTTGATGACAATTTGATGGCACTACATTCCTACCGACTTGATGGCACTACATTCCTTCTGATGGGTCAGTGCTGCATTGCACCCAATCATTTTACATGCACAAATTACAGCTTCTGTTTCAGCAAGAGAAAGTATGATCAATTTGAGCTTTACAAACTAAAAGAAACATTTTATTCTCTTTTATATAAATGAGATAGTTGACGTGCTCTACCAAAGCTANTTTTATTCTCTTTTATATAAATGAGATAGTGGACATTGTGCTCTACCAAAGCTGACAACTTGCATATTTTTCCTGCACTAGGAGAAGTCCAACTCTTCAACTGCTCTGGACATTTTGCAAATGACACATCTGGCCAAAGATTTATGTACAATATGGTGTAAAACTGTATCAAATCAAAAAAGCAGGTATTTAAACTTCACTTGTAGAAAAAAGAGAAGTGCAGGACAGTGGAGAGTCAGGTCTTGTGTCTAAAATGTGGAAACATTTTCTCTTCCTTGTGACAGGAGTGATACCCACCAATATCACCACACAATGCACTAAAACTACACACATTTCTACCACAGCTTTTCTAGCTGTTACCATGGTCTCTGAATACTAATGCTACTCTTATGCTTTGATATGTTAAGTGCAACAGTTGTGACAACCTTTTACTAGATGGCTTAGCAAAGAATATTTTATTTGTTTAAAAAAAATGGAAAACACATTTTCCAGTATACTGAATATATATTCAGAATATTGGAAAATATTCTGAATAAACAGAATATACTGTTCTTTCACAAACTATCTGCTTTACAATCAATGCCGTGTTTGTATTAACACAAAACAGCAAACACTGGCCAGGGCAGACTTCAGCCATCATTCCTCTCTGGTGAGATCATAATTTCTGTTTAAATATATGTGCCTTTGTCTGTGTTTGAAACATTTTCAGAAGTGTAGTAATAGACTTAAGAAAAACCAACAAACACTAAAAAACCAGACCCCAAACCCATTTTTCTCCATTTCTTACATTTAGGGGAAAAGATTAATTCTATTTGACACTATTTACTTGCCACATTATTGTATGATCTGAGACTCAACTCCTAACATTTTCTGGCCTGTACTGATCAGTCAAGTAGGATCTTGTTGAAAATGTTTAAAAACACATCTGGATGAGGACTGAATATATGCTGAATAGAATCTCAGATCTAGTTGTCTGAAGCTTTTTAAACCTGATCCAGCTGAGAGGAAAGAAAAGAGGAGGGGTGGTTGGTGTGCCTTTTTTAAAAATTTTTGTACATCAGACAGAAGACTAAGATACTAAGTGGTGTTATAGGGAAAAGATTACAAGAGCAAATAAAAGGAAGTCAAACCTCTCTGCCTGCTGCTGCTATAGAATTCTTCCTGTGCATATTCCCAGATGTTGTCTAGGTGTGTAAAGGCAGCTGTATTTTATAGTTAATCTGGCCATACTTGTATATGATATGAAGCACTCATGGGCAAAGCTGGCTATAAACTTTGCAAAGTGTTTTTACATCTTAGTACTCATCTGAATATTCTGAACTGCAATAATCTGTTCCCAAATGCAAGGTCTCACATTTACATGGTAAGATCTGAGGTGTTGGGGGGAATTCTTTTTCTAGAGCACACTCTGTTAGTTACTATTGATTTATGAAGGCAGAGAGGGGTAGAAGTAATCAGCCCATTAAACTTCACAATACCTAAAACAACTATGTACACACCCAGGTATCATTAGCTGCTGTCACCTAGCTGTGAATGTCACCATGATGTCACTGGACTGCTTGTCTGCAACAGGAACAACATCCTCATAAACACTTTTTGCCACATCAAAATTAGCTTAGCCTGCAAAACAGATCCTTATTCTAGGAGTATTTTATTTGATGCATTATGTATTCAATTCCTGGGGATCCCCCTCAGAAACTTGCAAACATCTTTACAATAATAAAATACTGACAAAAAAAATAATTTTCTACCCCCTAAGGATATGAAATTCTGTGTCATGGTTTTTCTCTTAAAAACAGTCCTACTATGTTACTGCTTCTCTGTGAGTAATCTATGAACTGACGCATTACAAAAACAAGAGGTTAAAAATAAGAGGTAGAAGTATCTGAAAAATCAGATACGGACAGAAAAACTGACAGAAAAAAGTTCAGTTATATATAAAACAGAGATGGCTTTTCTCTTCTCCCCAGTTTCCTATAAAGACAGGTCTTTAATGGCTCCAGGCCAGCTCAGAAAGGACACTCACTCTCAGTTTAGTCATTACTGGTGACAACAAACAATGCACAACTGCTGGACTTTGACATTTCTCTAACACAATTCCATCTGTTAACTCACCTAAATAAATTCTGTACTCTTACCTTGAACAGAATCCATTTTAGCTTTAATTAACATTCTTAATCTTGCTACCTCTTGTCTTTTTAGTTCATCCAGCCGTGTTCTCACATGGTGGCTTACTAAATCAAGCTCTCTGCTTAGCTTTCCACTCTATCAAAAAACAAAAAGTCATGCATAAACACTGGAAGAAAGAAGACTTTAGGATTCCCATTAGACACAAACTGCAAGACAGCAGACTAATGGCAGTCTCTGGCAATTCTGTAGCCCACACTCTAAGAATTTCAACATTGATTTTTCAAAGAGCAGATTCAAAGTTTTTATGCCTATGATTATGGAAACAGAGAGGAATCCTAAAAGCTTTCAGAAAAGAGAATTTGTAAGTATCTTGCTCCCCCAAAGAGCAAGACCATAACCTTGAAGGAGCAATGCCTAATAACATTTGTGACAAATTTCTTGATCAAATATTCTCAACTGAGTTCAAAAGAACTGTGAGAAGCACACAAAGTGCCTCATCCTCTCAAGGAGGGCTCTTAGGCTTGAGGGAAGGTAAAAGGCAGCAGCAGCCACTGATGTGTATTGCAAGAACCTGGAAATGGACAGGAATCTCCAAGGGTGACACTAGATACAGCACAGAAGGAAAAGATGCCACAAGCTGCCAGCAGCAACATGAGGGATTAAAGGAAACACAAAAGGCAGGATCTCCTCCTTAAGTCTGTCACTTCAGACTGTTTCCTACTCATCCCTTCCTAAATTTCCAGCTCCTGAAGGGACAATACACAACAGCCACGGGAAGAAAGAATACAACATACATGGCTCATGATTATGGATTTAATTAACCTCAATTTAACTCTTTTTTTTGAACCTACCTTTATTTCTTCTATGTCAGCAGTCTGGAGTTTCTCCCTGAAATGCTTATCAGTTTCCAAGACATCTATTACTTGCCTGAGATATTCATCATAATAAAGTCCTGTATCCTTCAGGAAAAAAAAAAAAGGGAAATTGGGGAAAGACTATACTGACAAACAATTAGTTAATTAGTTTTATTTAAATATTGTTATTAAACTGACACTCTAATCTTAGCAACACAGACACTATGCTGTCTTACATATCTTTGTGTTTTCAGATTTGCATCATTGCCCTATAGCAATTTATGATCCATTGTTTCAGCAACTGACAAGGAAGAGGAGAAAAGTGATTAGGAATCCTTGTAATACACAAGCATCTGTCATGTTAATATAGTGTATGGCTTTTTTAAAACAGTTCCTTTGTTACTGTTCTATTTGAAACACTGAACTAGAATCAGTGAGTGGAATTTCCTACGGCACCACCCAATCACTTGAAGTCTCTGTGGAACAGTTGTGTTCTTCCTGTTGTAAGCTGGGAATTCCTTCCATGTGCCAGCTCACATTTAGCAGCCCATTGAAAAAAAATAAAGTGCAAATTTAAAAATAACATTCCCATAGTAGATGGCACACACACTGACAATACTGGGGAGTATTAGTTTCCTTCTAAAGGAGTTTGCTATATCCAGATTACTAACAATTAGGACAAACACTTAAGTAGATCAGTTTCTTTATACTTACTGGATTTTCTACCTTCTCTCCTTCTACATGGCCTTCTGCTTTGACTTTTGTCTTATCTATGTCTATAGGTACAGCTTCCAAGGCCATCAGGAGACATGTCATCAGCACAAGACACTGTTGGGGCAGGACAGACAACCTCTTCATCTGAAATGAGACCAGGTCACAAAAATTAACATACATCATGTTAACCTACTGTACTGAGGAAAACTTTTTTACATTCCTACATAGATACCTGTAATAACCCACTTTCCTTACAATGTCCTGCTCTCAAGGAACACGAAAACCCAAAGAAGTAATACAGCCTTAATTTCTGAATGCCATTCTTAGGCAACAGATTGGCTTCCACTTGTGTGCCAAAACTAAGTTGTAAATGGTGAGAGGTTTGTAACATGCTGAGGTATTATCAATAACAGATGGCAACACCTATTTAGGATGTTCAAGTCTCACATGACTAATACTGACATTCCTACCTGGATCATGCCTTTGCTGAATTTATTGGCAGACTCCTAAAGATCATTTAGGGACATTGAATCAGATCTTAGTGTAGTAATGCTAGTGGATTTTACATTTCAACACTGAAATACTTTCTGCCTAATTTGGAGTCAAGATCCCCTCCAAAATTTATTTGCAGGAAGAATATTTTACAATCCATGTTATATCCATCTGTATTTCAGGTGGGTAGAGATTCCTGAAAAGTGGTATTCACATGACCTGAAATTGTTGCTGAGACTGGGGCTTTATTAAGATGGTTTTCCCCACCCTTTCTTTAGTGTCTTAGGTGGACCTGACTCACACATAATTTGATAAGCACTGAGCAATTTGAGTTCTTGACCTTTGTCTTCTTCCCCTCTATCAAACTTGGTTGAAAATAATTCATTCAGAAGCTGGTAAAATGGAATAATTAGATAGAGTGAGTACAGGGAATCCAGCTAAAAAAAGTAATGATGGTAATCCAGCATCTGACAGCAATGTCAGGCTCTTGAGACAGTCTGGCCAGTTCAGACTGTGACACTTCACTATCTATGGATATTCTGTAGGAAGTTTGAGCAAACTCCAGCATTACATTGGTAATATAAATCACCTCCTATAAGGTGAAAGTTGCCAGTTGAAGACT
The DNA here is from genome assembly GCA_013399945.1 of Ploceus nigricollis. Lineage (NCBI taxonomy): Eukaryota > Metazoa > Chordata > Aves > Passeriformes > Ploceidae > Ploceus > Ploceus nigricollis. The sequence goes on along the minus strand of VXBC01000613.1, from coordinate 25,791 downwards.
GTCTAAAATTAGCTTAGCTATGCCAAAGAAAAAGACATAATATTGCAGAAATGTGCAGTCAAATAAATCAAAAGGATACCTCTTACAAGAGGAATTTCTGTACAAGTGCTTTAGCAAGTCATGTGAGGAATTCTGTCAAAAGTATTTATGTCTACCACCAACAAATCTCTTTTTAGGGGGAGGGGAGAGAGGAACAAAGTAATTATGGTGTCAGTGCCAGTTTTCCTGACTACATGATCTGGTGCTTGACAGAGATGCATTGCTTTTGCTTGGGTTAAGCTGCCCTTTACTATGGCAATAAATGTTGATAATGGTACACACTTAATATTAAGCATTGTTGACACCCTTTATTCCCCCTTATTCAACTGCTAGGAAAATAAAAGCACTCACATTAAAAAAAATGCATTCAAGATGTGTAGAGATATTATTTCTTCTGTTGGGGATGAGGAAATAGCTGGAGATAAAAGTATATCCACCTATCTAGCTATTGTTTTATATGTCAAAGGCTCAAGAATTACAAAAAAATTCTGTAAATTCTTTAAAACTGTTTTTTCTTAATCACATCTTCAGCAAAAGGAGCCTAAATGGATTATGCTCTGCAAATACCTGTTACTTGCATTTTTAAAAATAACATCTGATCATTACCAGATGGGATAGCAGGAGCTATTGTTGCTGCCACAGTGAGCATTTGAAATTGAATGTCAGCATTACAGTCAGATTCACAAATCCAACTAGTCTTGCCGAGGTTATACCCTTAAAACAAGCAAACAAACACAGAAAGAAACCAGACCCAGACTGATTTGCTGGAACTGGTAAGTTAATTTCTATACATCTACACAAAGTGTTGGCTTGCAGGGACTTACAAAGCTGATGAGTGAAAGGGTTAGTTATTCACCCCTGCTTTTAAAAATGCCAAAGTTCCAGTATGTTGGGTGGTTTTAATTACAGAATATTGTTGTATAAGTGCTGTGCCTAGGTTTGTAATTTCAACAGGATTTAATCACAGGAGACGATGATAATAACTAACAAATACTAGGTCTTCAAGTCTCCTAATCTTGACGTAGATGTCAAGACTGAGAGTAGTTCTTGGTACTACAAGTAAAACAAAAACCCAGCTTGTTGAAGTTCTTGCAGAGTATGAATGGGGCTGTCTAGTAATTTCTAAGTGAAAGGATGTAAGCATACTTCAAGTCTAGGAAATGCATGTGAAGCAAAACCAATAAACCCCAAGATACTTATCAAGTACATAATAATTATGTATATATACACTCTCAGCATTTTGCAAAACATTTTTTAAAAGGTTATGTACATTTGAAGTATTCATTTTAAAACAGTGTAGCCTTCTGATAATACTAAAAATCTGGAACCTGATAGATGGATATTTTTACAACCAAAATATTTTCATATATACAAAATTATAGTAATAAAAATAATTTAATATTATTATACACTGCTCTAGTTATATAAGGTGTGTAAACAGTGTTTTAGAAAATCATTGTGAGGCTAGGAAATGAGCATGCTCAAGCCCATCAGGTGATGGCAGAGAAGCACAGAAAGCCAGAAACTCAGGTGCTTCCCACATTGGTCTGGCACTGACCCAGTCTTTGCCTACGGCAAGTGCTAAAGCCAACACTTTCAACAATGACACCTTGCCTTTGATCCATTTTAAAGACATCTCTTAAAGCTCCTGACCTACAACTTCTAGTAACATGAACAACTGTGGAGACAAGGATTGCCAGTTTTGGTTGAAGAGGAGCACACTTAGATTTTTCAGACTTTTTCCTTGCTCCTGAGGAGCACTGATAGATAAAATGTCCATGGTGAGCTGAAACAAATGAGATATAAGTAACCATGCTGGTCTGCCAAACCCCATATGAGGGAGCACTAATCACCTCCAGATTTGGGATAGGCAACTGGAGCTCTATCATCCTTAAGTACCTCTGCAGTAGTCAGCAGAGTTAATCTATCGAAAGGCCTAATCAAACTAAGTCCCTCTGGCTCTGCTGACATTCTGTGGAATTGTGCTCATGGGCAATGAGGGGTTTTTTTAAGCTTTGTAATTACATGCTGTCATACATAATGGGAAAGACTGGACGATAACACACTATGTTCTTCATATCTATTTGATATAATAGGCTGCTCAGGAGACTTCATCAGGCAGTTTTGCTTCAGGTTGTGCAGTGGATGTTTCTATTGTAGCTTTTTTGATAAAACAAGTCAAAAAACTTCACACATACTGGGAAGAATTAAAAGCAGAGGAGTCTCCAAAATGGGTAAGTAAACAATATCTCTATCATCACAGTTGACTTTGCAGACAACTATGCCTAACACAGCATTTCCCACAGTATTTTGAGGAACCCATTTGTGATGTAACAAGTAAATTGGAAATAATAAAAAACAATTACCTAGTGAAGACAGAGTTACTGTATTTAGGTATCTGCTAGTCCAAGACTATACTCACCAAAATTTCCTCAAGAAAAACAGGTGACTAAGACATGAGTCAACCTTTAGAGTGTGCCAGTGTCACCTGAGTCACTGGGCACCTTCTACTCTGACGTGTACTAAAAGAGAGAAACCAGGCCCATTGCAAAATCTAACATTAATCACCTGCCAGAAAAACTCAGCACAATTCTCAAATTCAGCAGCTGCAGGGAAGAGTGAGAAAAGGCTGGATGAGAAGAAAAGTGGGGGTTCCCCTTTTTGTTCCACCAAGCGAGTTCATTTCACTCTCAGCCCGCTACCAGCTGCTTTGAAGAGTTCTGCACTTTTGAAAACCCATTCCTGGATGCCTATCCCTTCCCAGGCATTTAGAGTGCATCCATGTCAGGAATGTGGCTTTTTTCTGTACTAGAGCCACCAAGTGAGCAATCACAGAAGGTGCTGCAGAAGAGGAGCAGTGTCACTTTGCTCACTGCCATCAGCCTTACGTAATGCACAGCATACACCCCTCTGCCTTGCTATGTGGCATATTATTATTATTATTATTCCTACTTCTATAAGCTTTAATAGAAATACAAACTGTTATGGATCTGCCCAGCTGACTACTTTCTCAAAGACAGATGGAGAGAGCTAATGTTACAATTGTCATCTGGAAATTAAGAGATTTTAGTCAAAGACAGGTAGCCCTCCTAGATGTAAAGGTAGCATAACTGTAATCTGCTGGTATCAGAAATCAATCTTATCTTTACAAGAGGGATAAACAAACATTCCCACTTGTAGTACATAAAGATAACTAATCATAAAAGTAGTGCTCTAGAACTGACAAATACTGTTGTTTATAAACAAAGCCAATATCCTAAGTTTTCAGGGAAAAGGAAAAATAAGTTCTCCAAGTATTTCAAAAAACAGAGCAAGAGCTAAAAGAATGAGACAGCAGAAAACAGAGCCACCAATATACTTGCATGAACAGAAAAATACAACAGGAAAAGAAAAGCTGCAGGCTGCCTGTCAGCAATCTTGATTATTTGTTAATCACAAATTCCTATAAACGTCAGTGAAACAAGTTGAACATTTGAATTATAAAGAGCTACAGGCTTTGAGAGGTAACTTCAAAATGCTACTTTGAAAGTTTGTTCTAGCAACAGTAACACAAGCTGCTAAACACCTATTTCATAGCTGCCAGGTGTTATAATACAAACCCAAAAATTAAAATACTTACCCAAAAATTTCTCAAAACTGAGATAGGCAAAAAGATAAAGTGATATCAGGATGCAGTGTCTGCACATGTAGAAGCTCAGTGGATGTTTAGGATGCAAGACAGCACAACACTGTAAATGTCACATTGCACATTTGCACTTGCCAAACACACGTGTACCGTGATGGGCAATGAAAACATAAATCTGGGCTCACATAATACACAACAAACCAACCTATTCACAGATTTCACATATGCCTGCTGTATCTGATATGGAAGTAATTAAACCTGTGTGAGACACAGTGCAGATGTGCAGGATAACAGTAATGTTCTCTACAGTCATGACCGTAATGTCACTTTATATTTTTATGCTGTACACTGGAAAAAAAAAAAAAGCCAGGAAATAGATAAAATATATCTACTGTTTTATTTTTCCAAGAATATTCCACCCTCAGTACTGGAATGAGATATAAAGTATTCCCTCATGACTCTGCTCCACTCACCTAGCATCTTCAATCTGTTTTCACCTCTCTGAAATAGCAATATACCATGTATCATAGTTTAAACAGGAAATGTTTCATTCCATGGGCTTTTTCCATTTCTTTAAAATTTATTTGCAAATCTCTTAATTGATCCACTTACAGAACCATAAAAAAAACTACATTAAATGTTTGAAATTAGGCAGAAACAGATTATTCTTCTGCCATATTCTGGAAAAAAACACCAGTGTTAGTTCCTCCCAGTCTTTTTCAGGAGCACTTGCTGGACAGACACCCTAACCTATCATACCTTAAGCAAGGTATGAAATAAATCAAGAGTTAATGCGTCTTCTTCACACTGTTAGTCCAAAGAGTTAATCTGGCATAAGCACAGCTGACATGTGGCAGCAATTTTGAGAAGCAAGTGGAAAAACCTGTTTGCACTCACTCTGTTAAACTATAAACCTCTGGCTGTGGTGAGGGTGTCTCCTCACTTGGCCACCAGTCCCCCATGCTGGGTTTGCCCCTTGAAGGCACTAGCAGGAAATGACATGCAAAGGGAAATGGCTACAAGCTGCAATAGTTCTCCTCATACAAGTGAATGTTACAAACACAAAAATACCTGCACCCTTCCCTTCCCAAATGAAAACTGATCCTTTTAGAAGTTAATGTGCAAGCTATTAACTATTATAAGCCAGCTATTATTGCTGTATAATTATATATATATAAAGTTTCATTATCCTTTAAGTATTTTTCTTTTCTCTTCTGTCAATGCTGTTCACTAACTGTATGATTCAGATGTTGCTTTTTTTTTCCTGGCCAATATCCAACAGGTTTCACATTGATCATGCTGTCCTAATCTTTTGTTAGAGCACATCCCACTCAGTTCTCTGCACCAGGAGACCTTCCTTATTTTTTCAAGAAGCATTTTAATATTGCATGGAATTATTAAACAGTATTATTTTAGTACATAAAGGCAGCAGAATCTTTTTCCTATCCTGTTTACTTGACTTAAATTCTTTTGAGTTGTATTTGTTACCTTTTCACTGCACTCACGAGCTGCTTAATTCTCTTTACAACTAAAAGCTGGCTGATGGAACCGCTGCTTTTTTCAGCTTCCCAGAAAACACAGCATGCCTCGACTGTGCCTAGTACAACATTTGCTGAAAGAACCTCCTTTCAAAAAATGCACTTCAGCTGTTTTATTAAATGAGTCATCCAATAGTAACACCAACTATGAATGCTCGAGTGGGAAAGAGCAATTTTCTGTTCAAACCACACACAGTATAGGATAATATCATAACACAACACAACTAGGTCCAGAAAGAAAGATGGCACAGAAGCAAATTGTAAGGCTGATGTGCTTAGCTCTGTCCTAAGTGAAGTCTGAAGACTTTTCTTCTTGTTGCAATGCTAATGGTTCATAATTTAAAAACCTGTGTGCACACACAAATACATATACATATTTATAATATTATCTGCCTCCAAGGAATTTCCCTGTCCCTGCTTCAAAAAAATAAATACCTGTGTCTACAAAGCTACCTTAATAACTGAAGAATGTTGAAATATTAGCGTTGTTTTTCAAAGCAACTTGCTTGGTTTTATTAATTCTTTCCAACAAGGTTGCCTCAGAAGAAGATTTATGAAGCCAATAGTCAAGCAAAAACTTGTACTGAATTCAATGCATACTTTATAAAAATCTTATCAGCTTCATAACAAAATTTTTAAAAAATTACTGCTACAACTAAAGCTTCCTGCACTCTAATTTCAGTTCCCACACAGAACATAATACAACAGTACACCTGGAGTCTCATAAATTCATTTTTCAAAAATGCAAATGACAATATTGTCAGTGCTGACGTAAAAAGCAACCTCAAATGTGCTACTACATGCAAACAATCAATTAGCTTAAACTGTAACTCAAATCAAAAAGTATTTCAATTATTCTAACAATATGCATTTCGCTCTAGTCAACAAGTGATGATGCTAAAGTAAGCCTTGAATGTCCCAGGAGTCCAAGGTACCTTTTTTCCCCCTTTGAAAAAAAAATACAAAATAGTTATCCAGAATAAATCTAGATCTAATGATGTGGAGCCGGATTTAAAAATATTTAGGCACTTAAAGACCGCTGCCTAAAGAGATTTATGTTCACAATTCACTAATTCCCATTGATTTCTACTTGCTTAGAAACAAAAACACACATCAACATCCCACTCTACTTTTATAAAGACTAGCAGGAGAAATGCAGTCATGAAAAGGGCCTACATTTCTCTTGAATTACCTATGATGAAGAACAATATTTACAACTGAATATGATTAAAATGGTTCTAATGAAATGCAGTTTCTTTTGCTCTTTCAACTGTCAAATCACACACAGAAGAGCAAAAACTGTTGAAAGTAACATGACTTTTGACTGATTTCATTTGGTATGGAAGAGCAAAAACTGTTGAAAGTAACATGACTTTTGACTGATTTCATTTGGTTTGGCATTAGCACCTGCTCATGCCTTTATCTACATAAAAGCACACCCCTATGCAAAAGGCTCGTGTCTGCTACGTATCTGACAGCAACTTCAGAGGAATCTTTTCTGCTTACTGAGCAGAAAATAGTGAGAGCACAATACCTCACTAGATCAAGGAGTTCAAGTCATAGGAAGCCCTGATAACAGCTTCAAACTTAACAGTAAATGATTTTATCTTTCTTATGTAAAGCGCATTTGTTTAGTCAGCACAGCTCTGAAACTACTGCGTCAATATTTCCACACCTCTGACAGTTAAGTCAATATATTCCACATTTTTTATTACCTGAGAGAACTATTGCTCTCCACTTTCATGGCTGCAATTTCAGTTAGGTATGTACAATGGGAGGGGGGGCAGTTTTTGACAGAAAATCTTTAATTTGGCTTATATGAACAGAAAGTTTATGTCAGCAGCACTACCAGTACTGCACAGCCAAGGTATGAAAACTCTGCCTTAGTATTATTAAAAAATAATTATTGTTGCTGCTGTTGCTCAGTTTTATTTGCCAGTGGGGTTTTCTGAATACAATTTCAGACACCAAATAACGGTATCTCAGGCAGTGTGATAACAAACTTAATATCAGATGCCTTTGCATCCAATTGTTCATGTAAGTTTTAAGCAGACCCAACAGGCAATATAAATTTATAATTTTATTTCCCCCTTTTCTTTGTTTGTCTTGGTTAGAAGTGAATGAGATTCACATTGCTCTACATCAACACAATTTGTTTAAACCTATGTTATTTTTTTAAACATAATTATGTTTCTTATTCTGAAACAAAATCCTGAAATCTTTCTTATTCTGAAACAAATCTACCACCCTAGAGATTTCAGAAGCAAGTAAAAGGGAAAATAGATGATGACACTTAGGAGGCACTGTATGTAACCAGGTTAGGAATCTGTGGCCCATGGTGGATGTAGCACTGTGACTGTGCAAGATCATTGTGTAGTAAATGACAGTAAGAAACATAACAGGATCTTAAGTGCTCACAGAAGTGTGGGCTTCTCCCACAAACTTTCTGTAAGTTTTAAGCAGAGGTCTATAAAGGCTACAACAAAACCTGGTTTCAAAGTCTTTGAGTGACTCCTATCCAGTCTCTACGGAAGAATCTTCCCTGTGCTGCTTTGTTTGGTTGAGAGAGACAGTCACTTCAGAATTCAGAGCAGAGGATGTTAAATATTGAGTCAGCTACAGGACTTTTCTTGACACTGAGAGAAAACAAAATGACAGAAAACCACAAACCTCCACACTGAACTTGATACCATGAGTGCACAGGCACTTCACTGTTGATACTGTGATGGTTTCATGTTGAAACTACTGGATGTTATCTTTTCATAGCAAATACTTGTAAGTCAAACAATGAAGGCTTTTTTCTCCTACAGGCTTACTAAATAACGTTGCCAAATGCAAACTCTTTTGTAAGCCTTAGCCATGTTCATTTCATAAAAAAACATTACCTCTTTACAGCCATACCTCAACCTTTTCTACTTTTGGAATTATCTGAGTGCAGTGGCCAGCCTGGCACTGGAGTACCTTCCAGAGCTCCTCCAGGGGTACCAGAGTACCAGCATAGCAAGATGTGGTCAGCTCTGGGACCCCAGCACAGGAAGGACAGCAACCTGCTGGAGTCAGTCCAGAGGAGGCCACCAAGTTGATTAGAGGACAGAGCACCTCTCCAACAAGGAAAGGCTGAGAGAGTTGGGATTGTTCAGCTTGGATGAGAAGGCTTCAGGGTGACCTAATGGCAGCTTTTCACTACCCAAAAGCAGCCTTCAGGAAAGATGAAGAACGACTATTTAAAAGACCATGTAGTGACAGCACAAGGGGGAATAGCTTTAAACTGAAAGAGAGCAGGTTTAGATTAGATACTAGAAAAATTTCTTTACTGTGAGGGTGGTGAGGCAGTGGCACAGGTTGCCCAGAGAAGCTGTGCGTGCCCCATGTCTGGCAGTATTCCAGGCCAGGTTGGATGGGGCTCTGAGCAGCCTGGGGTAGTGCCAGGTGTCCCTGCTCATGGCACGGGGCTGGAAAGAAGTGATCTTCAAGGTCCTCCCAACCCAAACCGTTCTTCGACTCCAGACAGTAATGCTGAAGAGCTGTGCCCTTTCTAGTGAAACCCGTCGAGTCTCCTGCCCAAGTTTTCCCTGCGGTTGTGCAATTACGAGCCACTCAACATTTCTGCCGCTGCTGCAGCTGCCGCCGCTGCCAGCTCCGCTTTCATTTCTGCCGGCGCTCTTCAGCTCGCCGTCACCTCCCGCACAGCCGCGGGCCGGACGGGGGGACGAACGGAGGGGACAGGGACACACACACCCCCCCACACCTGGAGCCGCCTTCCCGGCGGGCGCCAGGGCGCTCCGGGAAAACTTCGGCTGCGCCCCGCTCCCGCCCGGCAGCCCCGAGCCCCGCGATTCCACCGCCGCCCCCCGCGTCCCAGCCTAGCCGGCGGGAGCGCGCTACGANTGAGGGCGGCAGGGGCAGAGGGGCGGTCGTCGCGGCTGCTCTGCGCTGGGAGCTCCGTGCCTCCGTGCCTCGGTGACAGCTCCCTCCTTGTCCCCAGCGGCGTCCTCTGCAAAGCTGTTCGCTGCGCCGGGCACTGCCCCGTGTCCGGTCGTGAGATGCCGTGTGGGCATTTGAAAGCGTGTTCCCAGGCATCCTTCCCCGGGACTGCTCCTTCTTGTTCTTAATTCTTTTCGCTCATTTGAGCTTTAGCTGTGTTCAGACCTGGTTTTCCCATCCCCTTAGAGAACAAAAGTCTTGGCCCCCGTGCGGATTTAACAGTTTAGGAAATCATATTCGACCTTCGTATTTGTTAATGCTTGGTGTAAGCTTGGGGTTTGATTTGTGGATTTCCATTCCCAGCAGTTTAGAAGTGCGGTACCTGGCGGGTTTTTGGCTATTATTTTCTGTGGGCATTAAGGGTTAATTATAATGAGGGCAAAGTGGTGGTTGAAACTGCAGCTTCTGCAGGTGAAAATAAAATGGGGATGTAAGCTGTCTATGGTGACATCTGTGGTTACAAAGCTGTTAAAGCAATAGGGCTGACACTCCTTGGAGCTTTCCCTTTCTCTCACAGAGATACTGCTCCAGATTAGAAAACTTTTCCTACACTACAGTTCACTGCAGAAACAGTTTTGTGGCGAATTAGCATTCTTCTCTAATTTGTGCCCAGATGTGGGAGAAGGGGGAGGCTGATGGGGGCTGAGGGCCCCTCTCCTGGGACTCACTGTTTGCACGGAAGGCTGTCCCTTGGGCACAGGGACTGTCCCCCACCTCCCCTCAGGAGCCTCCTCATCCTGTGGGGTCCCCTCAACAACACACCAAGTGTGCCCTCACTCTCTGCTCCTATGAAGAACAAAGCTTCTCTCCGCTTTTCTGGCCTGTTTACCCCTTCCTGCTTTGTAGGAAGAACCAGAGGCAGTGCCTGTACCGGAGCCTTCCCACAAGTTTCCAGGGAAAACCTGCCCTTCTCAGACAAGCACCAGAAGGTGGCTTGGAGGCAGGAGAAGGACAAGGTGACATCATCTTCGAGGACAAGCTGTGGTGGGACCAACATGAGCCTTGCCTGGAGGAGGGGAGTGTCCTCGTGGGACAAGGGAAGAGCAGTGAGAGCCATTTACTGTGATTTTAGCAAGGCCTGTGACACAGCCCCCCACGGTATCCAAGTGGGTTTGGCATGGACAGGAGAATGAAACTCCTGTGCAGTGTGCTTTGTGCTCAACAGGACAAATCCTTCATTGGTATTCTATCCTCTACTGGGTATTGATTTCTCACTGCTCATGCTAATTATAATTAGTCCATATTTTTAGTCTTTTTAGTGTCTTTTTCCTCCATTAGGGACTTTCCAACACACATATACCGAGTCTTTGTTAGATTTTCTTTATGCTCTGATTTCTGCAAAACATCTGTGTAGTCTATAAATTCAGTTCTTCTGGTCACAGCACTGAGCCTGGCAGAGTTCAAAAAGCATTTGGACAATGCTCTCAGGCACATGGTGTGACTCCTGGGTTTGGTGCTGTGCAGGGCCAGGGGTTGGACTCCATGATCCTTGTGGGTCCCTTCCAACTCAGCTTATTTTGTGGTTCTGTGATTGTATCCAATTTAAACAATCCTTCACTTTCTCCCAGGCCTCGTTCAATGAAGCGTATCAGGGTCACGTGCTGGCTAAAAGTGATTTAAGACTAGCACTCTGCTCATAATTAATATACTGATTATGACTGATTAAAAATAAATTAATTAAAAACAGATCAGAAAATTTATGTCCTTTTCAACAAGCACACATGGCCACTGCAGTGCAGGTGTATAAAGGGTTGGTGTGGTGCACATGTGTTCGTGTCTGGGCAGAGGGTGGGTGCACTGAGGATCAGGGCAGCTGTGAGTTGGTTTTCCTGGAGCTGCAACTGTTTTCCAGCTAGCTGTCTCCTCTAAAATGGCTGGGATTGCTCAGCCTGGAGAAGAGAAGGCTCCATGGAGATCTTAGAGTACCTTCAAGTACCTAAAGGGCCTATGGGAAGTCTGGAGAGAGACTTTTTATAACATAGGACAAGGGATATTTGTTTTAAAATGGAGGAGGGTCAATTTGGATTTGAAAGAATGTGTAAGGGTTTTTGGTTTTTTTTTAATTCTATTTTTTTGTAGCTTTAGAAACAAATAGACAACAGCTGGAAGATGATAATTTTTGTTTTCTTCTCACATGCTGTTGTCAAGCCTGCTGCTTGGAGTGGAGAAGGTTTCCATCATAGCTTCATAGATTGTGTCAGGGTTGTTTTGACCCTCTCTCAATCACAAGCTGGTAAATACCATAGCTTAGTTAGTTGTGCTACTTATTTTTCTCTCTCCAAATACTTACATGGTTATTTCATGTCAGGCTGGAAAATCCTTTAACTGAAGGGTGGAAAACCTCTGGGTAGGTGCATCCTCAGCTCTCTGGGGCTGTGTCAATGACCCCTCTGACAATGGGAATTCTTAAACTATGCTAAGGCTCATGGAAAATAAGGAGGTGATTGGTGATGGCCAAACCTGGCTTCACCAGAGCAAATCATGCCTGAAAATTTTGCTTTAGAAACACAGAAGGACATATGTTCAGAGAAACAGGCATGATGTTCCCTCCAAAATAAGAGGGAACTGAGAGTTAGAGCTAGAACTGAGGTGGGACCCATAGTATATTTGGAAGTAAAGAGTAAAGTTGAGGGAGAACTGTTCTGAAGGCGTAGAAAACTATTAATACTGGTACAGGACACAAGGATAATTTCAGACTTGAAGCCACATGAAAAAGTCACAAAAAGAAGGCAGAAGAGGAGTGATACCTTGTGTAAGAAGGAGGTAAGACATCTAAGTTGTTATGATCAATTTTGGTACTTTTAACTGAAGAGAGGGCACATTGAAAACTAGACAGTAACAAACAGCAAGGAAAACAGGAAGTAAAAGGTACACTTCCTTCTGTGGTTGCAGCAGGAAGTGTACCACAACAATTTTTTGGCTTCTCATTTCCATTGATGGAAATATCTTTTAGAAGTAGAACAAAAAGGCTTGTGGTAACAGACATGCAGTGCATATATATCACACAAATCTCACAGGCAACAAGAAATAACATAAAGGTCTCATTAAAGGAGAATGTAGCACTTGATTCCTGATGCAGTTTTCGTTTGATTTCTCAGGTAAATCAATATTTTGTTACTTTTTTTTTCAACTTATCTACAGTTTGTAAATGCCCTTCTCATCAAAAAGCAGACAAATAGCATCTAAATATTTGGCAGAGGCTAAGCATCCACCAAATATTTACGAGATCATGGCAGTAATTTTTAAAAATGTCTGTCTTTTAAAATTATACCAGCTTCTTTCTTGTCATATCTGTATGCACATGATTATCACCCAGTTATTGATGGGCAAAAAGGGGCAGTCAGCATGGGGGGCTTATTCTTGTGATGTTTAGGGGTTTGGGTAAGTTTATTTACTATTATATTTTATAAACTTTGGACTAATGGCAGGGGGATTCAGCAGTGGTATTTCCTAGGAATTTGTACCTGGCCTGTGTACTTCAATGTTATCATAAAATTCCCAAATGGGGATACAAATGATGTGAGAAAGTTTGCTGATGACTTAGAATTAAGGAATTACTTAGAGGAACAACACAGAAGAAAACACTTTTCTTCATATCTGCAGAGTATCTCGTGATATTCAGTAGCTGGGTGGTGAAGCAGTAAATGATATGTCAGTAATGTAAACTGACTTGCCTTGAAGAAAAGGCAGCCTTGGCTTTTTTAATCTATTTCTCTTTTTGCTTAGATTGTGGATGTGTAATAAGAAGGTTCTGTGGTATTGTTAGTGCAATGCTTAGTGGAGGTCAAAATAGCAAGTGCTGGGAATAAAGGAATTGCTAGGAAAATAATAGAATGTAATGAAAGGAATTGTTACATTGCAGCATAAATCCATTGTATATCTGTATGATAAGTATGATATGCAGGTCTATTCCCATGAAGAGTGACATGCTGGAAGTAAAGAGAAATGGTCACTATTTTTCATAACAAGAAAAAAAGCAATGAAATCCTGTGGCAGATTCAGTGGTGCATGCTGAACATTGGTGCCTGTCTTTCCTTAATATTACATGTTGAAATTTCTCAACTCTCTTCCGTTCTGTGAAGAGTTATCCTTTTGGGCTGGATTGCAAATCAGAGTTAAAGTACAAGCTTATTAACTGCTTTGTGGGGAAAGATGAGGTGGAATCTGATGTATCTTTAAGAGATTAAAGTTCAGAGCACACTTTTCCCTTTCCTATGTGTGTTGTGAAAGGTACAGTTCTGCTCTTTAAGCATTGTGGATGAAAACTGCTATTGCCTTATGTTGTCATGAATTGTACAAGCCAAAAGTCTGCCTTTCCCTTTAGGTTTTGAAACATACACCCTTTGTAAAATAAGAAAATAGAGGATTTAAACCAGGATTCATGGCTTTTCATTTTTCTGCCCCACGGAGCTGTTTGAGGAGAAGTGGCTCTCACTCCCCAGTCCCCTCCCTGTCTGAGTCATTTTCCCCTGCTGTGCTTCCATGGGGAATGAAGTGCTGAAGACTGAATCTTTGAGTCAGAGGGTAGTAAGAATATTTTGGTCTGGAAGCCATTTCCCCAGCCTTTCTAGACTTGTCCCCAGCATGAAGCACCCTTTTGTCCACTGTTTCATCCCATTGTGCTGAAATGAAACATGCATATTTGTGGACATCTGTAGACCAATGCTGACAATATTGACAGTTTTGGAAATTGAAAACAAAACACCCAAAATGTATCTGTGTGCTCATTGGAACAATGAGTTATAGACTGGATGTGTTTTTGTTTCTCACACTGAAAAAAATAGCAGTATTTAGTAAAAAGTATTGTTGGTGTCCCTGTTGGACCCTAACATTATCTTATTCCTGAAGAACTTGCTGAGGAAATTTGAATGTTACAAGAATGGGAGGATATGGTTGTAAGCTCTGCTCCATCCTGTGTTGTTTTGGACCCTGGCCATCAGGAAACATTTAGTCTATCTCAGAGATGAAACACTTTCTCTTCAGAAGTAGGATTATGAGCAAGACGTGTAAATAATCTGTGGCAAGCAGTGACTTTGTTACAGAAAGGGACATCATCCCAACTTTTCCTTTCTTTGATGAAATTTTAAAGAGAGATTTCTACAAATGATGTGCCAGAGGGGAATTTGCAAGGTTTGCATTGACCTATATAAACCCTAGTTGAACATAAAAGCAGATTAAAAGTTGTTTCACTCTGCTTCTGTCACCCTTTGTACTTTATCAACCACTGATCTTTATTCTTTGTTAATTCACATATGTTTAATGTAGCATTGCAAATATTTTTCCTCACATCCTAAAGTATTCATAAAAATAAGGCTGGGTGAGAATAGTTGAAAGAGCATTGTTTGTAATTTTCCTGCCTCTGCACAGTTGTGCGTCTAGAAACTGGAAACACAGTCTTCTCTGTGCTGCAGAGGAATGGAAATAAATCAAAATGCAAAGTCTTTCAAAATAAATTATGTATCCTGGAGTATCTCAGATCAGGAAAACATTTTGTTGCATAGCTTGAGTTTTATTTCAAAAGATTGACTCTATACAGACACTCGCTTTTGTATCTTAACTTGGATGTATCTAATGTGGATGAAATGTTATGTGGTTGTATCTAATTTGGATGAAAAGTTATGTGGTTGACCTGATCCATTCATGCCGTGGGTCAGTGGAGGGGAAACCGGGAAAGGACAGTTTGAAGCAAAGGGAACAGAACCTTGTGGAGGAAGAAGACCAAGATTGCCACATAATCCTATGACTAAGTATTCTCAAGAATATATTTTTGCAGAAGCAGGAATGAAATATGACATGAAAGACAAAGTAATAGCTTCGAAATAATTTTGGAAACCCAGCATCAAATCAATTGTGCAACTAAATTATCGTCACATTGTAATTATTCAGACACTCTTTCTTAAAAGCAGTTTTAATATGAAATATATTATGGTGGTTAGTGTTCATACTTATTCTGTGAAATAGGGAAATACTAAGCCAAGGTTTCCATAGATTGTGAAGCAGACAAGTTCTTCCAGATTGTGGAGCAGCAACAACACTGGAAATAAAAAGCCAGTCAAATTTCAACTTGTTGATACTACTTAGAAGTAAAAAAACTGCCCTGTTAACCAGCAGCTAAGAACTTCCTAGAACTGGTTAGTCACTTGCTGCCTACTTTTCTGGTGTTGATGTTGGATTAAAGGTAGCTAATGCTGCCTTTCTTTATGGTATTTGCTGCAATTGCTGCAGTGTTTGCAGTCGTGGAATGTAGTGGAGATGAAAATGAGGGACAGACTGAGTTATAAAATAGATCAGGACAGCAACAGTTCTTCTGTTCCTAACAGTTCTTCTTGACCTTATTTTCTTTGCTGATGTTATCTCCTGGTCTCATTCCCACATCCTTCCGTATTTTATATCCTCCTTCAATGAAAGTGTAATATATGAAGTAAAAGCTTTTATCAGGCTATCTGAAAGCGTTCTGCAATTGTTCCTTGTTGTAAAAGTGTTATCAGACTCTATGAGCTTCAGGCTGCAGGTGTATAATGGCATTTTAGAAATAGGGCAGGCTCAGCTGTCTCATTATGAAGAAACTGGAAGGCCTGTCTCACAACAGTCCCTTTTCATCTTTCCATCTAAGCCTCTTCCCAAAACTGCTTGTCCAAAGGAACACAGGAACACCCTGCAAGTCCTCCTGAAGAGTCATTCTTCCCCAGCCTACCCAACAAAGCATGTGGTCTGCATGCTGAATGGATTGCTTTACTTGCACAGATGGAAACAAATACTGCTTCCCTTGTTATTTTAAAATTGATACCATTTTCTGAGCTTTTAAGGGACTTTACCCACTGAAATGACTGCACAAATTTTTCTCAGATAGTCTTAAGATTTTATCATCTGGTCAAGGCGAAACTCCCTTCACATTAACAACTGCAGGCACTGGGTCCCTCATAGGACTCAAATTTGGGGCAAGAACTGGTGTCTTGCATCAAAGTATTCTGATTTGTGTACCACTATGGGAGAGTAGTACACAGCAGTCAAGTTATTTAATGATTTCAGAGTTTTCAAAGCAAGTAAAGATACCAGTGTCAGATTCTTTTAAATCCTCCCTTACTACAACAGTCTGAAACATTAATTTCCAGTGCTAATGAACAGAGAGATATCCAGTTTAAACATGGGTAAAAAAAAAAAAAACTTTCAATACAAGTTTTACCTCTGTCATCACATATGTCTGCCTTTTGCCATTAGTGGGCAGTGTATTTATCTTTGAAGTCCTGTGTTTGCAATAGTGCCAGTCATGCTCTATTAGTCCTCTCTAATCTCCAAGTGTGCACTTAGCTGAGAGTGTAACACAATATTTGTTCTTTAATTTTAAATTTGTGGTTTCTAATGAGTTCCAGGGTCTTAGTCTGTTGTCACCCTAAACACCTTGGGCTGGGTCACTGAAACTGTATATGGTGACATAATCTATCAGGCTTATTTGAGTTTCCTTAACCTATATGCTTATTTAAGAAAGGGGGGAAAGGGCAGCAGCAGAAGAATGTTATTCACTAACTCCAAAAGGTTAGTGAATTCTCTGAATTTTGATATCTGAAAAGAAATTAAAACATTATTAGTATTTCTAAAGTAACTTAATGTTAAAAGGGTCTTTCTGGAAACAATCTCATAATTATGGTAAAGCCTGTTGTAAGCTGGATACTCTTGTTCTGGTCTTAACCACATCCCACCATGTGGCCTGATTTTCAGTGGTTGAAAATATTCCAGGGCTTGCTGGAAATCCCCTTTATTTAAGGGTTGGATGGAATCTCAACAAATTGTATTGTGATACACACTGTCACAGAAACAGATAGTCCTTTCCCCTTCCCTTTCCCTTTCCTTTCCTTTCCTTTCCTCTCCTCCCTCATACAGATTCCAAGCTCCCAGGGATGTTTTAGTCATCCTTGAGATCAACCCTGTTAATTTCAGTGCAAATAGAACATGAGTAAAGCTTAATTTCCACCAAAATCAGATTAAAGAAGGATTCTTTAAATGCTTTCAGTGTAAGCCCTCTACAGCTGTCAGGCTATGTGTCCATTTCCTCAGAAAACTGTGCAGTGGCTGCAGAACTCATGAAACTGTAATATTATAAAAAATAAGGATGTAGAAGTGGTATAATTGAGAACAGGATTTTTAGCCTGATTGTTCCAAATTGTAGGATTTGTGATAGCAATCAATTTATTAAAAAAAAAAAAAAAGAACCCCATCTGTTTCCAATTCGTACTTTCCCCCTTTAGTGAAAGCTGTGTGCATCCTCAAAAATATCCAGGGAATTCTCTAAAAGGCTGGGAATGTTTCATATATTTTCAGAGTTGAAAAAAGTATACTTCTGTCTGTCCTTAGAACAAGCTGTTAAAGTTAGTTAGGTTAGGGATGATCAGTGTATTTTCTGCTGCTTCAGGAAAATGTAGTTAATTTATATTCAGTTTTTAAATCTCACAAACACTACCAGGTTTTAGAAAAATTCTGGCTTTTCTGACTTAAACCTTGTGGATTTTTACAGGTTTTTAATATTACATGGGAGATGGGCATTTTATATCATAACCTAATGACCAGGAGTTGGACTTGTTTTTAATGATGTGAGACTAAGGAGGACAGGATGCCCTCACTAACAGAGAATGAATAAATAGCTGGAAGATGTAACTTTTCATTAGTGTGGTATTTTAATATGTAGCTTCCATGGGTTAAGTATTCAGCCAGGTACCTTTGGGGATGCCAAAACACTGCAAGTGGATCCATCCACTGGTTTTTGTGGAATAAGGCAAAGATAGTTTTGTTCTTTTTATGCTATTCTTTCAGTGAAAAAAGAGCACAACTTCCATTGATTTAAACACAAAACCAAGATCATGCTTGATGATGTGATTCCTGGCTTGGATAATGAATTTCTGCTCTCCCAAAAGACTATGCAGTATTCTAGTAGAAGTAACATTTGCAGGTGACATATACAGAATTTTTTTTTTTCTGAAAGGCTTGGGATTTAGTTAAAACAAGCTAGCTAAAACTGATTCGATTTAGAGGTTTCTAAGAGTTGTTAGACCACTCTATACTTTCACCACACACACATATAGTCTTGAACACTTGCTTCACTGTGGCAAACTAGGTACCATAGAATGGTTTGGGTTGGAATAGACCTTAAAGCTCATCTAACTCCAACCTCCTGCCATGAGCAGAGCCACCTTCCATTAGACCAGGCAGCTCAGAGCTCTATCCCACCTGGCCTTAAATATTTCCAGGGATGGGACGTCCACAGCTTCTCTCTGCAGCCTGTGCCAGTGCCTCACCACCCTCACAGTAAAGAATTTTTTCCTAATACCTAATCTAAACCTACTCTCTTTCAGCTTGAAGCTTGAAGGTTTTAGTTTGAAGGTATGGTATCATAGGCAGAATTAGCCAATACTGTGGTGTTATTCCTTATCCATATCCTCTTCCACATCCTTCAGCTACTCTTCAGTATATATCTCAAGCAAAGGGCCATTACTATTTAGGGCTTAACACTGCATTTATGTTTGGAAAATAAGTAATTTTCTTAACATTAATATTTCCAAATGCTTCAGTACTTGCCTGTGTTCTTAGGACAAGGGCTGTATTTCTCCACAGCCTGATGTGTCACTGCTTCATTGCAGGAGGATGACTGTGGGGCCCAAGAAGGTGATCTGACAGGTGATTTCTCTGGCACCCTAGAAGATCAGAAGAGACATTCCCAATGTGCTCTGCACACCCACACTTGGGTGTACCAGCTCAATCCAGACAGAGTTCCTGCTACATTTGGTGGAGTTGTTCTGTTGGATGGTGTATCCACAAAGATGGGGTTTGTAAGAAGGCCAGAACTCTGAGGTAAGTCCATCAGCTGTCCTCCCTCCTTGAAGTTTCTCAGTGAGCTGTGCACACATGACCACACACTGCCTTTTTTCCCTCCCACGCACACAAACTCTGTGGTAAGTTGTTCAGTGAGTTGTGACACGTATTAATGTTGTTGGCCTCTGATCTTACTTGGTTCCTTTTTCTGGGGGCTGACCACAGCAATCTATCTGAAGAGTTTTCCACCAAACTCAGAGATAATTTTCATTATAGCTCTCTCCAATTTAGTCCCTCAAGCATGGGTGTCTTTCTACTCATGAATGCAAGCAGCAAAGGAAAGCAATAAATCCCTTTGAATAATGTGCCAATGCTCTACTGTTACATAACTTTCATCCTAAAGTAGAAGATGCCTACTTACCAACTAGAGAATATTGGCAAGGATTTAAGGCATTTAAAAATAATTTTGTGGCTTCCAGAATTTGGATCATTGACCCTTAACCTGAAAACTGGTTTTACAAATGTCCTCCAGGGAACACATTGTGTACTTAACTTCCCTATGAAAACTACAAAAGAATTTTATACAAAATACAAAGATTAAGACACAGAGCCACGACATATTTAGACTTGGAGGGGGATATGAAAACACCTCAGTGAATGTACTTGATAGGATAATTTTGTTTTTCCATATACACTGTGTGACTACAAGTAAAAGCATGACATAAGGAATTGTTCAATACTTTTTTAATAGTAGAATATTTCCATGGGCTTGCAATGTTTAAAGAACGGTGAAGTTTTTTTACTGAGGAACATAGGGTAGCTACAAGAAGCTTAATGCAATTAGCTTGTACCAGAAAGGAAAAAACAGGTTTTGTTGGGAAGGGCTTTGATCTTTCATGGAGCTACAGGAACATGGGCAGCTGGGAGAAGACCTTGTAACCCCTTTCTTAGCCTGGGGAAGTCTCTCTCCTCTGTAAGACTCCTACTGGTAGTGCTGGTTGGTTTGTTTGAACTTCTTGATATGGGATAATTCAAGTGAGTACTCAATATGCAGTTTTATCATCCTCTGCCTATGGATATCTAATTAAGCATGACTGGTTGTGATTGGGATTTTAAATACTAGCAGGCTTCCCAATTACCTCAATTATCTTTGCCCCAGGAATGATTGCTATTTCCAGGCACACATCCTGTTGCCCACAGTTTCTCACACAGGTTTTTCTGGCACCTCTCTTACAGTAATAGCCCTCAGCACAGCACACTACAGATTAAAAACTATCCCACAGTACCTCCTGAGTACACTGCAGCACTGACACACTTTCTGCATGCATCTTCTAACTCTTCTGCTTCCACTCTATTTTAGGAATATTCAGAAATTTCATTTTATTTAAGATTTATTCAAAATTAGAGCAGTTGTGCATATTACTTAGAACACATTCTATCCAAAAAGTATTTCTTATAGTTTCTTCTCTAGTAAATAAACCATCTGCAAAAGTGAGTTTATGAAAAAAAATAGACTATCACAAACTATTTACAGTGGAACAAGTAGTGACACATAAAATTATTTCTGTTCAGGTCCCTGTTCTAGTAGCTCTTCTGGACATAACTTACCTGCAAAACTATGGGTAAATATGAAAATATTTTATTAACTTCAAATGTATGCCCTGTTATGTCATTTTGTAGAGAATATTGCCTAAACCATATGAGACATACCTAAGCTTCTGTGCCAAGATCTGTAGTAATATTTTGGCTTATATAATATAATGCCTAAATTCCCATTTCCTGAAGTGAGACCTGGGTCCTAAGAAATTAATCCAAGAGAACATTTTACTTGCACTCGAAAGCACCAGGAGTTGTTTTTGTGGTTTTTACTTTAGAACAGAACTTTCTTCTTATATTTAGTCCTTAAATATGTAACTCATATGTAAGGCCAGCTGAAATTATTTAGAGAGCCATATGCAGACTTTAGACATGCTGCAAACACATGCAAGCTGTTGCATGACAGTGAAACAACAAAAACAAAACCAGAGCCTACTTTTTCTTTCAGTCATTACTAAAACTGATAACTCCTTTCTCCCTGAGAGAAATCCATAGGGAAATATTAATAAGGAACATGCTGTTGACTAAACATCTTCAGAGGTAAGCAACAGCCTTTTAAGCTTGGATAAGTACTAAAAAAAAAAAAAAAAGAAAAGTGAGTATTAATAATAGAGTTCAAAATGACCAAGAAAAGGCATTGCAAGCCTAAACTAGGAAATGATAGTGAATTTTCAGAAGGTGTAATTTTTGAAGTAATACAATCTTCTGTTTTCTTGCAGAGTAAAACAGAACCTATCTCCCTCTGCTGGTCTTCAGAGAAAAAAAAAAGTTTCTAGATACTAAAAAACCCCTGGCTGCAATTTTGATACAAATTACCAGTTTTTCCAAAATTAGCTTTTAAAACTTGTTGCCTTTAAATATATAGGGGTCACCTTGGGGCTATCAGGGTCTTGATTAGCTGAGGTTTGGTAGATTTTTTAGTGTTTAGTGTGTTTAGGCTTACTTTCTCAGCATATTTAACATGATTTCTTTAAGAAAATATAACAATATAAATATAACAAGATAAAAGCTGCTTTAATTCAAACACCACTGAATCTAGCAGCTGTGCTAAGAGCAGCCTCATACTGGAGTTGTAGATGTAGTTGCATGATTTTCTTTTCCTGCATAGTCTGAGTAGGTCTACTTTCAAATCCAAACTTTGTGTTGCAGACCACACCCCAATGAACGAAATCCCGGGAATTTCCACGCTGCACAAAGTGGGTGTGGGATTTTTACCATGTTCTGGCACATGGCATGGATTCTGTGAAGAAGTCTTTGTCCTTGGTAGGATATGCTCTGTCTTCTTATTGTCACAGGAAGCACATTTGTCCTTTAATAATCCCTGTGCTGCTACTAACAATTTGTCATTTACAGAAAGGATGCTCTAACAATAGACATCAAGTTTATTCCTTCCAGTTAGTTAAAGGCAAGCAGCAATTCCAGTAGCTCAAAGCACTCACCTGTTAAATTTGGGGGGCACATAAATGCATTTTATATTGAGAAGAAAATTAAGGAAATTTTGGCTTTAAAATGATTGTTTTTAGTTTGTTGTTTTGTTTTGTTTTGTTTTGATGGGGGTGTTTGGTTTTTTGGGTTTTGTTTGTTTTGTTTTTGTTTTTGTTTTGTTTTTTACTTCCCGTGTGTTATAGTCACCACAACACATTTGTTAAGCTTTGTTATGTGTAGGCGTCCTTTTGATCTAGGTATATTTCAAGCTTCCTTGTATCCTAGATATTGTTTAAAAAAGCATCTACCAGTGACAGTTTGTCATATTTCCAGTTAATACCAGTGTCAATATTGTTAGTTACACAAACTGATTTGGTCTTTGCATATGCTGTGTGTCAGTTCTTTTGGGATGTTTGACTATCAGCATAGCAAGCACAGCACTTACTCTCTCCAAATATTTGACCAAATTCTCTCATTTATTCTGTCTGTGGTATGCAATTTAAATTGTCATTAAAATGTTATTTAATAAATTGTAGTGTTTTTTACAAGACATAGTTTTATCAAGTGAAAATATAATAGTTTTTATCATAGTTTTATCTCCTGAAAACCATCAGGGCAACTGTGGCACTTGGTGTGTGTATCACAGAGAGGACACACAGGAACAAGACAGTGAGGCTGCTGAGACACACACCTTGTGCAGTGCTTTTACATGGGAACATTAGCAACTTCCCGTATGAGAAATACTTTAAAGCTGGCATCATTTCTGCATGTGCGAATGGCTAACTTGTAATCATCCATTCCTAAGCAGGTCTGCAGGCTATGCCATTGTTCCCTTCTTGACTCAGCTCTCTAGGGGATAGTGTCACTTTGCCTGGAAGCTGAGCTTCCAAGGCCAACCAGTTGTCTTTCTTGAAGGAGAACTGCTGTGGCTGCCCAGCTATGGAGAGGCTATGTGGCATTTGACATACAAATGCTGTTTCTAAAACGGGCTGCTACCACTTCCAGAGTGCACCTGATAATTGCCACTTGGGTAATGTGGATGTAGCTGAGAAACAATGAAAGCAGAGGCAAAAGTGCTTGTGTTGGAGTTGCTCCTCAGTGCAAAGTGCTGGCCTGTATCACAAATAGTGTGGCCAGCACAATTAGGACAGTGATTGTCCCCCTGGAGCCCACATGGGTGAAATGGCACCTTGAATCCTGTGTCCAGTTCTGAGCCCCTCAATTCAGGAAAGACATTGAGGTGCTGCAGCTAGTCCAGAGAAGGACAACGAAGTTGGTGAAGGGTGTGAGGAACAGCTGAGGGAGTGGAGTTGTTTAACCTGGAGGAAAGGAGGCTCAGGGGGGGCCTTATTGCTCTCTACAATGCTGAAAGGAGGGTGTAGCCAGTGAGGGGGGGGGTGGTCTCTTCTCTCAGCGACAGGACAAGAGGAAATGGCCTGGAGTTGTGCCAGGGGAGGTTCAGGCTGGACATCAGGAATAATTTCTTCACTGAAAGTGTTGTCAAGCACTGGAACAGAGTGCCCAGGGAGGTGGTGGAATCACCATCCCTGGAGGTGTTAAACAAATGACTGGGCATGGCACTGAGTGCCATGGTCTAGTGGACAGCGTGATGTTTGGTCAAAGGTTGGGCTCAGTGATCTTGGAAGTATTTTCCAACTGTAATGATTCTGTGACTCTGGGAAAGCAAAGGAAGGAATAGCACACTCAGTTTGTATTCAGTGTGGTAATATAAAATCAGTGCCTATTTAACATGAAATACCTTCAGAATACCTTTCAAAAATGAGATAGTGCTAAAAAGGATGGGCTTAAAATAATTTTCTTAAAATGTGGAATAGCAAGAAAATTTTTTGACAAGAAATAATTTCCAAGTAAAGGCACAGACAGTTCTTACAGTTAGAGTGACACTGATAGGCAAGCTTGATAAAGTCTAAAATTCTTCACTAATCCATAGAATGAACCAAATAATCTTTCTTATCTCAACTAGTAAGATTCATATTTGACCTACTGTCACATATTATGTAATAACATGGTGGATGTTGGTCAATCAAATAGCCATGATCATGGAATCATGGAATCATAGAATGGCTTGTGTTGGAAGGGACCTGAAAGATATCTCATTCCAACATGATCTTGTTGAAACTGTTGGGCGTGGCAACTGCCTTTTGTTCAGACTAAGCAGGTTACTGCTCCTTTACTTAGCAATGGATGAAACATCGACAAACGGTTATCCCAGGACTAAACCGTGTGGCCAGTGAGTCACAGGTGCAATTGAGAGCAGTTTAATGTGACCTGTACATGAAGGGGAAAGCAGCACAAACACCAAGGAACTGGTTTGCAGCAGGATCCAGGCAGAAAGGCACTGTGCCTGTGTACAGCATCATTTACATGGGTCACTAATTGCTCCAAGTACAGCGCTCTCCTGGCCAGGATCACCACAGGAGCCACGACTGCCAGGACAAGTCTAAAATGCAATCTGAAAAGAAGGTGTATTTGGACAGACCGTCTGGAAAGAAACCTTGAGCTTTCTTTTCTTGAGTAGGTTTCTTCTACTGATGCCCCACTCTGTGTTCAAAACTGGAGCAGAATTTGCTTATTAATTGTCAAAACTGGAACAGCATTAGAAAGGATTGATTTCTACTCCTAATAACTGTCAGCCTGAAAAATTCCTGATGGCTTAGATCACAAGGGTAGTAAGAACTCTGGTAATTTTTTTTAATCTATGTAATTACAGTCACGTCTGTGATGATTCTCTAGGAACACATTTTGTGTCAGTCTTCCAAGTCCCCATTTTGCTCATGTTGAAATCACCTTCAAGGGCTTTCATTGACCTTAATGGTGTCAAGTCAAGATCTATCCAATAGAAAATGCTAAGATGCTAAAATAATGGTTATATATATCCAAAGTAAAAATGTGAGTGCCAGCAATGTATTCCTGACTAATTTTTGATAATTCATTTATATTGTAGCTTCTAAACTGATGTGTCTTCTTTTCATGTCTTCTACGTGTTTTGTATTTTTCAGAATTTCAGTGTGCTAAAAGTGCAGAATAAAGTACCAATAGGCATAAACTGAATACTTTGCTTACTTTAAGTAATCCCTGAGTGGATGGAATATAAAGTTATTCCCTCTGGAATTCTTTTACATCTACATTAAAAATAATACTGCTATGTTCAAATGTCCATGACAGTTTTTAATGTGATCTTATGAAAGGCCCATTGTCTAAACTTTCTATGAAATCCCACATGCAATACTTTAGCGCATACCCACAGCATTTCGTTCTTTTGAAGCTATTGTTAAGGTCAAACCAAAATATTTGGTCTTTCTGAAACGTCCTGGTATGTCAGGAAGGTTGGAGTTGACAACAGGAATCTGCCCTTGCCGGCCAAGTAGTTTCTAAAGTTAGTTAAGCAGAATTCTGTGTAGTGGAACCTGTTGTTCCAAACCACCGGGGTCGTCCACCGGCAAGCGCTGGTGGTGTTCGTCCCTGCAACCCAGCCCCATGTGCTGAGGGCTCCCCGGCTTCCCCAGCGTCACTGCCCGGCCCCGTCCCCGCCGCGTCCCGGCCCTTCCCCCGCTGCCGGCGGCTGAGGAAGTCCATTGTGTCCGCGCGCGGCTCCAGCCCCCCCGACGGACGTTTCTGGTGCGTTGGGCAAGTTCCCAGTCATGCCGAGCATTCTTGGGAAGATCGGGCGATAAGGGGAGGAAATGACGGAGAGTCACCCCAGCGCCACCCGGCCCCGCGGCCCCCCCACGGCCGCCCCGGCGGGACGGGCTCCCAGCGCGG